>OY482673.1:86066851-86271851 GCA_960531455.1 Urophora cardui | reverse complement strand
GATACTGCTCTTCACAATGTTGTATTACACATAGAAAAGGCCTTCCACTACAGGGAGTTCGCGATAGGCGTCTTTCTTAACTTCTCGGGTGCGTTCAATACAGAGATGTTAAGTAATGCAGTACTTTGTGACTGCGCAGTCTTTTGATTGGGGTCAAAATGACTGCTATTCATTTTTTGCCAGTCATGACTGGGAATTAAAAAAGTAAGCCTTCATTCTGACTGGTAAATTTTAACTGTGCAGTCACCTGGCTGTAATCCACCCCGTTACTGCAATCATTTGATTGCAATCATGAAGTGATTGCAGCTACAGTCGTTTGCCATTCTTCTCATAGGGGTTACTAGGGTTTTAAAGATTCGATCCCTAAGTTTGAGACACCAATCGCTTTGGAATGAGAGGAGGGTTCCTACTTTATAATTGTATTAACCATACATGCGCTATTGCAGTCACTTCCACCCAGTACTGAGTTTTTTGCCACCATGTTAAACGTCGTCAATAAGCATTCATTTTTTTCAAAAGAGGCATTTCGATCGATTCAGTAGAACCGCAAATAAAACACATTTAACATTCCGAGGAATATAAGTTTTTCGCTTCCTGTGGTCTTTTACATGTGGTCCATTCTACAAAGATTTTTTCTCAGGACACCCCTAATGAAATTTTAAGGCGAATAATTATCTAGAACATTTTAGCCCTCTAGCGACCTTAAAAATACTATTTCCTGACTGTATAAAAAGGGGACAAAATAACCCTTTCTTAGGGGTGCTAGATGGTTAAAATTTTCTAGAAAATTATTCGGTATAAAATTTCAGTAGGAGACTCTTCAGAAAAAAACTTTATAAAATTAACTTAGAAACCACAGGAAGCGAAAAACGCATATTCCTCGGAACGTTAAATGTGTTTTATTTGCGGTTCTACGGCATCGATCGAAATACTTCTTTCGCAAAAGGTTAATATTTTTTGACGACGTTTAACATACCGGCAAAAAAAAGTTACATTAAGGTGGTATAAACTATGTACTGGGTGGAAGTTACCCCAATGGCGCTCACAGGGTTAATACATTTATAAAGTAGGAACCTTCCATAAAACCGAAGATATGAAAAATTGAATTTTAGCGACATCTAGCAAAAAAAAAAAATTTTCCGGAAATGTTTTCGAAAAAGAGATCATATGGGGGCGAACTTTTTTTCTCGATACGCTGTAGTGTACATATCGCTAGCTTAGAGTGCAAATTGCGTAAGTCCTTTTTTTCAAACTTTGTAGGAGAGATAAAAACAAAAAATAAAAAAAAAATCGAAATGAAAAAAAAATGTTCTGTTCATGTAAATATTTTGGACTTACACAATTTTCTTCGCTTTTTCGACTTACACACAAGGCTGCAAATTAACGTTATTTTTAACAATACACAAAAAAAAATTTGTTTCTGTTGAAATATTTGATTTTATAAACGTAAAAAGCATAACAAAATCCATTTCGTTTCAACTGTTATAAAAAAAAATTAACAAAATTTTTTTTTGTTTTGATAATTATCAAAACAATTATTTCAAAAAAATATAGTTTCAAATTTAAACGAAAAAATTGACTTCAATAATTTCGTTTTCTATGAAGAAAAGAAATTTTACATATGTTTGTATGTATGTACATACGTACATGAATAAAAACAAATACAATTTTTGTTAATTTTTTTGATATCAACGAAACAAAATTATTCTGATTAAAGGTTTATTGATAATTTTTAAAACGAAAAAATTTTGTTTCTGATAATTAGCAAAACAAAATAATTTTTGGATATTTTTTGAAACAAAATTATTTTGTTCATTTCGTTGAGCAGCCTTGCTTACAGAATTTGCGTATCACTGAATAACAACGAGTAGAAATATGATAAGAGTCACAGACTTGTTTAGCGCGGTGCGTATTTGATTTTTCTAGCGTTGTACATAAAAATACACTTTTTCATAAAAATGGACTTACACAGTTTGCACTCTAAGCTAGCGATATATATTTTAAAGATTGTATAAACTGACCATTTAGGTATATGCAAAATAAATACTATTACAGCTAAAACACATAGAGAGCATATTTTTGGTACTAGTTTACTAAATGACTGCTTAAAAAATATCGCCAGTCATCAATGAATGAAAAAAATTAATGATCAGTCATACTTGCCAAAAATACTGGGGACTTCAAATTTTAAATCATCAGTCAAAAAAAAAAAAAAAGACTGAAAGGCTGCATTCAAGACTTCAAGAAAAAGAATGGGACTTCAAGGGCTGAAAGTCACGATGATTGCAATACTTAACATCTCTGGTTCAACAACGTCTTCACCGAGGCGTTGCTGGAGGGACTCGAATCAATCGGGGTACCTCTGATCATTCACCTTTTGAGTTGTCGGACGGTGACGGGTGAGTGGGGTCCTTCGGTTATGTCAAGGAGGGCACGCAGGGGCACCCCATAAGGGGTGTACCCTCACGCCTGCTGTGGAAATTAGTGGTCAACAAAATACTACTACAAACAGATGGGGGCGGAGCTAAGATCACAGCCTATGCTGATGACCTTGCCGTCATCATATCAGGTAAATGTCTAACTACAATGAAGAAAATACTTGAGGGAACGCTCAATAAGATACATAACTGGGCCAAGAAAATAGGGTTGGAAATAAACCCAGACAAGACGGACCTTGTGCTTTTTACGAAAAAATATAAGGTACAACAATGGACTCCTCCTAAACTAGGCAATCACACGCTAACCGTTAAACCATTCACGAAATATCTGGGAGTAATATTAGATAGTAAGCTGGCGTAGGGGCTCAATGTCGAGTAAAGAGTCATGAAAGCCACCACTTGGGGCCTGTCGACTCAACTAACACACTGGCTCTTCACGTCAGTTGTGCGTCCAATAATGCACTACGGAGTTCTAGTCTGGTGGACGGCACTTGATAAAAAGGTGAATACAAAAAAGCTAGAGGGTGTACAGAGGCTTTCTAGTCTGTGCACAATAGGATACTCAACCTGTACTCCGCGGACCTTGTGGCTAAAAGCGTAGCTGAAAAGACAACGCTAAGGCTTAGAGTAACAGGACATTTTAATCAACGGCCATTTGGACACAGCAACATACGAGGACTAAACGGCAGCTATGACTACGTTACTCCCATAACCAACTTCAACAGGGGACCACATGTAATAATAGAACAGGATGGGTGGAAGAAAGGACTAAGAGCCAATCGCCATTCCTTCAACTTATTTACAGACGGATCTAAGATGGACGAAAGGGTGGGAGCTGCAGTATTTTGCTCAGAGCTTGGGATACAAAAATCTTTTAGACTCCTGGACTACTGCTGTATCTTTCAAGCTGAGGTTTATGCTGCCTCAAAAGCGGCGGAACTTGCAGCTGAACTAACGTCCTCGAAATCTAGAATAAATATATTCATTGACAGCCAGGCAGCAATTAAGGCGAGCATGGTAGCGACAACAACTATTAAAATTCATTGAGTATGAGTCTATTAGTTTTGACACTCGCCATACAAGAGGACAGGAGAAATCTTTTGAGAGTACAAAGACGCTGCTTAACAGACTCTACAAATCCTTTAAATATATATTAAATATATTTAAATGTATAGTCATTAATATATAGCATATCGACGCTTTCAAACAATACTGTACTAAGTCGACTTAGTACATTTTCTCGTTTTCGGCGTTTTCAAGTAGAGCGTGTCTTAATTTAGATGCTGTCTAATTTTGGTATCAATCGGACAATCCAATCAAAAGTTATAAGCAAAAGTGTACATATAATACAACTCGAAATTTTTACAGAACAAAAACTTTGAGAGCTTGCCAGGAAAAATCACGTAGCAAATTTTTATTTCTTCTTATAAAGCGTACCCTGACTTTGATATTGTCGAGTTTTGGTGTTGATCGTTCAATCCAAACAGTAGTTAAAGCTTAGTATCGACCTCTCAAGAAACGCAAAAGTTCAATATAAAATGACGTACAAGAAATGCTCAAGAAATTTTTCTTGTGGAACTTTCTTGAGCGAGTATCGACCTCTCAAGAAATTTAGTACACTTTTTTAATAATATTTTTCAACGTAATGCGAACAGAGCAACACAGGTTCTGCCAAGAAATACATATATCATCGAGCAATTATTTCTTAAAGAAATTTTGACGTTTGTTGCGTGTTGTTAAAAATCGTGGAAATTGTTGCTGAAAATGGAAAAAAATAATCGACAAAATAGAATGCACAGTTTTTCTAATGATGCAAAGCGAAAGTTGGCGTCGATTTCTTGTATCTTCCTACACTCCGGCCATCAATATACCGCAGTTTGGCAGTAACATAACGTCATCCTCGTCGCTATACATGATTTTCTAAAATAACAACAAAATAAAACTATTGAAACTATTTGTTTAAAGCTTTTATTTAATATTTTTAAGAATTTACCAATTGCTTATGTTTACAAAAAGGTTTCTTTAGCTTACGTTTTTGATGCTCTTCTTAATTTCACCTGGTATTCACGGTGGATTACTAAACGTCAAAATTTCTTGCCTAGTACTATTTTTCACTCAAGAAATAAAGCGAAAAATTTCTTTCTTCTCACAAAAAATGCATTCGCCGTTCGGAGCCGGCATAAAACTGTAGGTCCACCCAATTAGTAGGAAAAACAAAAAGGAGCACACCTCGAATTGGGAGAGAAGCTCGGCCATAAAACTCGTCAGAGTTATAATAGCGCCATTGTATTATTGTTATTATTAATTGACAGACTGTACATATATTATATGTCGTTGGAATCCAGGGCTTACGGCGAGTCCATTGATACCAAATTTACTCGTTGGGCTTACGGTCTCTTTGTAGTTTCGAATTGCCTTTTATTTTTGTCGTAAATCACTGTTTTTGAGAGTTTAACTCGAAAAAAAATTTTATTTTATATACATGTATTATATGTCGTTGGAATCTAGGACTTACGACGAGTCAATTGATACTAAATTTACCTAGTTTGGCTAACGGTCTCTTTGTAATTTGAAATTGCCTTTTATTTTTGCCGGAAAAAATAAAAGTCACATTTTAACTGTTATTATTTGACTGAAAAAATAAAAGTCAACTTTTAACAGTTATAGTCTGCCGAAAAAAATTAAAGTCAAAAAATAACTTTTTCATCGTAACTTTTATCATAAAAAGTCATAACTGGTTGGGTCCCTGGTTTAAACTTTGAGAGCTCCTTCTGCAAAACACAGTTTGTTTTAATTAAAATATACTTACATTCTGGCTGAATTCGGCTGTTTTGTCCATTTTTTAGACCGGTGAAAGCTTTCTCACCGTTAAAGAGTTGGCGAGTATATTGATAGATAATATATCGACTATTTTGCTTACAGAAACACCTTAATCGATCATTCCTACTGAATTGGAGTGGAACATATCAGCTGATTTGTCAGTTCCATCGATCCATTCGACTCATTTTCATACAGAAACGCATGCATCGAGAATGTCGTCATGATGACGTCAAATCGACTATTTTAGTAGAGAACATTGATCGATATGAGTCGATATGGAACATATCAGCTGATTTGTCAGTTCTATCGATCCACTCGACTCATTTTCATACAGAAACGCATGCATCGAGAATGACGTCATGATGAGAACATTGATCGATATGGGTTACAGAAACTCACTATAGCACTGCTATTCCGAGCGTTACCGGAAAATTACTTTACTGGTAATTTATGTTGCTGAAAATTGTTACCATCTTTTCAATTGGTATTCTGGCACAAATGGTAACGCTGTCAAAGCATTTCCATACGAACGGAATGGAATCGGGCTGAAATGGTAACAAATTGTTACCACGTATTGAGGTGGTTACTTAATTTTCTGCTGCCAGAATACGAAAAGAATGTTTAAAGTACCAGATTCTTTATTTCACCAGTAAAGTAAATTATGTTACCACACCGGAATAAGGCCGTAGATGCATGATTCAAATAAAGAAGATTGTGTATTCAGCGGTCCCGCTATGCGTTCATCCAAAATTTGACAGAATCAGCTGATTTAGTGACGTAGTAACATAAATTCTCTTTCACCCAGTTTCGTTTCCGGTTTTCTAATAACTAAAGATTGTGTGCGATAAATGTGAAATTTATATTAAAATACTATTTTAAATAAAGAAAAATGAAGTGCCGCGTATTTATTTGTGTGAATAATAGTCCAGTAAAGGTAGTTTTTGCGTGTTAACAAATTTTCTTTCTCGTCGATAACGTAGTTGATGACGTACTAACCAAAATGAACCCAGTCTCACGGATGAATATTTTGCTGAATATGGCTGAGTGCACAATCTTCTTTATTTGAATCATGCTATAGATGTATATGCGCTAAAATAAAACACAGCTAATGTGAAATATTAAAGCTTAGTATCGACCTCTCAAGAAACGCAAAAGTTCCATATAAAATGACGTACAAGAAATGCTCAAGAAATTTTTCTTGTGAAACTTTCTTGAGGGAGTATCGACCTCTCAAGAAATTTAATACACTTTTTTACCACTATTTTTCGACATAATGGGAACACAGCAACACAGGTTTTGCCAAGAAATATATCATCGAGCATTTATTTCTTAAAGAAATTTTGACGTCTGTTGGCTTTTGTTACATGTTGATAAAAATGGTGGTGAAAATGGAAAAATTAATCGGAAAAAATATAGTGCACAATTCTTGTAATGATGCAAAGCGGAAGTTGACATCAATTTCTTACATCTACTTCCATTCCGGCCATCAATATACCACAGTTTAGCAGTAATATAAGGTCATCCTCGTCGCATTCGATGATTTCCTAAAATAACAACAAAATAAAACTATTGAAAACAAATATTTAAAACTTTTATTTATCGACCTCTCAAGAAACAGCTCAAGAAATTTTTGGATTTATTTCTTGAGTAAAAAATAGTAGTAGGCAAGAAATTTTGACGTTTACTAATCCACAGTAAATACCAAGTGAAATGAAGAAGAGCATCAGAAACGTAAACAAAATAAACATTTTTGTAAACATAAGCAATTAGTAAGTTCTTAAAAAATATTAAATAAAAGCTTTAAATATATGTTTTCAATAGTTTTATTTTGTTGTTATAGGCTGATATCGACCTCTCAAGAAACAGCTGAAGAAATTTTTAGCTTTATTTCTTGAGTAAAAAATAGTAGTAGGCAAGAAATTTTGACGTTTAGTAATCCACGGTGAAAACCAAGTGAAATGAAGAAGAGCATCAAAAACGTAAACAAAATAAACCTTTTTGTAAACATAAGCAATTAGTAAGTTCTTAAAAAATATTAAATAAAAGCTTTAAATATATGTTTTCAATAGTTTTATTTTGTTGTTATTTTAGGAAATCATCGAAAGCGACGAGGATGACCTTATATTACTGGTAAACTGTGGTATATTGATGGCCGGAATGGAATAAAATATGAGAAATCGATGCGAACTATGCGAACGTCAAAATTTCTTTAAGAAATAAATGTTCGATGGTATATTTCTTGGTAGAACCTGTGTTGCTGTGTTCGAATAACGTTGAAAAATAGTATTAAAAAAGTGTACTAAATTTCTTGAGAGGTCGATACTCGCTCAAAAAAGTTTCACAAGAAAAATTTCTTGAGAATTTCTTGTACGTCATTTTATATGAAACTTTTGCGTTTCTTGAGAGGTCGATACTAAGCTTAAAGGCTGGTATCGAACTCTCAAGAAACAGTTCAAGGCAAATTCATTATGGCAATGGCACGGCGAATTCGAAATATTCGCCTCGATTCGCTTTAAGTTTTTGTCCATCAAAATGTCAAACTCAAAGTAAAATTTTTCCTTGTTTGACATTCTCCTGTATTCTTCTGTACACGGTGAATTAAAAATGAGAAGAAGAAGAAGTCAGCTGTTCACGTACCCCTACCATAAGAATGAATTTGCCTTGAAACAGCTCAAGAAATTTTTGGATTTATTTCTTGAGTAAAAAATAGTAGTAGGCAAGAAATTTTGACGTTTAGTAATCCACCGTGAATACCAAGTGCAATGAAGAAGAGCATCAAATACGTAAACAAAATAAACCTTTTTGTAAACATAAGCAATTAGTAAGTTCTTAAAAAATATTAAATAAAAGCTTTAAATATATGTTTTCGATAGTTTTATTTTGTTGTTATTTTAGGAAATCATCGAAAGCGACGAGGATGACCTTATATTACTGTTGAGCTGTGGTATATAGATGGCCGAAATGGAATAAAATATGAGAAATCGATGCCAACTATGCCCTTGCATCATTAGAAAAATTGTGCATTTTATTTTTCGTATCTTTTTTGCCATTTTCTCTAAGGATTTTCACGATTTTTTTCAACACGCAACAAACGTCAAAATTTCTTTAAGAAATAAATGCTCGATGATATATTTCTTGGCAAACCCTGTGTTGCTGTGTTCGCATTACGTTGAAAAATAGTATTAAAAAAGTGTATCAAATTTCTTGAGAGGTCGATACTCGCTCAAGAAAGTTTCACAAGAAAAATTTCTTGAGCATTTCTTGTACGTCATTTTATATGGAACTTTTGCGTTTCTTGAGAGGTGGATACTAATAGGCCATTTATATATACGAGATTATCTACTTTTTTCGAGGTTGACACAAAATCTTCGATTGAAATTCGAGGTTTGCCATACAAAAATCCGCTACCAAAAATTCGCGATTTAAAATGAATCTCGAGATTATCACGATAGTTTTCTCAATGCAACCCTGTGTTCTTCGTGTTATCGATATTTTCTTGGCGAATTTGGGAGAAACGTCAAAATGAAAAGTAAACAAAATGGACGACAGTAAGTATGGCCCAACAGGAATCGTATCGCAATAGTAAGTCGCTCTTCTTCTTTTTGTTTTATAGGTTATGACAAGGCAGATACATAAAGGTAATATAAGGTCAGCAGCTGATTCATTTTCATTTTGGCTAAACTGTCAAATCGTATTGATTTTATTTTGTTTACTTCCGTCTTGTTTACATTTTCATACGTGCTTTTTGACGTTTTAGACGAGAGATTTTCAACATGGCCGCCGTGCTATTACCTTCCTAGATCTGCCTTGGGTTATGAAATGATCGTCTTTTTTTTTTAATTATACTTTCTTTAACGTGTTAGGCACTCTGCACACGGAGCGTACTCTTTTAGACGCGTATTAGATACTACAGACGAAAGCTGTACGCTTTGATGTCGCGCACGTATATTTCAATTGAAGGCTGCACACGAGTCGTCAGCTTCATGCATTCGTCAAAGTATGCTGGCTACATGTCGCTTGGCGTAAAGCAGTGCTGGTAGCTAGGCGTACTACGCTTAGAAAACAGGAAGAAGAAGACGTTTGTTTACATTTTTCCACATGGTGAAATTTATAAAAGCAGTAAAATTTGTGGAAAAAATCGGAAAAAATTTGTGTATAATTAAAAAAAATGGAAGATTCCATAAAATTTTTCATCTTTTCTATTTAAAGCTTCGAAATTTAAAGCAAATACCGTATTATTAATTTGTTTGTTTGTTTTGTGCAGCGAAGTTTTATGTCGCTTCGTGTGCAGATCTTGAGGCGTAGGGAAATCGACGCTACATGAAATGTCTGGTACGCGTCTATGACGATACGCCTCGTGTGCAGAGTGCCTTAATCGTGCAAAAACTTGTGTGTTTGCTAGCGTTTTTCAAGTTAAATAAAAACAAAATATCTGTTTTTTACATTCGTGAAAACAGCCATCGAACGGTAGTTGCCTATTCTCTTTTGACTGCTACGACTATATTATTATTGGGTCATGCAGGTAAGGAAAATTGACAGTTGACAATCCCTCTCCCAGCAAATCTAGATTTCATGTTATATGTAAACGGGTAGATTGTAGTGATGAGCGATATATCGCAAACGGTGATTTTTTCACTGTGAATAAAAAATCACAAATCGCAATTGCGATCACTTTTTCAAAATAGCAGTTCACTACTTATTGGCACTGCTATCGATGTAGCAAGTAAGCAGTTCACCTATGTGAATTAGTGATGAGCGATATATCGCAAACGGTGATTTTTTCACTGTGAATAAAAAATCGCAAATCGCAATTGCGATCACTTTTTCAAAATAGCAGTTCACTACTTAGGCTGTGTGCCAATCGGTAGAAAAAATGAAATTTTGACGTAAGGGAGTAAAATTTTGGCAGTATTCGTGGTGAATTCTAGTGTCATAATTTTTCCTAGCTCAATGGGCTAGGTAAAATTTTGACATTTTGTAATTACATACATAGGTTATGTTAGGTAATAGTGGCTGTTGGTACACACCAACACACTTAGGCCCATAAGGACCCATTGTGATACCACAAAGATCTAAACCCCTACTCGAACCAGAAAGTGGATTCAGCGAATCTCAGGATTTTTACAGGCTCTAAATCGGCCAAATCGCCGAGGCCAGAAAAGGGGGTGCCCCCAGAAATTTTAGCCTCTTAGTCCACAGCGCGGGATATTCACACATCAAATGCTCTACAGTTTCAGGCTCCTCCTCATCCCTACAGCTCCTACAGAAGTCATGAAAAGGAGCGCCCAATCTCTCAGCGTGTCTGCCGATAATGATGTGGCCCGTAATCAGGCCAACAGTGAGCGCCAGGTCTTTCCTCTTTAGAAGAAGTAGCCCTTTAGTACGTCTCGCATCCCAATCAGGCCATACGAGTCTGGAATGAATGCAGGTGCTAAGGCGTTTCCATCTAGCACCCGCTTCTGCACGGAAAAATTCCTTAATGTTGAGCTTGCCATTTTCTCTAAGGATTTTCACGATTTTTTTCAACACGCAACAAACGTCAAAATTTCTTTAAGAAATAAATGCTCGATGATATATTTCTTGGCAAACCCTGTGTTGCTGTGTTCGCATTACGTTGAAAAATAGTATTAAAAAAGTGAATCAAATTTCTTGAGAGGTCGATACTCGCTCAAGAAAGTTTCACAAGAAAAATTTCTTGAGCATTTCTTGTACGTCATTTTATATGGAACTTTTGCGTTTCTTGAGAGGTGGATACTAATAGGCCATTTATATATACGAGATTATCTACTTTTTTCGAGGTTGACACAAAATCTTCGATTGAAATTCGAGGTTTGCCATACAAAAATCCGCTACCAAAAATTCGCGATTTAAAATGAATCTCGAGATTATCACGATAGTTTTCTCAATGCAACCCTGTGTTCTTCGTGTTATCGATATTTTTTTGGCGAATTTGGGAGAAACGTCAAAATGAAAAGTAAACAAAATGGACGGCAGTAAGTATGGCCCAACAGGAATCGTATCGCAATAGTAAGTCGCTCTTCTTCTGTTTGTTTTATAGGTTATGACAAGGCAGATACATAAAGGTAATATAAGGTCAGCAGCTGATTCATTTTCATTTTGGCTAAACTGTCAAATCGTATTGATTTTATTTTGTTTACTTCCGTCTTGTTTACATTTTCATACGTGCTTTTTGACGTTTTAGACGAGAGATTTTCAACATGGCCGCCGTGCTATTACCTTCCTAGATCTGCCTTGGGTTATGAAATGATCGTCTTTTTTTTTAATTATACTTTCTTTAACTTGTGTGTTTGCTAGCGTTTTTCAAGTTAAATAAAAACAAAATATCTGTTTTTTACATTCGTGAAAACAGCCATCGAACGGTAGTTGCCTATTCTCTTTTGACTGCTACGACTATATTATTATTGGGTCATGCAGGTAAGGAAAATTGACAGTTGACAATCCCTCTCCCAGCAAATCTAGATTTCATGTTATATGTAAACGGGTAGATTGTAGTGATGAGCGATATATCGCAAACGGTGATTTTTTCACTGTGAATAAAAAATCACAAATCGCAATTGCGATCACTTTTTCAAAATAGCAGTTCACTACTTATTGGCACTGCTATCGATGTAGCAAGTAAGCAGTTCACCTATGTGAATTAGTGATGAGCGATATATCGCAAACGGTGATTTTTTCACTGTGAATAAAAAATCGCAAATCGCAATTGCGATCACTTTTTCAAAATAGCAGTTCACTACTTAGGCTGTGTGCCAATCGGTAGAAAAAATGAAATTTTGACGTAAGGGAGTAAAATTTTGGCAGTATTCGTGGTGAATTCTAGTGTCATAATTTTACCTAGCTCAATGGGCTAGGTAAAATTTTGACATTTTGTAATTACATACATAGGTTAGGTTAGGTAATAGTGGCTGTTGGTACACACCAACACACTTAGGCCCATAAGGACCCATTGTGATACCACAAGGATCTAAACCCCTACTCGAACCAGAAAGTGGATTCAGCGAATCTCAGGATTTTTACAGGCTCTAAATCGGCCAAATCGCCGAGGCCAGAAAAGTGGGGTGCCCCCAGAAATTTTAGCCTCTTAGTCCACAGCGCGGGATATTCACACATCAAATGCTCTACAGTTTCAGGCTCCTCCTCATCCCTACAGCTCCTACAGAAGTCATGAAAAGGAGCGCCCAATCTCTCAGCGTGTCTGCCGATAATGATGTGGCCCGTAATCAGGCCAACAGTGAGCGCCAGGTCTTTCCTCTTTAGAAGAAGTAGCCCTTTAGTACGTCTCGCATCCCAATCAGGCCATACGAGTCTGGAATGAATGCAGGTGCTAAGGCGTTTCCATCTAGCACCCGCTTCTACACGGAAAAATTCCTTAATGTTGAGCTTGCATGTAGCGAGCGGCATTCTTAAACCCTTCCAAGATGGCGAAAGCGGAGCAATTACATACATACACAAGTAACACAAATATTTAAAAACAAAATAACATCAGATCATTACATGGATACATATCTCCTGTTTCCCTCAATATTGCCATCAACAATTATATTCATTTTACGTTTTAAAATTGTATCGTTGTCTGTTTTCGTCCAAAAGTTTATCTTTGTAACTGTCAAAATTTTCTATTCCGTTTGGCACAGCAAAATTATATTTTTTTCTCAACATGGTAAAATTTTCCACCTCATTTTCCCATAGAGAAAAATGTTACCGATTGGCACACAGCCTTATTGGGAACTGCTATCGATGTACCAAGTAAGCAGTTCACCTATGTGAATCGCAATCGCAAAAGCATTATAAATTTCATTTTGTTTATACTTTTGAGCAGACCACATACGTATATAGAAATATAAGAAAAAAAAAAATTATTGAATTTACAATTTATCTTTGAAAAATGTTTACAAACAGCGAAATTACTGCGGAATACGTTGTTATTGCTATCATTTTGTTAACATAAAATGAAGACAGGTTATATCGCTCAGAAAACGCAAAATTAATCTCTACCGGTAACTGATGATTTTATAGCAGTCAATGCAATCGCAATAGCAGTTTAAAATCGCAGTGATTTAAAAATAGCAATCACCGAAATCACAGATATCGAAAAATCGCAGTTTCTCTCATATCTAGTAGATTGGCGAATCGAGATTTACTGAAAATCTCGTTATATGTAAAGCTTAGTATCGACCTCTCAAGAAACGCAAAAGTTTCATATAAAATGACGTACAAGAAATGCTCAAGAAATTTTTCTTCTGAAACTTTCTTGAGCGAGTATCGACCTCTCAAGAAATTTAGTACACTTTTTTAATACTATTTTTCAACGTTATGCGAAAACAGCAACACAGGTTTTGCCAAGAAATATATCATCGAGCATTTATTTCTTAAAGAAATTTTGACGTTTGTTGCGTGTTGAAAAAAAATCGTGGAAATCGTTAGTGAAAATGGCAAAAAAGAAACGAAAAATAGAATGCACAATTTTTCTAATGATGCAAGGGCATAGTTGGCATCGATTTCTCATATTTTATTCCATTCCGGCCATCAATATAGCACAGTTTACCAGTAATATAAGGTCATCCTCGTCGCTTTCGATGATTTCCTAAAATAACAACAAAATAAAACTATTGAAAACATATATTTAAAGCTTTTATTTAATATTTTTTAAGAACTTACTAATTGCTTATGTTTACAAAAAGGTTTATTTTGTTTACGTTTTTGGTGCTCTTCTTCATTTAACTTGGTATTTACGGTGGATTACTAAACGTCAAAATTTCTTGCCTACTACTATTTTTTACTCAAGAAATAAATCCAAAAATTTCTTGAGCTGTTTCTTGAGAGGTCGATACCAGCCTTAAGCTTAGTATCGACCTCTCAAGAAACGCAAAAGTTTCATATAAAATGACGTACAAGAAATGCTCAAGAAATTTTTCTTGTGAAACTTTCTTGAGCGAGTATCGACCTCTCAAGAAATTTAGTACACTTTTTTAATACTATTTTTCAACGTTATGCGAAAACAGCAACACAGGTTTTGCCAAGAAATATATCATCGAGCATTTATTTCTTAAAGAAATTTTGACGTTTGTTGCGTGTTGAAAAAAAATCGTGGAAATCGTTAGTGAAAATGGCAAAAAAGAAACGAAAAATAGAATGCACAATTTTTCTAATGATGTAAGGGCATAGTTGGCATCGATTTCTCATATTTTATTCCATTCCGGCCATCAATATAGCACAGTTTACCAGTAATATAAGGTCATCCTCGGCGCTTTCGATGATTTCCTAAAATAACAACAAAATAAAACTATTGAAAACATATATTTAAAGCTTTTATTTAATATTTTTTAAGAACTTACTAATTGCTTATGTTTAAAAAAGGTTTATTTTGTTTACGTTTTTGATGCTCTTCTTCATTTCACTTGGTATTCACGGTGGATTACTAAACGTCAAAATTTCTTGCCTACTACCTTTTTTTACTCAAGAAATAAATCCAAAAATTTCTTGAGCTGTTTCTTGAGAGGTCGATACCAGCCTTTAAACATGGTATAAGCTTAAAAAATAGTAGTAGGCAAGGAATTTTGACGTTTAGTAATCCACTGTGAATACCAAGTGAAATGAAGAAGAGTATCACCTTTTTGTAAACATAAGCAATTAGTAAGTTCTTAAAAAATATTAAATAAAAGCTTTAAATATATGTTTTCAATAGTTTTATTTTGTGTTATTTTAGGAAATCATAGAAAGCGAAGAGGATGACCTTATATCATTGGTAAACTGTGGTATATTGATGGCCGGAATGGAAGAAAATATGAGAAATCGATGCCAGCTATGCCCTTGCATCATTAGAAAAATTATGCATTCTATTTTTCGTTTCTTTTTTGCCATTTTCACTAACGATTTCTACGATTTTTTTCAACACGCAACAAACGTAAAAATTTCTTTAGGAAATAAATGCTCGATGATATATTTCTTGGCAAAACCTGTGTTTCTGTGTTCGCATAACGTTGAAAAATAGTATTAAAAAAGTGTACTAAATTTTTTGAGAGGTCGGTACTCGCTCAAGAAAGTTTCACAAGAAAAATTTCTTGAGCATTTCTTGTACGTCATTTTATATGAAACTTTTGCTTTTCTTGAGAGGTCGATACTAAGCTTTAGCGATTGGTAAAGATGTTTTAGATTATAATCGATAAAATTTAGATATTAGACCGATTCCAGAGTAATTTCGTGAGTTATATAGCCGAAATGCGCATTTCAAGTGTAATTTCAGCTGGCATTTTTGTATAGCGAAACAACGTTATTTAAGGGTAATTAACGCAGAAACAACGATTTTTGCCTAAATTACCCTTAAATCATGCCAATGTGCAGAGGCTATAAAAGTGATTTATTTAGGCAAATTAATATTTAGGGTACATTCATACTGAATTTTACCCAAATAAACTATACAAATACAACAATTGGGAGTATATAAGTGAAATTTGTAAAAACGCTTTTTTCTAGGCATGGTGGAGACGTGTAAACTCTACCCCTAAAAGACAAAAAAAAAACTAAATCTAGCATGAAAAAAACTAGAATGGCAGTCCTGCATTTTATATGACGAAACCACGTAATTTATAGAAATTACGCTTATTTTACGTCAACGTGAACACGCTTGAAGAAATTGATCGATTATAATCGTTTTTCCAATTAATCTTGCCAATCCTATTCATTAGAATTGGGAAACTATTGATAGTGCCACCATCGATAGTTTTTGATAGTTTTAAAAAACTATTGATAGTGTTCGATAGTGTTCTTAAAAATAACCATCGATAATACTATCTAGAACTATCGCCGAAAGTTTGAAAAATTTTAGAAAACGTCAAAATCTCAGGGCCGTTTACTCAAACTCTGATTAACGCTAAACGGAGGGCAAATGCCCGGTTAAGCTGTATACTGCATTATCGACCAGACGTTAAATACATGGTTTGATGAAGTCGATAAGGATGTTTCACCGAACTTTAACCGTGGTTAGCGTTAATCAGAGGTGATTAAAAATATAGTAAGGATTAGGAGTGTGTTTAATTTAGAAATTGGTGATAATTGTGTTAGTTTATTTAACAATTTGCTATTATTAATATTAGTAAAATATTTATGAAAGTAATAAATTTAGATAAAGAAAAGTCTCGCCTAACATCCCCTGAACGATTCATTTGAAAAACATTAATACTTTTGGAGATATAGCTTTTGGTAGAGAGAAGGAAATGTGAGCCAAAGTTGTAAAACTATCGATAGTACACATTAGTATCGATAGTTTTTGAAAAAGCTATCGATGGCATTCGATAGTGTTCAAAAAAATAAAATATCGATACTATCGATAGTGCCATCGATAGTTTCCCACCTCTACTATTCATATGATAGGTACGTAAATATAGAGTTGGTCGGGCGTGGAGAAAAACATTTTCTAGATTTTTGTTAGTCGAACAACGTCTTAAACCGGAACTTTATATTTATTTTAGTGCAACTAGTATAACATTTTGTGCAAAATATATTATCTTAATTCGGTGTCGTAGCAGTGAAAGAAGCGGAGTGCTGTTTTTATACTCTGAAACAAAATGTTATTTTTTTTCTTGTGACAGCTTTCAGTTATCTACCTGTCTGCCGCTACCAATAAAAGCATGTTCAGATTGGCGTAATTTAAGGGTTATTTCGGCAAAAATCGGTTTAAAATTTTATTGGGCCCTTACATGATCAAATCATTTGATCAAGGGTATGTTCAGAAACGCAGCATGAAACGCAACAGCGGCAGTAATTATATTTTTGATGATTGTGATGAGCGACGCTTCATGCAAAATTTATGTTTACGAACGCTCTGCTTGTATTACAAAAGCAGGTTGCGCTTCAAACTGAGTTTCTGAACAAAGCCCAAATCGCGTGTCTGTAATTTGACGGTTTGACATACACACATCAAATCGCCATTTGTTTACATTTGAAATTTGATCAAATGGTTGCCACACGTCAAATGCTGGTAATTATCTAGTTTACGGTGCATCGACTAAAACTGCTCCAATCAAAGATGACTTGATACGAAACTCGGGGAAATTTTCCAATAATGCCGCACGCCCCCCAAAAAAACGATTTGTACCGTGGGTTAGGGGAGGGGAAGGGTGTTCTGAATCCGTAAAATTTAGGCGCCGGACGTACCTCGTTTTCGAGGAATTTATGGTTAAAGTTTAGTAACTCCATATAAATTCGATAGAAAAAGAAAAAACACAGTGCTTTTGCGCAGAACACTTTTCTGCGTTGGCGGCCTTCGGCCGCGCTTATTTAAAATAACCCTGGGCTACGCCACCAAAGTCCGGATATACAACCTAACCGTGGCTACCGCCACGGTGATGTCCTTCTGCGTAGTACACCCTTCAGCGTAATATCTATGGCCCGGTCAACAGTACTTTTGCGGCCATTTCAACTCGCAAAATTGTACAAATACTTACCTTGTACCTATGTCAGTTGTGTGTGTGTGTGTGTAAAAATAGGTAAAAATTTAACAACTTTAACAAAACCAAGTACGTCCGGCGCCCAAATTTAACAAATTCAGAACCTACTTCCCCTCCCCTACCATCCAGTAAAAGTCATTTTTTTGGGGGCGTGCGGCATTATTGGAAAGCCGACCCCGAAACTCTTTCTTGCTCTCCAAATTTCGCGATTTTCCCAGGGCTTTTATTTGGCTTTGTTGCCAGCATCAACACAACATAAAACCCCGCCGATCAGCTGTTGTGCAAATTGCTGGTGCCAGAAGGGAAAACACGCCAAAATAAATTGGAATATTTGGTGGATTTAGATTTTTTGTTTTATGTGTTAAATTTTGTTGAAATAATAAAGAATTATGAAAAATACCGAGTTAATTGTATTGATTGTGTATAATATGCAGTGCAGTTTATTGTTTCAACTCCAAAAAATTGTGTTTCAGTTAAAATTATAAAAAATATGTTAATAAGATGGAACGCGGGCAGCACATCTTCAGTAGATTTATATATATACTAGCTGACCCGGCAAACTTCGTTCTGCCCAAAACAGATTTTTTTATTAATTTCATTTCAAAAATTGTTATTACACCGGTATTATTTTTAATAGAAAATTAACGATTTTTCACTACTTCAGTGTGTATGCAACTTCAAAAATATATAATTTTAGTATTCAGTTTAAGGCTGCACGATACACAAAATTTTTAGTTTTCTGTTCCGGATATTTATTTTCAATGAGTATTGGCTATTTTAACCAATTAAGTAAGAGTATTGATACGTATAGTATACCTCCATAATGGTTTTCAGGCCCTTCCTCCAACCCTTTTAGATATATTCAGCCAAAAAAGTTTAGTACGTATGGGAGGTGCAATGCCCCATTTTTAGATAAATCTTTTCTTTTTTTGGGTGAACAAATATTGATATCGTATATCTGCATAGTGATTTATATGTACATGCCATGAACGCTTTTAGGGATATTTAGCCTTAAAAATTAAGAACGCATGGGAGGTGCCACGCCCCCTTTTCCCAAAACTACTGTTTTTTTCATAAGCATGCTATTGATATCGTTAATCTCCTGATCAATTTTCAGGTCCCAACCTTAAACGCTTTTATAGATATTCAGCTTGAAAAATTAAGTTTGTATGGGAGGTGCCACGCCCCCTTTTCCGATAACCTACACTTTTATGCGCAAAAATTGTTTTGATATCATATAGCTCTGCACCAATTTCTAGGTCCCTGACTTAAATCCTTTTAAAGATCTTCAGCTAAAAAAATTAAGCGTTGTTGGGAGGAGCCACGCCCCCTTTTCGTATAACTCCTATTATTTTGCGTTAATATGGAATTGTTATGGTTTATCTCCACACCAATTTCCAAGTCCCTAGCGTAAACAATTTTAGAGATATTCAGCATGAAAAAATAAGTTTGTATGGGAGGTGCCACGCCCCTTTTTCCGATAACCCCAACTTATATGCGTGGGAATGGTTTTGATATCATTTATCTCTATACCAATTTTCAGCTCCCTACCTTGAACTGTTTTAGAGATAATCAGCTTTCGAAATTAAGGTTGTGTGGAAGGTGCCACGCCCCCTTTTCTGATTGAGAAGGGTTTTGATATCACCTACCTCTATACCAATTTTCAGCTCCCTACCTTAAACTGTTTTAGAGATAATCAGCTTTAAAAAATAAGCTTGTATGGGAGGTGCCACGCCCCTTTTTTGATAACCCCCACTTTTCTGAGTGAGAAAGGTTTTGATATCACCTACCACTATACCAATTTTCAGATCCCTACCTTGAACTGTTTTAGAGATAATCAGCTTTAATAATTAAGGTTGTATGGGAGGTGCCACGCCCCCTTTTCTGATAACCCTCACTTTTCTGAGTGAGAAGGGGTTTGATATCACCTACCACTATACCAATTTTCAGCTCCCTACCTTAAACTGTTTTAGAGATAATCAGCTTTAAAAATTAAGGTTGTATGGGAGGTGCCACGCGCTCTTTTCTGATAACCCCCACTTTTCTGAGTGAGAAGGGTTTTGATATCACCTACCACTATACCAATTTTCAGCTCCCTACCTTAAACTGTTTTAGAGATAATCAGCTTTAAAAATTAAGGTTGTATGGGAGGTGCCACGCCCCCTTTTCTGATAACCCCCACTTTTCTGAGTGAGAAGGGTTTTGATATCACCTACCACTATACCAATTTTCAGCTCCCTACCTTAAACTGTTTTAGAGATAGTCAGCTTTAAAATTTAAGGTTGTATGGGGGGTGCCACGCCCCCTTTTCTGATAACCCCCACTTTTCTGAGTGAGAAGGGGTTTGATATCACCTACCACTATACCAATTTTCAGCTCCCTACCTTAAACTGTTTTAGAGATAATCAGCTTTAAAAATTAAGGTTGTATGGGAGGTGCCACGCCCCCTTTTCTGATAACCCCCACTTTTCTGAGTGAGAAGGGTTTTGATATCACCTACCACTATACCAATTTTCAGCTCTCTACCTTAAACTGTTTTAGAGATAATCAGATTTAAAAATTAAGGTTGTGTGGGAGGTGCCACGCCTCCTTTTCTGATAACCCCCACTTTTCTGAGTGAGAAGGGGTTTGATATCACCTACCACTATACCAATTTTCAGCTCCCTACCTTGAACTGTTTTAGAGATAATTAGCCTTAAAAATTAAGGTTGTATGGGAGGTGCCACGCCCCCCTAACATTTTTAAATTTTTTCTTCGACTAAACCTTGGCGAGGTAACAACAAACAAACCCCCCTAAGGAAGTATTTGATTTGGTTCAGCCGTTTTCAAGTTTTAGCGTTTCAATTAAATACCAAATCATTTTTATATATATATAGATATCCGGTTAAAAATGATTTGGGCAATTCACTGGCTATTGTAAAGTTGTATGTTGTAAAGGAAAATGTGCATAAGAACGCAGTACCTGTGAACAGACTCTCGTATGTGTTTTGTTGTATTTCGTTATTGTCTACAGTTTGTTGTTTACAAAAATTTGAATAAAAAAAAATGCCAGGCGAAAGCGAAAAACAGTTATTAGATTTGTTAGCGGCGGATTCAAGTCCTAATTTAAATATGATACACACGATGCAAGTAATTTGTTTTTTTTTCTCACCGCTTCCATATTTTTGTTTAAATTTTTTTTTTTAACAAACTGTCAGAATAATGGTTTTGATATCATTTATCTCTATACCAATTTTCAGCTCCCTACCTTGAACTGTTTTAGAGATAATCAGCTTTCGAAATTAAGGTTGTGTGGAAGGTGCCACGCCCCCTTTTCTGATTGAGAAGGGTTTTGATATCACCTACCTCTATACCAATTTTCAGCTCCCTACCTTAAACTGTTTTAGAGATAATCAGCTTTAAAAAATAAGCTTGTATGGGAGGTGCCACGCCCCTTTTTTGATAACCCCCACTTTTCTGAGTGAGAAAGGTTTTGATATCACCTACCACTATACCAATTTTCAGATCCCTACCTTGAACTGTTTTAGAGATAATCAGCTTTAATAATTAAGGTTGTATGGGAGGTGCCACGCCCCCTTTTCTGATAACCCTCACTTTTCTGAGTGAGAAGGGGTTTGATATCACCTACCACTATACCAATTTTCAGCTCCCTACCTTAAACTGTTTTAGAGATAATCAGCTTTAAAAATTAAGGTTGTATGGGAGGTGCCACGCGCTCTTTTCTGATAACCCCCACTTTTCTGAGTGAGAAGGGTTTTGATATCACCTACCACTATACCAATTTTCAGCTCCCTACCTTAAACTGTTTTAGAGATAATCAGCTTTAAAAATTAAGGTTGTATGGGAGGTGCCACGCCCCCTTTTCTGATAACCCCCACTTTTCTGAGTGAGAAGGGTTTTGATATCACCTACCACTATACCAATTTTCAGCTCCCTACCTTAAACTGTTTTAGAGATAGTCAGCTTTAAAATTTAAGGTTGTATGGGGGGTGCCACGCCCCCTTTTCTGATAACCCCCACTTTTCTGAGTGAGAAGGGGTTTGATATCACCTACCACTATACCAATTTTCAGCTCCCTACCTTAAACTGTTTTAGAGATAATCAGCTTTAAAAATTAAGGTTGTATGGGAGGTGCCACGCCCCCTTTTCTGATAACCCCCACTTTTCTGAGTGAGAAGGGTTTTGATATCACCTACCACTATACCAATTTTCAGCTCTCTACCTTAAACTGTTTTAGAGATAATCAGATTTAAAAATTAAGGTTGTGTGGGAGGTGCCACGCCTCCTTTTCTGATAACCCCCACTTTTCTGAGTGAGAAGGGGTTTAATATCACCTACCACTATACCAATTTGCAGCTCCCTACCTTGAACTGTTTTAGAGATAATTAGCCTTAAAAATTAAGGTTGTATGGGAGGTGCCACGCCCCCCTAACATTTTTAAATTTTTTCTTCGACTAAACCTTGGCGAGGTAACAACAAACAAACCCCCCTAAGGAAGTATTTGATTTGGTTCAGCCGTTTTCAAGTTTTAGCGTTTCAATTAAATACCAAATCATTTTTATATATATATAGATATCCGGTTAAAAATGATTTGGGCAATTCACTGGCTATTGTAAAGTTGTATGTTGTAAAGGAAAATGTGCATAAGAACGCAGTACCTGTGAACAGACTCTCGTATGTGTTTTGTTGTATTTCGTTATTGTCTACAGTTTGTTGTTTACAAAAATTTGAATAAAAAAAAATGCCAGGCGAAAGCGAAAAACAGTTATTAGATTTGTTAGCGGCGGATTCAAGTCCTAATTTAAATATGATACACACGATGCAAGTAATTTGTTTTTTTTTCTCACCGCTTCCATATTTTTGTTTAAATTTTTTTTTTTAACAAACTGTCAGAATAAAAAACAATTCAAATAGCACACTCAATAAACATAGGCTGCCCAGTTGTATTGGTTGTATTGAAATTTGTATGAGAAAAATCAACCCTACTGATACACCTATTGTAAACCTTTACCAGTATACAACATTACAATACTTTACAACAGCTTGTGAATTGCCCAATTATATTTCAGTTCTAATATATTCACATTTTAATAGAATTGCAAAATAGAGTAAAATATTTCATAAAAATACCACCCAACTACATGTATTATCGTTCACCACTTTTTGTGCGTTATTCTTAATTTGTCTGAGATTGGGTTTCGAACACGAATATTCGGAATGTGAGAAAATCATAGTATCCTGTGTATCACTTTTGTGGTTATCTATATATATATATAAAAATCAAGCCCATTTCTTTGTCGCCGGCTTTCGCCCAAACGCGTGGAGGGATTTTGACCAAATTTACACACCAGCTTAGTACCTTGCCCTAGATGGTTTATATGCATATTTTTTTCAAATCCGGAAGTCGGTTCCCGAGATATAGGTCAAAAGGTCAAAACGTGGATCCGGCTTTCCCCTGAATATTTTTGGACGATATTGGTATCAAATTAAAGGTATTGAGCAGCGAATTTACATAGAATAGTACTCATTGTGATTCCTACGTCGGATCTCCAGTTATGGGTCAAACGTCGGCCCGGATGACCCTCGAATGTTCCTGGGCGATATTAGTATCAAATGAAAGGTATTGAGCAGATAATTTACATAGAATAGTAATCATTGTGATTCCTAGGTCGGGTCTCCAGATATGGGTCAAAACGTGGGCACGGATGACCCCGGAAAAATTCTCAGCGATATTGGTATCAAATGAAGGGTTTTGAGCAGGGATTTTAGATAGAAATGAACTCATTACGATTCCTAGGTCGGGTCCTAAGGTGTGGGTCAGCACCGGGATATTTCTCAGGCATATTGGTACCAAATGAACGTGGACCCGGATTTCCCCAGAAAATTTCTCAAAGATATTGGTGTCAGCTGAAAGGTAGGGTTCTTTCATAAAGATGAACTCATTATGATTTCTAGGTCAGGTCCCCAGATGTGGGTCAAAATGTGGATTCGGATGGCCCCGGATAATTTCTCAGCGATATTGTTATTTAATCACGGCACATGGTGATTCCTAGGTGGGATCCCCAGATATGGGTCAATATGTGGACCCGGATAACACCGGGATATATCATAGGGATATTGGTACCAAATGAAAGGTGTTGAGCGGACTCTCATATAGAGCCGTACCCATTATGGTTCCTAGGTCAAGTTCCCAGATGTGGATCAATAAGTGGAACCGGATGAGCCCGTCATGCTTCTGAGCAATACTGATATAAAATGAAAGGTGTTGACCGGGTCTGCCATATAGATATTTTCATAGTGATTCTTAGTCCCGATACCCAATTAGGGGTAAAATAGACGATTCGGACGCCACGGAATGTCTTTAAGCAATGACGGTATGAAATGAGAAGTGGACTGCATGGTATGTTATGCTAAACCCAGTTTCCTAGGGAAAGGAGAAGAGTAATGAGACTGGGAAAGGCAAAGGGACGAAAAAGGAGAGGGAGAATATAATAAAAATGGAATGAAGAGGATGGGGAGAGAGACATTAAGACAAGGAATAAGTGGGGGGAATAAAAAGGAGAAAGACAGAAAAGGAGAGGTAAGAGAGAGCGATAGAGAAAGAGAAGCGGAAATGTGACGGGAAAGGAAAAAGGAAACGGAAATGAAAGGAAAGATAAATGGAAAGAGAAAGAGAAAAGTAGAGGGAAAGGGAGGTGGAGACTAATACGAAGAAAAATGGGATAAGAACATGAAGAGGGCAAACTTTTGAAAATATCAATTTTTTCCTTCACTTTTTTAAACTTATCTTAATTGAGTTGAGCTCTGCAGCCCGAAGTAATTTCGGTTTCTAGATACTTCCAACATATTTTCAAGTGTGCCGTTTTTCGCTTCAAGTACCTATAATAGGAAGTGGGCCAAAGCAAAGCTTGGCTGGGTACAGCTAGTATCCTTATATTAATTTGGTATAAACAAAATTTTATTATTGCTATAGTCTTCAATAACATAAGGAAGCCGAAATATTCCCTGAATTAATATGTAAAATACCCATTTTCAGTTTTCGAACAGAGTGGCACCAATGAAAAATGTTATAAAAAAATGCGCATTTTGACAGCGCTCTCACGAAATGAAGAGTTTCGTATCTAGTTATCTATGGCTCCAATTTTAACAAATGGGGTACCAATCGACGCGTTTCGATCTCAGGAATACAAATCCGAAGGCGGAGCTTAACTTTTTTATTTCAATAACAAATTATTAACAAAAAACTTTTTGTACAATGCAACTTTTTTGCTCGCTTATGCCTATATGACACTACATTTTTTTCTTGGTTTTTTTGGTTTGGAAAACCCACCGAAAGTCAAAATACAAACACAATTCTTCAGTAGGTTGAAAAGAGACAAATACTCCCTCAAAAACAATTTGATTGACATGAAACTTCAAACTAAATGAAAATAATATTTATTTCAAAAATTAATTTTATTAGAAATTTGAATTTAAATTACAGAAATAAAAAAGTTATGAAACTCAAAGGGCAGAATAGCTGTGTATTCCATGTTATAAAGGGAAGCCAGTACGCAATATAATTTTTCTTCCGGACTTCTTCTTTACCCTTACGGCCATAGCAGAAGCTTACAAGAGGCAAATTTAAAATTTGTATTTCCACATATTTTTTTATTTTAAATAAAATTTATTTTATGGTTGTCAAATTGGAAAAATTGTCAGAAAAAATGACCGAATG
Organism: Urophora cardui; assembly: GCA_960531455.1. NCBI lineage: Eukaryota > Metazoa > Arthropoda > Insecta > Diptera > Tephritidae > Urophora > Urophora cardui. Next base: position 86,246,409 of record OY482673.1, on the reverse strand, counting down.
CTAAAAAAACTACCGAAATACAAGCTGGCTCGTTGGTTTTTAATAGCCTAGATCAGGGCTGCTCACCTCATAGGCACTCAAAGCACAATTGTTTTTGTTTTGTACCGAATCATAGGCACAGATACATATTTTCACCTCAAATATGAAAATAAAATTTTCTTTGCACTGCCATAAGCACTGAGATATAAAAAAAATTTTATATGTATGTGCCTATGATTCATATTGAATGTGCAGAGCAAAGGCACTTTGTATAGGAGCTCGAGCACTGCCGTAAGAAATCGAAATTTACAATAACAAATGTGTAATGAAAAAAAAAAATTCAAAAAATGAAATCACTAAAAAATTAGTATTCAAAAAAGTTTCATATAAAAAATAAAAAAATTTGTATGTATGTGATACTACCATTTGAAAATAAATTCTAAAATAATATTTTATTGGAATTCATAAAAAATTTAAATGAGCAAAAAAATTTTTCAGTGCATATACAAAATTTGTAGATGTATTGAGCTTTGTACTTTCAATACAAGAGCGTTGAGCAGCCCTGGCCTAGATGGTATTTTGTTTGGTTTTTTTCAATATAGCTTGCTCGCTTACACCAACGCAAAACTGTATTTGACCATCTCCTTCACACAAAAAACCTGGTAGAATACCAGAAAAAAAACGTAGTGTCATATGGGCTTTAGTACACACACACGAACACATAAATTCAACTTATATATTTATCGTGGGATAACACATACCTTATATTTACTAAATAACACACAAAAAGTTGCAATATTTTACAATTAAATACTATATTTTAATAAAAACCAAAGTAAACAAAAGTCGCTAATTTTAGGACTTTGGCGCGTAGTGTTGCCACCAATATTTACTACTAATCTATATTAACCTGCATTCACACTAAGCTCTTTTTATATGAATGGTGAAAAGTGGTGAGTTTCCGATATATCGCAATATCTAATCGCTGAAGGGTGTACTACGCAGAAGGACATCACCGTGGCGGTAGCCACGGTTAGGTTGTATATCCGGACTTTTGTGGCGTAGCCCAGGGTTATTTTAAATAAGCGCGGCCGAAGGCCGCCAACCCAGAAAAGTGTTCTGCGCAAAGGCATATTTTTTGCAACTTTAAATGCCTAAGTGTGAATGCGCTGTAAATTACACCTAATTGAGTGGCGACGCTACTCATTTTGACAATTCAATAATCGGTCAAAAAAGCAGAAAAAGGGAAATTGTTTACTTCGATTTTATTAAAATATAGTATTTAATTGTAAAATATTGCAACTTTTTGTGTGTTATTTAGTAAATATAAAGTATGTGTGATACTATGATAAATAAATCAGTTGAATTTATGTGTTGGTGTGTGTGTAATGACCAAGCAAAAAGTTAGATAGTTTTTTGTTAATAATTTTTTATTAAAATAAAAAAGTTAAGCTCCGCCTTCGGATTTGTGTTCCTGAGATCGAAACGCGTCGATTGGTACCCCATTTGTAAAAATTGGAGCAGTTTTATGCCTCAGACACACATGTGGTATGAATATTATAATATCAATACTATGATTTGGCATTACTATGAAAATTTTCAATTAAACTACAATATGAGAGTGACACATATGTGGTATAGATCGCAATATTTCTACTATATTACGATGTGTGTCTCTATCATTAGTCGATGCACCGTAAACTAGATAATTACCCAAATGCTAAGAGCCTATACACACTTGCCATTCAATCGATTTAGTCGAATTGGGCTGTTGTATGCAAATCCAACTGGGGTTGGCTTTCCAATAATGTCACACGCTCCGAGAAAAACGACTTTTACTTGGTTGTAGGGGAGGAGGAGTGGGTTCTGAATCAGTTAAATTCAGGCGCCGGACGTACCTAGTTTTCCCGGAATTTGTTAAAGTTTTTAAATTTTTACCAATAACAACCCCAATTCCTCATTTACGAAACAAATTTCACTCTTTATTTTAGTCACAACACGTATATTACTAATATATTTAATAATTTTTACAATATTGCGTTAAAATCACTTTTATTAAAAATGTTTTTAATAGCGACTTCACAGGGTGTACTACGCAGAAGGACATCACCGTGGTGGTAGCCACGGTTAGGGCACACGTCCGGACGGATGGCGTAGCCCAGGGTTATTTTTTATAAGCGCGGCCGAAGGCCGCCAACGCAGAAAAGTGTTCTGCGCAAAAGTTTTTTCTTTATCTATCGAATTTATATGGAGAGTTCTAAACTTTAACCATAAATTCCTCGACAACGGGGTACGTCCGGCGCCTAAATTTTACGGATTCAGAACACCCTTCCCCTCCCCTACTTACCGGTAGAAGTTTTTTTGGGAGCGTGTGACATTATTAGAAAGTTTCCCCTCCAACTGTTTCAGTTGTTCGACTAATTGAATGTAGTGTGAATGCTTCCATACATTCCCATGCAAATCATAAATATTAGTATTAATTAATACTATTAATACATATTCCATGCGATTTTGCTCTTAGCACTTCGTTAATTTTCGTTTTTTGACGCCTTGACCTAAAACTTCTGTGACAAATGTCTGATATTGTTCTACCCTACACTTTTATGGCATTCACCGAACAGATATTATATGTGCCACTCAAGGCAAATTCATTATGGTAATGGCACGGCGAATTCGGCAATATTCGCATCGATTCGCTTTAAGTTTTGGTGCCACTCAAGGCAAATTCATTCTTATGGTAATGGTACGTGAACAGCTGACTTCTTCTTCTTCTCGTTTTTAGTTCACCGTGTATAGAAGAATACAGGAGAATGTCAAACAAAGACAAATTTTACTTTGAGTTTGACATTTTGCTGGACGAAAATTTAAAGCGAATATTACCGAATTCGCCGTGCCGTTACCATAATGAATTTGCCTTGGTGCCACTCTTTCCGCTACGTACGTCCTGTCGGTCGAAAACGACGTACGCCATGACGGATAAGTACTGATTCTGCTTAGCGCTTAAAGCAGAATCAGTACTTCTCCGTCATGACGTACGTCGTTTTCGACTGACAGGACGTACGTAGCGGAAAGAGTAGCGCATAAAATATGTGTTCGGTGAATGCAATAAAAGTGTAGGGTAGAACAATATCAGACATTTGTCACAGAAGTTTTAGGTAAAGGCGTCAAAAAACGAAAATTAACGAATTGCTAAGAGCAAAATCGCATGGAATATGTATTAATAGTATTAATTTAATACTAATATTTAATTTTAAGTTGGTTACAAAACACAGTTCTGCACAGTTTAGTACAAAAACGAGTTATCGAACGCAATTTTCTGCACTAGAGTACTCTAATGCCTTCACCGAACACATCTTATATTACTGACGTACGGCAAAATAGAAAATTGGCAAAGTATGCCGGATCCGGCGACTGATACGTTGCCAATGTAGTGTAGCACGAGCAAAATATACAGTCTATTCAGCTGTCAGTTTCTTCCTTGTCCGTCATGACGGAGAAGTACTGATTCTGTTTAGCCCATAATTCTGCTTAGCGCTTTACACGCATCCACAACGCACGGTATATATATTAATTGGATCATGTCCACAACGCACGTCAAATAGCCATCCAATTTGATGGAAAACGGTAAAATTTTAGACGACGATACCCGGGCTAGAAAAAAAACGTTTTTTTTAGGGTGATAGGGGGGCGGAGGGGATCACAAAACTGAAGACCCCACCCTCCGGAGGCCTTTGGTTCCGGAGATATACGTCGTTAAAATTCCGATATTTCGCATACAAATTTCACTGAACACTCACGAGGATTGCCTGAGTTGGGTGTTGCCGGTTGGGAAAAAATGGTGAAACACCACAATGCTTTTGCGCAGAACACTTTTCTGCGTTGGCGGCCTTCGGCCGCGCTTATAAGAAATAACCCTGGGCTACGCCATCAGAGTCCGGACGTGTGCCCTAACCGTGGCTACCGCCACGGTGATGTTTATTTATTTATTTGTTTCAAGTCTATAACAAAATTGTCTTACAGACTAGTTGACAAAGAGTAAGAAGTAGAATTAAAATTATTATACATATATAACTAGTAAGATACTTAAAATATATAAAATTGAGATCAACTAAGGAAGATGACTACAAAGAAAGTAGTGTTTTAATTTGGTTTTTAGAACAAATTTTGATTCACATAAATCCAAGTCTAAAGAAATAGCGAAGAAGTTATACTCTGAAAGTGCTCTATTGACAGGAGCATTAGCGGTGTAGATTGTTTTGCATAAGCTAATACGAAATACGTCAAACCGGCGAAGGTTTCTATTTGGAATATTGAACGGCAACCTTTCAAGCAGAGAAGGGCAGTCAATCCCACCCGTTGCTATATCTGAAATGAAAGATATGGCTAAGAGAGTTCGTCTATTGCATAAAGATGGAAGACCAATCAAACGGCAACGCGATTCATAGGACGGAATCGGATGCGAGAAATTTAAATTATATAAAGCAAATCGGAGAAAAATTTTCTGTACCCGTTCCAATCTATTTATATGAATCGCGTGGTAGGGGCGCCAAATAAAGGCAGCATACTCAAGTTTAGGCCTCACAAAGGCCGAAAATAGCAATTTACGAGTGTATGGGTCACCGAAGTTAGAAGAGTTTCTCCTAACAAAGGCAAGCATAGCGAGCGAGTTTGAAATTGTATGATTGATATGCAATGCAAAGCTAAACTTGAAATCAAAATGCACACCAAGATCTTTAATCTCAGAGACCGTGTCAAGCATACAGTTAGATATGCGATACGAGGTAATAATGGGATGCAGCACTTTATAATACGAGACCTTATGACATTTACTAATATTAAGATATAGTCGATTAGTGACGCACCACTTATATAAGTTATCAAGTTCCGACTGAAGATCTGCCGCGTCATTAGGGCTACTTATTTCGGAATAAACTTTTAAGTCATCAGCGTAGAGCAAATATTTAGATGAGGAGAAACATGAAGAGATATCATTGATGAATAAAATAAAGAAAAGAGGTCCCAAAATACTACCCTGAGGTACACCTGAGGTAGCAGAAAAGGGATTAGAGGAAATACCATCAATACGAACAGTGCTAATTCTGTTGTCCAAATAAGATTTAATCCAGTCTAGAAATATGGAATGAAAACCAAAGCAAGCTAGCTTGGCTATGAGAATTTTATGTGATATCTTATCAAAGGCTTTGGAAAAATCCGTATAAATAGAATCAATTTGGAAACCACGACGAAACGCAACATAACAATCTTCAGTGAAAACAGATAGATTAGTTAGCGTCGATCTAGACGCCACAAAACCATGTTGATTGGGACAAATTAGATGTTTAACGTTAAAGTAAAGCTTATTATTAACAATTACTTCAAAAAGCTTAGCTACAGTGGTTAACTTAGAGATTGGTCTATAGTTGGATACGTTACTCATACCACCACTCTTATAGATTGGAGTTATCGAGGTTAACTTCCAGTCATCAATAAAGATGCCCGAGGAGAGAGACTTGTTGAATAAAAGCTTCAATGGTTCTACTAAGGAAGCACAGTTCTTAAGCAGGATTACGGAAAGACCATCAGTATCAGTATGTGATGACATTTTGATATTATTTATACCATCAATGATATCATCATCAGAGATAACAAGTGCGCCAAAGTCCATGACAGAAAGCATGCTAGATGAAAGGTTACGCCGAATATTATTGATATCGGCTTCAGAAACATCATCGTCAGATACAAAATTAGAAGAGAAAAACTCAGCAAACAAATTAGCCGCATCTTTTACCGAGGCAGCAGTAGAACCATTATAAGAAACCGTTTTGGGTATACTCGACGAATTTCGTTTAGACTTAATGTAACGCCAGAAATTTTTCGGATTATCTTTGAGATCTAATTCAAACTTCCGGACGTAATTATTATACAGAGACTTATTCAACTCATTAAATTCTTTTTTGTATAGCAAATATAGCTCATGAAAACGTTGCTGGTTAGTAGACTTAAATTTCCTTGAAAACTTGTTTCGCAAATTCTTTAGACGCTTAAGCCTTTTGGAGCACCATGGCAGCTTGTATTTTTTGCTCGAGAATATTGGAATATGATTTGCGCAAAGACTTGCAATTTTGGATTTAAAAATATTAAAGCAGCCAGATACGTCAATTTCGCCAAACAGAGATATCCAGTCAGTTACACCAATCATATTGTTTAAATGATTAAAATCACAAAGAGCAAAATTATAGGAAACTTCAGCATTATTTGCTGGTAAATCAAAGAATTCAATGAAATCTAATTCCACACATAAAGGCGAGTGATGCATATTTGGCGCCGAAATGTACGTATCAGGCTGCGATAGTGAACAATTAATGCTAGAACATACAAAAACTAAGTCGAGCAACCGATGCAAGGTGTTATAAAAGTTATTTACTTGTACCAAGCCTAAACCAAGCAAATTATCGATAAAATACGATTCGTGTGAATTACTGATATTTAATGGAGTTAATGGCACGTCACCATCAACATATAACCAATTAATGTTAGGTAAATTAAAATCACCTACAACGCATAACTGATTAGCATCTCTTGCTCGACTCAGTTCAAGCACATTATCGACGTGTGATCTATAGATATATTCGTTACTTAGCGGTGGAATATACGATGCGACAATATAGAGCATGCCGTGAGATCCTCGAATGCTCACACATAACTGCTCCAGGATAGACTCATTGTTATGTAGTGAGACAGGCACCGCACAAAGACGACTGCGAACTGCGATCAGCACACCTCCTCCTCTGGTACAGCCTGTAATAACTGCATCTCTGTCTTTACGGAAGACATCAAACAAATTGGGATCGAAAAACTCAGAATCATAAAAATTTGAATTTAACCACGTCTCAGTTAATACAAAAATATCAAAATCCATATGGGAGCTAAGCATGCGTACAACATCACCCTTGGTTCTAAGGCCAGATGTGTTTTGGTAGAAGATTTTTATCCGACTGTTTGTAGAAGATACTATGTATGAATTTTTTGCTTCTCCACTTTTTGAAAAAAAACGGAACGGGCGTACAGAAACGTTAGCAGGCCAAATCTCCAGCTTCATCAGTTTCTCATAGTGCTGGTCACTGACTCCAAGCTTGAAATTTATATGCTTAACCGAATCTGAATTCGTATTTTTTTTTCAGCAAATTGTAGCATGAAATATGTTGTTTATCAATACCCGCATGTTTCACCACATAGTCAATTATATTTTCAGCTGAGACTGTGGGCAGAAAAGAAGATAGGTGCAACCATTTTAAGCGAGAAGCTACACCAAGTTCATTACATGCATTAGACCCAATCAAACGAGATGGCTTTTGACTTAGCTTTTTCTTATTTTTGTCAATAGTAATCCAGCCGGAAACATGATCAGTATTAGCTGCTTCAGCTGCACTGGTTGCATTAACCGGAGCACTAGTCAACAAATCGTTTACGCCGTTAGTGGCGTTGGGCGACCTAATTGCAGTGTGCTCGATCACAGGAGCATTTACATGTGTATTACCGACGGCGCTGCTTGCGTTATCAGAAGTACCATCGTAGTTTACACTGTTGATGGCATTAGGCGACTCAATTGAAATATGCTCATTTACAGAGGCATTGACACCTGCATTACCGACAGAATATAAATTCGCAGTGTTATTAACAGCGCTGCTTGCGTTATTAGAAGTACCATTGTAGTTTACACTGTTGAATGCATTAGGCGACACAATTGAAGTCTGCTCGTTTACAGAGGCATTGACAACTGCATTACCGCTGGCATGTAAATTCGCAGTGTTTTTAACAGCACTGCTCGCGCTAGAAGAAGTACCATTGTTGTTTACACTGGCAATGGTGTTACACGACCGAAGTGAAATTTGCTTATTTGTAATGTTGTTATGTTTTGCAAAGAGCGAAACGGCACCTTTACCTGTTACAGATGAACGAGCAGCACATTGTGCATACGACATATTGTCCAATGTAGAAGAAGTGCCACAATTTACGATAGTGTTATCGACATTATCAGCATTAGCAAAACTAGGCGAAAGAGCAGTAAAGCACTGTGTGACTGGCATCAACAACGAAGGGGAAACAGGGACAAGCCCAGCAATAGCTTGCGGTGTAGATATTCTCGCATTCGAACCATTAGTATTGTTGTTGTCGGATTCGTTTTTATGCAATTTGGCAATTGAATTTTTTAAGTCATCAATTTGGCTGAATACTTCTTTGAACTTCAGCTCAAATGCGCATAGGATAGATTCGAAACCAACTTTGTGTGAGGCAATGACAACATCATACGATTTACTCAATTTTTCATAAGAGTTTAGGCATTCGGTGCAAAAGTAGCCAATATGGCGGTTCTTTTTGAGTAGACCAACGTCATACTCAGATATATTTACCTCGCAACATAGCCGATGAAAAATTTTCTTACAAAAACCACTACACGGCACAAGTAACGAATCATTGCGACCAAAACACTTGTCGCATTTTCCACAGTAGCTATCCATAGATATGAGCCACAATGACAACGAATTTACATAGAATAGTACTCATTGTGATTCCTACGTCGGATCTCCAGTTATGGGTCAAACGTCGGCCCGGATGACCCTCGAATGTTCCTGGGCGATATTAGTATCAAATGAAAGGTATTGAGCAGATAATTTACATAGAATAGTAATCATTGTGATTCCTAGGTCGGGTCTCCAGATATGGGTCAAAACGTGGGCACGGATGACCCCGGAAAAATTCTCAGCGATATTGGTATCAAATGAAGGGTTTTGAGCAGGGATTTTAGATAGAAATGAACTCATTACGATTCCTAGGTCGGGTCCTAAGGTGTGGGTCAGCACCGGGATATTTCTCAGGCATATTGGTACCAAATGAACGTGGACCCGGATTTCCCCAGAAAATTTCTCAAAGATATTGGTGTCAGCTGAAAGGTAGGGTTCTTTCATAAAGATGAACTCATTATGATTTCTAGGTCAGGTCCCCAGATGTGGGTCAAAATGTGGATTCGGATGGCCCCGGATAATTTCTCAGCGATATTGTTATTTAATCACGGCACATGGTGATTCCTAGGTGGGATCCCCAGATATGGGTCAATATGTGGACCCGGATAACACCGGGATATATCATAGGGATATTGGTACCAAATGAAAGGTGTTGAGCGGACTCTCATATAGAGCCGTACCCATTATGGTTCCTAGGTCAAGTTCCCAGATGTGGATCAATAAGTGGAACCGGATGAGCCCGTCATGCTTCTGAGCAATACTGATATAAAATGAAAGGTGTTGACCGGGTCTGCCATATAGATATTTTCATAGTGATTCTTAGTCCCGATACCCAATTAGGGGTAAAATAGACGATTCGGACGCCACGGAATGTCTAAGCAATGACGGTATGAAATGAGAAGTGGACTGCATGGTATGTTATGCTAAACCCAGTTTCCTAGGGAAAGGAGAAGAGTAACTTGCAACTTTTTGTGTGTTATTTAGTAAATATAAGGTATGTGTGATACTATGATGAATAAATCAGTTGAATTTATGTGTTGGTGTGTGTGTAATGACCAAGCAAAAAGTTAGATAGTTTTTTGTTAATAATTTTTTATTAAAATAAAAAAGTTAAGCTCCGCCTTCGGATTTGTGTTCCTGAGATCGAAACGCGTCGATTGGTACCCCATTTGTAAAAATTGGAGCAGTTTTATGCCTCAGACACACATGTGGTATGAATATTATAATATCAATACTATGATTTGGCATTACTATGAAAATTTTCAATTAAACTACAATATGAGAGTGACACATATGTGGTATAGATCGCAATATTTCTACTATACTACGATGTGTGTCTCTATCATTAGTCGATGCACCGTAAACTAGATAATTACCCAAATGCTAAGAGCCTATACACACTTGCCATTCAATCGATTTAGTCGAATTGGGCTGTTGTATGCAAATCCAACTGGGGTTGGCTTTCCAATAATGTCACACGCTCCGAGAAAAACGACTTTTACTTGGTTGTAGGGGAGGAGGAGTGGGTTCTGAATCAGTTAAATTCAGGCGCCGGACGTACCTAGTTTTCCCGGAATTTGTTAAAGTTTTTAAATTTTTACCAATAACAACCCCAATTCCTCATTTACGAAACAAATTTCACTCTTTATTTTAGTCACAACACGTATATTACTAATATATTTAATAATTTTTACAATATTGCGTTAAAATCACTTTTATTAAAAATGTTTTTAATAGCGACTTCACAGGGTGTACTACGCAGAAGGACATCACCGTGGTGGTAGCCACGGTTAGGGCACACGTCCGGACGGATGGCGTAGCCCAGGGTTATTTTTTATAAGCGCGGCCGAAGGCCGCCAACGCAGAAAAGTGTTCTGCGCAAAAGTTTTTTCTTTATCTATCGAATTTATATGGAGAGTTCTAAACTTTAACCATAAATTCCTCGAAAACGGGGTACGTCCGGCGCCTAAAGTTTACGGATTCAGAACACCCTTCCCCTCCCCTACTTACCGGTAGAAGTTTTTTTGGGAGCGTGTGACATTATTAGAAAGTTTCCCCTCCAACTGTTTCAGTTGTTCGACTAATTGAATGTAGTGTGAATGCTTCCATACATTCCCATGCAAATCATAAATATTAGTATTAATTAATACTATTAATACATATTCCATGCGATTTTGCTCTTAGCACTTCGTTAATTTTCGTTTTTTGACGCCTTGACCTAAAACTTCTGTGACAAATGTCTGATATTGTTCTACCCTACACTTTTATGGCATTCACCGAACAGATATTATATGTGCCACTCAAGGCAAATTCATTATGGTAATGGCACGGCGAATTCGGCAATATTCGCATCGATTCGCTTTAAGTTTTGGTGCCACTCAAGGCAAATTCATTCTTATGGTAATGGTACGTGAACAGCTGACTTCTTCTTCTTCTTCTCGTTTTTAGTTCACCGTGTATAGAAGAATACAGGAGAATGTCAAACAAAGACAAATTTTACTTTGAGTTTGACATTTTGCTGGACGAAAATTTAAAGCGAATATTACCGAATTCGCCGTGCCGTTACCATAATGAATTTGCCTTGGTGCCACTCTTTCCGCTACGTACGTCCTGTCAGTCGAAAACGACGTACGCCATGACGGATAAGTACTGATTCTGCTTAGCGCTTAAAGCAGAATCAGTACTTCTCCGTCATGACGTACGTCGTTTTCGACTGACAGGACGTACGTAGCGGAAAGAGTAGCGCATAAAATATGTGTTCGGTGAATGCAATAAAAGTGTAGGGTAGAACAATATCAGACATTTGTCACAGAAGTTTTAGGTAAAGGCGTCAAAAAACGAAAATTAACGAATTGCTAAGAGCAAAATCGCATGGAATATGTATTAATAGTATTAATTTAATACTAATATTTAATTTTAAGTTGGTTACAAAACACAGTTCTGCACAGTTTAGTACAAAAACGAGTTATCGAACGCAATTTTCTGCACTAGAGTACTCTAATGCCTTCACCGAACACATCTTATATTACTGACGTACGGCAAAATAGAAAATTGGCAAAGTATGCCGGATCCGGCGACTGATACGTTGCCAATGTAGTGTAGCACGAGCAAAATATACAGTCTATTCAGCTGTCAGTTTCTTCCTTGTCCGTCATGACGGAGAAGTACTGATTCTGTTTAGCCCATAATTCTGCTTAGCGCTTTACACGCATCCACAACGCACGGTATATATATTAATTGGATCATGTCCACAACGCACGTCAAATAGCCATCCAATTTGATGGAAAACGGTAAAATTTTAGACGACGATACCCGGGCTAGAAAAAAAACGTTTTTTTTAGGGTGATAGGGGAGCGGAGGGGATCACAAAACTGAAGACCCCACCCTCCGGAGGCCTTTGGTTCCGGAGATATACGTCGTTAAAATTCCGATATTTCGCATACAAATTTCACTGAACACTCACGAGGATTGCCTGAGTTGGGTGTTGCCGGTTGGGAAAAAATGGTGAAACACCACAATGCTTTTGCGCAGAACACTTTTCTGCGTTGGCGGCCTTCGGCCGCGCTTATAAGAAATAACCCTGGGCTACGCCATCAGAGTCCGGACGTGTGCCCTAACCGTGGCTACCGCCACGGTGATGTCCTTCTGCGTATATTTAAAGTGTAAAAAAAATAAAAAACACCGAAGTTAAGTTTAAAGAATTATTTACATGTTGTGTGCCTTGATATGACAGCACAAAAACTACTGTATAATACAACCCTGTATGTAGTCGGAAACACAGAAGCACACATAACTCGTCGAGGGTGCACTTAACAATAAATTACATGAATTGTGTAATTAAAAAATCAGTGAAAATGATTTATTTAGTTAAATTAAAGCTAGAACTTGCATTTTAGTGAAATTCCTACTGATTTTCGTGGTGAAATTCCCATTATTTCGCATTTTCAAAAAGTGGATATCGACGTCGAAACTCTGGCCCGGCTCCGAACGGCGAACGCATTTTTTGTGAGAAGCTTTTTCATGGCAGAAATTCACTCGGAGGGTATGCCGCCCACTGCCGAGAGGCGACCGCTGCTCTTAAAAAATCCAATAAGTAATTGGATTTTTACTAATTAGAAAAATTGTTGGTCGGAACTTCATAAGTCGTGCCACGATTCCAGGAAAACTGATTTCTTTAGGGGGCGTGGCACATCCCCCCGATTCTATATCTGAAGTCCAAACGGCTTGGAAACAAATATTTTTGGAAATATTAATGTTTAAAGTTGCGAAAATTGTCACACTGAACAACCCTTTTTTGTATACAAATCGATTGATCTGTTGGTCTAGTGCTGCCACATAACAAAAAAAATTCAAACAAAACAGCAATCAGAAAATGTCTAAAATGGGCAAAGAGATGTTTTATAAAAGATATGCGTATAATACCCTTATGCGTTGGCGGCCTTCGGCCGCGCTTCAAAAAAATAACCCTCAGCCGGTAGAATTCTCTTTCTGGAGTAGAATCTAAGATGGATCCACAGTAATTTTGAGTAGAACACCCTTTTGCGTTGGCGGCCTTCGGCCGCGCTTATAAAAAATAACCCTGGGCTACGCCATCCAAGTCCGGTCGTGTCATAACCGTGGCTACCGCCACGGTGATGTTCTTCTGCGTAGTACACCCTTCAGCGTATTAAATTTCTTAGCATCCGGCAACTCTTTCTTCGCATTAATCAACTGACAGTTGGGTGTATTCAGTGGTTGAGTATATTACTACGTTTATACGGCAGAATTCGTGAACTCTTAATTTCATGAATTCGAAAATGGTCTCGCTTATGCAGCATTTATGAACTCATGAAATTTAGCTTTTTTAAAAAGTGCCAACGTTCTAACGACATCAGCTGTCTAGGCAGATTTACCAGGTTGACTCGGTGGCGAATTCTGAAACTACTTTTTTTATTTACAAAGGCAGTGTGTAATGTCAAAATCTAATAGAGCTCTCGATTTTTTTGAAACATTTTCGAGTAGCCCGAACAATTGTTGTTCAAATGCTCGAACAGTTGTTTGCTTGTTTATTACCCGTATGTTTGTACGAGCATTTGAACAATTCGGGTATTTTGAAGTTTGTTTTTTTTTCTTTTGTTTATTATTATTTTTTTCTTTATATGTAGTTTTTTTATTTTTGATCTTCCGATACACATTTTTTTGTTTGTAAGCTCGAATGCTCGAATATTTGTACGGGCATTTGAACAACGAACGGGCTTCAAACAAAAACGATCAGATCGAATTGCTCGATACCCGGTATCTAGGGCTCTAAAATCTAAGCGAATTGACATCATGGCCAATGGGAATGCGCGAGTCACAAGCGAATTCAGAATTTAACCACAGCGAAATATAATTTTGACATTACACTACCAATTACAATAAAATAATATATTGGACATTTCTGAATTCGCCCCCGAGCCTACCTGTTAAATCTGCCTTGACTGAATGAACAGCTGTTGGTTTGGCGTTGCCGGACTTGTACTTCATAATTTCATTAAATGATGGCGAAATTCATGAATAATTTTCGCGAACAATTAAATTCATGAAAATTCGTTTATGCAGCGAAAATTCATGAAATGATTTCATGAATTTGCCAACGTATAAACGTAGTATATGTGGCGTACCTCTACGTCAAGTACTGATCTGTCAGTCACATACATCGACGTAGACGGATTGACGTATTCTATGTGTCGGGGCTATTATTTTAGCGCATTTACATCTGCGCTAAAAAAAAAACACGGCTATTAAATTTGTTCCCGGCGGCTTCTTAAGTATATTACCATTGCATATTGCATTAGCGATTCTTTATGAAAAATTTAATTTGCTGGGAGTATTTTATTAATGATATTTTCATTTAGGTTGACCATGAAAACATTGGCGAATTCAGAAAGGTTGTTCTCTCTGTCTAATATGTTTGCCGAGATGTCATGATATCTTGAGAAATTTGCCACAGGGGGAACAACCTTAGAAATTTCCCCTTGTATTTTGTTATTGTAATTGGTAGATTGTAATGTCAAAATAATATTTATTCTTGGTGAAAATTGAATTCGCTTGGGACTCACCCATTACTATTGGCCATGAGATGTGAATTCGCTTTGATTTTGACATTATAACTACCTTTGTAAATAAAAAAAAGTTTCTGAATTCGCCTATGCGCCTACCTTCTTATATCTGCCTTCACAAGTGTCAGCTGTTTACGGATTTAAGCTTAAGCTGGCCACAGACGACGAACATGCTCGCCAACATGCGCGCGCACATGTTCGTCGCCTTTGCCCACTAACGTGCGAACATCTCATTTGTAAATGCGAACTTCAAGTGGGAAGATGACAATGAATGCGGGGATGATGCTCTTGCTATGAGTTAGATTTGCATATATATTTATGATTGATTATGTTTTGTTTTTTTTTTTAATTACTCTGTAGGGAGGCAAAAATATCACAGAAAAACGCTGAAATACCCGAACTAAATACGATGGCGTTTTCAGAAAGTCCGGATTAGCTCTTGACTTCAAGATACATAGAGCATTTTTCTATACAGTTTTTAAACAGAAAAATTATATGCACGTTTAAGGATATTATAAGCATTTATCATAAAATGTTCCTACAAAACAATTGTGTGAAAACTATTGAAACATACTTTTGGGCATTATTTGGAAGAAAATTGTATAATAAACTAATTAAATACGTATAAAATCCTTAAACATGCATATATTTCTTTTGCATTCAATGCAATTTAGTAATTTCCAGTGTGATACTCACTTCATCCGCGATGTTTACTGCTCAAGCGTCAACACGAAATGAGGTTGTTGTTGTTGCTTTCAATGCAATGTTCGTGAACCACGCCACTAACGACGAATATGTGCGCGAGCGGTTGGCCAAATATCAAAAAATTTTGATTTTTGCCAACATGTTGGCGAACCACGCCACTAACGAGAAAAATGCACCTGACCACGAGCATGTTGGCGAGCATGTTCGTCGTCTCTGGCCAGCTTTAGTATCGACCTCTCAAGAAACGCAAGAGTTCCATATAAAAGGTGTACTCGCGTACTTTTTCCAGCAGCTTTTCTCTCTTTGTCTCTATAACTCTCTATCTCGCCAAATATCATTCTTCCTCTCACAAGAGAAAAATATCCAAAAAAGCAAAAAAATGCAAATCTATTCAAATCTTGCAGGAAAGATGAACAGCTGATCAAATTAAAATTATGGGAATTAACAAAATATATACAAATCCTATATTTACAAAAATTTAGAAGAAATTTTTATTACTTTAGCTTAGTTTCATCTGTAGATTATGCCTGCATTGTACCTATTTTACTAATAAAGAAACATGTATGCATGTATATAAATGCGGAATTGCGGCTGCCTGCTGGCATTGCATATTGACATACATACATACATACATATAAGTTAGCAGAGGGTAACCGGCGGACTTCCTACATTAAGCAACAAATATTATGCTGCTGTTATCAACCGAAATTTAGCTCAAGTACAAATGTAGACATAACCAAATGTTATTTATTTACATCTTTCATAATTAATTCGTCCATATTTAACTTTTTTAATTTTGAATTTCAATTTTGCAAATTTGCAATTTTCGCAAATTACAAACATGTGTTTTTTTATCAGCTGTTTTGCTGCTGGACAAATGTGATGGAAAAAATTTGTCCAGCAGAATTTTGCAGCCTCTCACAAAAATAAACGTCACTTTGCTCTCTCATTTTCCCCTCTTCTGCAATTTTTTTGCGTAAAAAAATGGAAAAAGCGGATATTTGTTGCAAAATTGTAATGAATTGCAGCAAATTGCTGTACGCGAGTACGCCTAAAATGACGTACAAGAAATGCTCAAGAAATTTTTCTTGTGAAACTAGCTTTGTTCAACAACTTTACTTACAAGAAGAGCGTCAGTGACAAATTAAGAGTAAAAACGAGAAAAAGAGAAAATTATCAACCAAAGTTATTGAACACAAAATCGTAAACATTTGCAAGTAAACAGCTGATGCGCTGTTTTCACAATTTGATTTTTAGGTTAGGTTGTAATTGAAATCTTTGAAATTGAATGTAAATAACTGAATTAGGAAGACGAAAATCTACTTTGGATATTCCACAACATCGTCAAGATTCTACTTGAAAGAGTTTTTTAGTGCTTAGCACGAAATTTATTTTAATTCAATTTTTAATTGTTGTGGTAAGTGGAAAAAAAGATTCCTTTTTGTGCTAATTTACTTATGCAATTAGAAATTTGCGATTAAAATGTTTGCACATTTCCAATTGAAATTTGTGTGATCATATGTTTTTGACGCTTCCATTTTTTTTAAAGCTGCATGTACCCTGCTAGAATTGTGTGACCGAAAGTACTAACACTATTACAAAAATATAATATTACCAACACATTTGCACTCGTATGTGTTCTAGCCAAGTTCAAAACCAATGAGATAGATAAGGATAGAATGGAATTTGAAAATACACATACGGGAACGTGATGAATGAAACGGTCACAAAAGTTACCGATGCCCTTAAGAATGTGATAGGAAATATCCCAAAACTTTTGGTCATGCCTGCCGGTCTTATGACCGGTCAAATGACCTACACAGTTCTTGCAGGGTAGTGGCCGCTGTGGTGCAGTGGGTAGAGTGCTCGCCTGCTATGCCAGAGGTCTCGGGTTCAAACCACGGTCCGAGCCAAACAAATTTTTCTAATTAGTAAAAATCCAATTATTGGGTTTTTTAAGAGCAGCGGTCACCTCTCGGCAGTGGGCGGCATACCCTCCGAGAGTATTTCTGCCATGAAAAAGCTTCTCACAAAAAATGCATTCGCCGTTCGGAGCCGGCATAAAACTGTAGGTCCACCCAATTAGTAGGAAAAACAAAAAGGAGCACACCTCGAATTGGGAGAGAAGCTCGGCCATAAAACTCGTCAGAGTTATAATAGCGCCATTGTATTATTATTATGTAGTTGCAAGTGAAAATTTTAGCTTTGTTCAATAACTCAAAGTTTTTAATTGCTTTTACAAATAGTTACGAATTTTATGTTCAATAACCCAAAAAATTTGCAAAAGAGACCCAAATTGGGAGAGTAAGACTTCGAGAGAGTTGAAAATAGTTGCAAGTAAAATTTTCACTTGCAACTACTTGCAGCTTTAAAAAAAATAGAAGCGTCAAAAACATATGATCACAAAAATTGCAATTGGAAATATGCCAACATTTTAATCGCAAATTTCTAATTGCATACTAAATAAGTTAGCGCAAAAAGGAATCTTGACGATGTTGTGGAATATCCAAAGTAGATTTTCGTCTTCCTAATTCAGTTATTTACATTCATTTTCAATTTCAAAGATTTCAATTACAACCTAACCTAAAAATCAAATTGTGAAAACAGCGCATCAGCTGTTTACTTGCAAATGTTTACGATTTTGTGTTCAATAACTTTGGTTGATAATTTTCTCTTTTACTCGTTTTTACTCTTAATTTGTCACTGGTGCTCTTGTTGCAAGTAAAGTTGTTGAACAAAGCTTTTACTTGCAACTATTTTCAACTCTCTTGAAGTCTTACTCTCCCAATTTGGCTCTCTTTTGCAAATTTTTTTCGTTATTGAACATAAAATTCGTAACTATTCGCAAAAGCAATTAAAAACTTTGAGTTATTGAACAAAGCTACTTTCTTGAGCGAGTACCGACCTTTCAAGAAATTTACTTTTTAACACGCTTTTATTAGTTTCACCTGTATGTATGTATGTATGTAAACATGTTACGTATACGCAGTGTAGTTCACTGTATCGTCCCCTCAATATAACAATAGCGTATAACTTTTTTTGGGTTTTGAGAAAATCGAGTTTAAAGCTTTTGTCAAATCAGATATCTATTAAATTTTTTAACAAGAAATTATACACCTTTATTTTCCAATGACATTTTGACCCACTTTGTGGAAGTAGAATTTGACGAAATTTTGACCAGACATAGAATCAATGATGGAGATTCTAAATATGCAATAAAAAAATAATGGTGTATGAGCACATACGCTATTGTTATATTGAGGGGACGGTATGTTTGCTTGCACGCGTTTATATAGCCGAGTCCTTTTCATTGCATAAGTTAAAGCAAAAGCGTTTGTCTTCACTGAATGGGAGTTTTTCAGTGTGAGATGTGCTTATTAATACTATTTTTCAACGTAATGCGAATACAGCAACACAGGTTTTGCCAAGAAATATATCATCGAGCATATATTTCTTAAAAAAATTATGCCGTTTGTTACGTGTTG
Organism: Urophora cardui; assembly: GCA_960531455.1. Classification (NCBI taxonomy): domain Eukaryota; kingdom Metazoa; phylum Arthropoda; class Insecta; order Diptera; family Tephritidae; genus Urophora; species Urophora cardui. The sequence continues at coordinate 86,227,638 of OY482673.1, read as the reverse complement.
ATAAAAATGGGAAACAAGAATTGAAAAAATAAAGTGCACAATTTTTCTAATGATGCAAAGCGGAATTTGGCGTCGCTATCTTATATCTTCTTCCATTCCGGCCATCAATATACCACAGTTTATCAGTAACATAACGTCGCTGCGCCAACAAATTCAGGTATATGTTTTTTCCTTTTTTTTTTTATTACATATTTATTTAGCACTATCCGCTAGCCACATTTCTGCATTTCCCGTTTTCTGATATCTTTCTTTGGTTAAAAGTTATCAAACACAGCTATATGCTCTCAGTAGTAGAAATGCTCTGTAAAATCAGTTATACATCTACTTGCGTATAATTATTTTTGATTGCAGGTTATTTTTGTGTAAAAAAATTATTAAAAAAAGCGTATGTGACCACTTTTCAAAATAGGAGGGCACTGGTCAATTAAATAATGCAGTTCCAAGCTATCACTAATTGCATCAGACCCTAGCGAAGAATTGTATACACATCTTTCACGATTTCTCACCCCCACTAGCAAATTGAAATAATTTGTAAAAAGAGCTTTGTGCTTTAAAACGGCGCAAATGCTTCATGCGAAGTGGTTGGTCAAAGAAAGTAAAAAAATGCACAAGTCTATTACATATGTGTAGTATCATTAGTTAACAATGCAAACTACACCTTTTCCAGTTTATATTCAGAAAGTTGCAATTTATATTCAGAAAATTGCAATTCATATTCAGAATTTTCATTTCATATTCAGAAACCTACAATTCATATTCAGAAAGTTGCAATTAATATTCAGAAGATTAAAATTCATATTAAGAATTTCCATTTCATATTCAGAAACCCACAGTTTATATTCAGAAAGTTGCAATTCATATTCAGAAAGTTACATTTCATATTCAGAAGGTTACAATTCATATTCAGAATTTCCATTTTATATTCAGAAACCTACAGTTCATATTCAGAAAGTTGCAATTCATATTCAGAAATTTCATTTCAAATTCAGAAAGTTACATTTCATATTCAGAAATTTACAATTCATATTCAGAAAATTGCAATTCATATTCAGAAAATTACATTTAATATTCAGAAAGTTACATTTCATATTCAGAAAGTTACAATTCATATTCAGAAACATGGAACATGAGTTTCTATGTAAATTTTTCAGGTAAAAAATTACATTATTTTTTTCAAAACTTTTTTCTGAAGGGTAGAGTTCGTCCTTCATTCAAAAGGTCGTGGGTTAGAAACCCAGTCCGAACAACATCGAAAATTTGTTTTATTTGAAATCGGGGAATTAATGTAGCGTAATCCCTCGCATTCAGTCGGCAACCATCCGAGTGTATTTCTGTTATAAAAAAACTTCTCATGCAAAATTTACATTCCTCGGTGGATGTCGTTCAGGGTCGGCATAAAACTGTAGGTCCACCGAATTCGTAAAAAAAAGTGAAGGAGTACTATGTTATTAGGCATATGGAACAGTTATCCTTAAATTCCATTTTTATTATGAGTAGGTATAAGTATATGACCGCACACACATGTAAAATTAAACAAAGTAAAATTTATTTAAAAAAAATCCTTTTGAACCGATGGCTTCTATGTATGTTTGAAAAAAAGAAAACTCAAAAGCGTAAAGTGAAATTTTCTGAATATGAATTGTAACTTACTGAATATGAAATGTAGCTTTCTGAATATTAAATGTAATTTTCTGAATATGAATTGTAATTTTCTGAATATGAAATGTAACTTTCTGAATTTGAAATGAAATTTCTGAATATGAATTGCAACCTTCTGAATATGAATTGTAGGTTTCTGAATGAAATGGAAATTCTAAATATGAATTGTAGCTTTCTGATTATGAAATGTAACTTTCTGAATATGAATTGCAACTCTCTGAATATTAAATGTAACTTTCTGAATATGAATTGTAAATTTCTGAATATGAAATGTAACTTTCTGAATTTAAAATGAACTTTCTGAATATGAATTGCAACTTTATGAATATGAATTGTAGGTTTCTGAATATGAAATGGAAATTCTGAATATGAATTGTAATTTTCTGAATATAAATTGTAATTTTCTGAATATAAATTGCAACTTTCTGAATATAAACTGGAAAAGGTGTAGAAAAAATATTCTCTAGGATCACCAGAAAACGGGTTTTTTGCTCTCCTGAAAAGTTGCTGAAAAACGTATAGCTCCTTTTGTTGGCGCAGCGACGATAAGGTCATCCTCGTCGCTTTACATGATTTTCTAAAATAAAATAAAACTATTGAAATTATTGATTTAAAGCTTTTCCTTAATATTTTTAAGAACTTACCAAATGCTTATGTTCGTTTCACTTGGGATTCACGGTGGTTTACTAAACGTCAAAATTTCTTGCCTACTACTATTTTTCACTCAATAAATAAATCGAAAAATTTCTTGAGAGTTCGATACCAGCCTTTAGGGTTTCTAACCAAAATCCAATTGGTCTGTAAGTTAACGATACGACTACAGAATTACGATAAGACACCAATGACTAGCAGCATTGCCGTTTTAGCCATTCGGTGGCTAGATTTAGCCACCGCCGTGTTTTTTTAGCCACCAAAATTTCGGTTTTGCTCCTAGCCATGTTTTTAGCCACCGCTAATTCAATTCAGCGATTATCACAAATCGATTTTAGTGTTAAAAAACAAAACAAGTAACGCAACTATCGATAAATGCCTGTTGATATTCGCTAGTGGAATAGTAGGCTGTCGATGAAAGACCGTATAAGTATCTAACTGACTTTGTATATTGTTTGCTACTTCTACCACTTAGCAACGCTGAGGTGGAAAGAACCTTTTCCGTAATGAATATTGTCAAAACCAAAAATCAAAAGAAAATGAATCATACAATGTTGAATACAATTTTAACTATAAGATATGGCTTAAAGAATCTAAAACAATGTTGCAATGAATTTGAAATAACAGAAGATGTCATTAAATAAATGAAGAAAGAACTAATTTATGAAGAGAGTCAATTAAGCTGATTCCACATAAAACTTTTTCCGCTTTGCGTTACGCCGCTTCCTATGTTAAACAACGCAAAACTGAAAAACTATGCCACAATGAACGCTGCAACATCACTCAAAAAATATTTGTTTTCTGAAAAATCTTTCATTCTCCGTTTTATTTACAAAAAAGTAAATAAGAAAATAAAATCTATTAAATTATTTTTCAATTGTGTGAAATTTAAATTTGTTTATTTACATTTGAATTAAAGTGAAACTGAAAAAAATTTCAACGCCCCCAAAAGTTGAGATTTGGGCAACTTTGTGCTTTACGTAACTTCGGCGTTGCGTTACTTTTTGTTATGTGAGAAACCTCATATAGATACATGTATTTTAATCTCAGCTGTCACGCAGAAAGTGTCACGTAGCGCAACACAAAGTTCTATGTGGAATCAGCTTTAGTGATGACGACATAATGATAGATATTGAATGTGATATCTATTTTTTTTAGATATAGTTAAGTACATACTATGTATGTATGCATATTTTATTTTTATACAAATTATGATTATTTTCCTTATATTGTATGCAATACTTTTGCCTGAATTTGAAAAATAAATTTAAAACATGTTAATTTGAAACAAAATTTTTTAGCCACCATTTTTAGCCACGAACCAAATTTTTTATCCATTTTTAGCCACAAATTAAATCAAATCTAGCCACCACGAAAATTTTTCAACGGCAACGCTGATGACTAGTAACACCGCTTGTCGTAAGGTTGGTTGAATCATGGTTACAGATAAGTCACCAATGTCTGAACCTTAATCAACGTAATTTCAAATTCAGTCTGAATGTGCTTTAAGAGCGACTACAATAAAACACCCACCCAATATGCATGAACGCTAGCGGAGCAACAAAACTACATACCTACATACAAATGTACATGCATACATATCTGTTCCAAACTCCAGTCGAAATTTTGTATTCTCGTGAATAGTAGCGGCCCCAAATGATCAAGCGTGAAAAATTTATATTGTTTAGAAAGAAATTTGATAAAATAAAAGTCGGTATAAAACCGAAAGTTAAGCAAAAAAAGGAAAATCTATAAGCGAATTTATAGAATCCGCTGTTGTGTGTTGCTGTCCCACCCAAAAGAACAAAAAAGAAAAACATTTTTTATGTATGTTTAATAATTTAGCTAAATTATTATATTTAGCTTTCAAAATTGAAAAAAGTTCTAAAAAAAATCGAACAAAGAATGTGTACGTGTATGTACATTAGGGAGGGTCAATTTGTACTGACGGGAAAAAACCTACTTTGTTTCGGCCACAGCTGCATTCTCTGGTTAATTCTGAACAAAAGAGTCCAAAGGAGCCTAGTTCTAAAATGAAGTTTAACCCTCCGCAATTTTGATTTTAGATAGTCATCCCTAAAAAAAATTTTATATTTGTTAAAAAAAATTTAGTTGAAGATACTTAAACTAACTTTTGAGGTTTACTTGAGTTGAACCAATCCGTCGGCCGACACATCATCGCAAAATTTAATCAATTTGGTTGTTTTTTAGGGAAATGCATTCATTTTCCTAACCCCTTCTTTAGAACTTCTTCCAATTATTTTATGTTACAACAGGTACTTATATCTTAAAAATTTGAAATATCTAAGTGAAACGCCGAAACACGTCAACTTAATTTTTGCGTCTAGAATACAATCATGTGTTCAGATGATCCGTATTAAATTTTGATTTCGAGATATTTAGGAAAGAAGTTTCAGATTTCTGAACGTGAATTCTTCGTCGTTTGTAGACTTTACCCAGACTTTGCACTTTTTTCCGCGAAAAGATTTTAATAGCTGCCTATTTAATTGGGATATTCTAAATTCAATGCCACCTCCAGTTTTCCCAAATTGCATTCGGTTTTCGAGATAACGGTACTTAGATAATTAAAATTTACCATACCCCATTTACCCCTGGTAATAACTCAGTCAGTTTCCGAGCTAGTATATTAAAACTTTGCACGTGACTGTATCCTACTATCCTTAAACGCATGGGCGAATTCAGAAACTACTTTTTTTTATTTCCAAAGGTAGAGTGTAATGTCAAAATCCAAGCGAATTGTAATCTAAAGGTTATTGAAAAAATAAAAAATTTCGGGATTAGAGCCACCAAATGAAAAATCTGCAAAAAAATATTTTTTTTTGGCTAAATCGTTTGCTCATCATTAGTTCACAATCATTCAGTAAGAAATTTAATTTTTCAATGCTTTTTTCAGAGTTATAGCAAAATGAAATTCACGCTGCGACGTTGCCATGTAAAATATGAATTTTCGCATAATAATACGTAATTATATACGACTTTTTAGCTAAATCGTTTGCTCATCATTAGCTCAAAATATTTCAGAAAGAAATTTCATTTTCCTATGATTTTATTTAAAGTTATTGCAAAATAAAATATTTCGGGATCAGCATCCCGAAAACAAATTTTACAAAAATTAATTTTTTTTCGGCCAAATCGTTTGCTCATCATTAGTTCAGAATCACTAATAAAGATATTTCGTTTCCCTATTCTGGTTTTCAAAGTTATTGCAAAATGAAAATTTCGATTTGGCCTTGGAACAGCCAAATGCGCTGGAATACGTAATTACGTAAAAATTGTTGGCTAAATCTTTTGCTCATTGTTAACACCAGATATTTCAGGAAGAACTTTCTTATACACAGTTTTACATAAAAGGTTATTGCAAAAAAAGGCTCAGCGCACCTAAACGAAACACCGAAAAAAAATTAAGTTTACTTACCGTTTGCTCAAGATATTTCGATGTACAATTTACTTTTCTAATATTTACATACAAAATTATTGCAGAAAAATCAAAAAATGGCTTGCTAATAGTTAATTCAGGCGTAGTAAGGAGTAAAAAAAGCTAGATTTAAAAAATTCATGCAAAATACCAGGACTTATTTATTGTACATACATTCACAACATAGATGCATAGATATGTATATGTAATTCTTTTATATATATGCTTATCTATCTTTGGTTTGTTAAATTAAAATTAAATATAGCTTGTATATACTTATGTTCATAAGTTAGGCAACGATTAAACACCTCAATTTTTAATACTTTTTTGCTGTTGTATTTAATGTACTATATTTTGAATTTTTGGTGCGAAATAAATGAAATGAAAATTAATATACATATGTATGTGTGTGTACATACCAGAGATCAGCATGCGATATATTTTTTGTGATTTAGAGTATACTCATAAAAAATGCGGTGGGAGTATGACCGGAACCGCAAAATATGCGATAATAATAAACACCGTACCGCATTTTCTCGATCAATTCCGGTATGAGGTAGTATGGATATCACAACACCGCATATCGCAAACACCGCATACCGCAAACGCCGCATTTCCCAAATACAAATATTTACAATGTTGCCAGTGCGATTTTTTGTTTGTAATTTTTACCGTCTTATGGCTTTCTGATGGAAAATATTACTGATTACAAATTGATTTTAACCAAAGAATATCTATACAGGAAAGCTAATCAGGATTGGTTTTTTTTTTAATTTTTTCACACCAAATACCGCAATATCATTTAGGTTTTCAATCAATGCGGTGGCGGTGTAATTTTTTTCTGGGTACTTATTTTTTGCGGTGCTTTAGAAATTGCGGTGCACCGCTGCTGACCTCCGGTACATACATATATACTACATACATATTTTTCTATGTTTATTAGATGTTATTTTGCCAAATTTACATGTTTTATTTAATCTTACTGCTATTATTTTGACGTAATCTATATATATAAAAATGATTTGGTATTTAATTGTAACGCTAAAACTTGAAACCGGCTGAACCAAATCAAATACTTCCTTAGGGGGGTTTGTTTGTTGTTACCCCACGAAGGTTTAGTCGAAGAAAAAATTAAAAAAATGTTATGGGGGCGTGGCACCTCCCATGCAACCTTAATTTTTAAAGCTGATTATCTCTAAAACAGTTTTTTTTATTATTAAGTCAGGGACCTGGAAATTGGTACAGAGCTATATGATATCAAAACATTTTTTGCGCATAAAGGTGTAGGTTATCGGAAAAGGGGGCGTGGCACCTCCCATACAAACTTAATTTTTCAAGCTGAATATCTATAAAAGCGTTTAAGGTTGGGACCTGAAAATTGATCAGGAGATTAACGATATCAGTAGCGTGCTTATGAAAAAAACAGTAGTTTTGGGAAAAGGGGGCGTGGCATCTCCCATGCGTTCTCAATTTTTAAGGCTAAATATCCTTAAAAGAGTTCATGGCATGTACATAGAAATCACTATGCAGATATACGATATCAATACCATGTTCACCCAAAAAAAAAAAAGATTTATCGAAAAATGGGGCATTGCACCTCCCATACGTACTTAACTTTTGAGACTGAATACATATATCTAAAAGGGTTGGAGGAGGGGCCTGAAAACCATTATGGAGGTATACTAGATCAATCCTCTTACTTACTTAGTGAAAATAGCCAATACTCAGTGAAAATAAATATCCGGAACAGAAAACTAAAAATGTTGTGTATCGTGCAGCCTTAAACTGAATACTAAAATTATATATTTTTGAAGTTTTATACACAATGAAGTAGTGAAAAATCGTTAATTTTCTATTAAAAATAATACCGGTGTAATAACAATTTTTGAAATGAAATTAATAAAAAAATCTATTTTGGGCAGAACGAAGTTTGCCGGGTCAGCTAATTGTATATAAATAAACATATCGCACCGTAAATCATAAAGGCCAAATCAAAATTTTCATTTTGCAATAACTTTGAAAACCAGAATAGGAAAACGAAATTTCTTTCTTAGTGATTCTGAACTAATGATGAGCAAACGACTTAGCAAAAAAAAATATTTTTTTTTTGATTTTTCGAAATCCCGAAATTTTTTTTCGCAATAATTTTGTATTGAAAATTTTAAAAATTAAATTTCTTCTTGAAATATTCTTAGCTAACGATGAGCAAACGATTTAGCCAAAAAAGTCGTACGTAATTATGTATTTCTACGCAAAAATTCATATTTTACGTCCCACCGTAAATTTCATTTTGCAATAACTTAAAAAAAAACTCATCGGAAAGGAAAATTCCGCTTTATTTATTCTCAACTAATGATGAGCAAACGATTTAGCCAAAAAAATATTGTTTTTGTTTTCGATTTTTCGTTTAATAGTACCAATCCCGAGATTTTTTTTCTTTTTCAATAACTTTTTGAGTAATGATAGCAATAGGAAATTTCTCTCTAAGCGATTCTAAACTAACGATGAGCAAACGATATAGCAAAAAAAAAATCATGTTTGTGATTTTTTTTTTTCGGGATGCTCAACCCGAAATTTTTTTTCGCAATTACTTTTTCTGTAAAAACGGGAGAACAGAATTTCTTCTTGAATAATCTTGAGCTAAAGATGAGCAAACGATTTAGCTAAAAGGATGACAAAAAATCCTACGTACCTACTTATTATTTCAAGAAAACTCCTATTGAGCAATACCGAAAAATTTCATTTTCCAATAACTTTAAAAATAAGAATCGGAAAACAAAAATTCGTCTTGATTTATTCTTAATTAATGATGAGCTAACGATTTAGCCAAAAACTTCTTTTTTTTCGGTTTTTTGGGGAGAAGTGCTGATCCCGAAAAAATAACTTTTTATATAAAAATGGGAATAAGAAATTTTTTCCTGTATTATCTTAAGCTAACGATGAGCAAACGATTTAGCCAAAAAAAATCGTACGTATCTACGTATTCCTTCGAGAAAATGCGCCTGAGCAAACGAAACCATTTTGTGAGCAAACCTGAGCAAACGATTTACATATTTTTTACAAAAAAAAAATCGCATTTGGATGTGCCAACTTCACAGGGCTTAACAAAATACATGGGGATTTTCTGAATTCGCCCCTGCGCCTACCTGGTATATCTGCCTTGGATTTTGGGCAGAATGCTATTTTATGTCAAATTGAAGATGAGGGCAAACGCATTTGTGCGAAATGCTATTTAGTGTCAAAAATGACGCTTAAACAGTGTTGCCACAGCCTCAAAAATTTTGGTATCACAAATTGATGACTTCATGTTTTTTTTTTCGTGGTCACGCTTTCCTTTACCGATTCTGGGGGGCTTAAAAACCGTGTATAAAAGGGGCGTTGCACCGTCCTCCGATCCTATATTTGAAGTCGAAACAGTCTGTAGGCCGATAGTTTTCCAAATATAAATATTTGTTTTTTTTTTTTTCAAAATACCTTTATTTTGGTGCATAACTGGTTGAAAATATCAGATAATCCTATTTCTGGGGTGTAGTGCCGTGTAAACGCACCCACTTTTAGGCAAATGCAGCCCTGCACTCATGTACCAAAAAAAGCTCTAACGATGTAAGCAACGAGTACACAAGCGCAGGGATAGAGAGTTCGGCTTTATGACAAATCGGGCGGCCATTTAAAAATCAATCCTAGTTTTCGTCTTTGAACCGACCGGCCGTAAAAAAAAAGCTACATAAAACAGATTCTAAATTGAATAAATAAACTTTTTGTTAAAAATATAAAAAAAAAAAAAATATAAAACGTTTACGCGTATTGTATGGCGACCGTGACAGGACACGAACCTGCAATCTTCGGATAACAACAACAACAACAACCAAAATAGACAAAACAACAATTATCGGCAAAATAACGACAATAGGGGTAATGGCAATTCGCGTAATAACAACACCAATCAAAATAGAACCAACAACTACAACGGAAATTCCAATACGCGAGATAAGTTATTAAATGAGAAAATATTTTTTGTTTGAATTTAAATTACTCGGATTTTATCGAAATTTATATAACCGGATCTAACAAATTATGCACATTTTTATTAGATACACAGGCTGATATTTCTTTGATTAAAGTTTTCAAGTCTAAATAAGAATATTCCCATCAACAAAGACGATATAGTTAACATCACTGGCGTGACATCAAATACTGTTTCTACTTTAGGTAAAATAAACATAGACTTACATTTCGCAAATATTCCCATCGGACATAATTTACATGTGGTGAGATGATTTTAATATCCCATCAGATGGTATACTGGGTAGAGATTTCCTCAAATATAACAAATGCGTTATAAATTATTCAAATAATAGCATCTCATTCTGGGCAAACAACGAAAGAGTCAATATGCCAATCCTTCACGGAACAGAAAGCGATATGTGAATTATACCACCAAGGTGTGAAGTTTTTCGAATTTTTGACTTAGGTCACTCAACGACTCCACTTTTCGTTGAATCTCAAGAAATGCAAAAAGGAGTATTTACAGCAAGATGCAGTGCAAATTCTGGTAACCCAGTAATAAAATTAATCAATACCACAAATGACATACAATTCGTAAAGAAAAATTCCATTCGGACGGAAACACTATCAAATTATCACGTCTATGTTATTAATAAAACAAACGCAGACGAGAAACGTATTAACGAGCTCACCTCAATTTTAAAAAATCAATTTTCTAAAAATTATCCTTCTGAACTTTTAGACCTTTGCATACAATATGCTGACATATTTGCACTTAACAACGACAAAATGACATTAAATAATTTGTATGAGCAAAAATTACGTGTAACTGACAATGAGCCGGTGTATGTGAAAAACTATCGTTTACCATATTCTCAGCGAGAGGAAATAAACAAGCAAGTAACAAAATTATTACATAATGTCTCCAAACCAAACTTGACAAGGAATGACGGAGGATCGTTCCACAATACAGCTTTTCTTATCTTAACTGCATGTTTGCTTGCATCTATGTACATACATATCGTCACCTTAATTCATAAAGGCCCTAACTGACAAAATAATTTTTTTAAGGAAGAGCCAAAAAAAGTGATAAAATGAAAATAAAAGACTTTTGTGAGTTTGTAAAAATGCAGTTTCTGCACAAACAAGGCGCTGAAGTAGATCTTGAAGAAAATTTTTAGATACATTGGATTTTGGCAATTTTGTGTCAGATAGGGCTTTTTTACACTTCGAATTTAGTAAAAAACTGTAGTTAGGGCTTTTTGCGGTTTGAATATTTATTCAAATTTTCAGCTGCAATTGATTCCAATAACTTCAAAGCGCATTATAAATAACATTTCAGACTGTAAATATATATGTACATCATATATCGTAAAATTAATGTATTAATTTCAATGCACATATGTACATACATACATAATATAGGAAAATTTCATTAATTTTTAAAGGGTAAGTTTTCATAAAAGGAATGGCAATCTTTAGGTAATGATATTTTTAGATCCTATAGATTTTCCCATTTATTTTTAGAGATTGGAAGTTGTTGATTATGTAATAAGCTGGGCTTTACTATTTCAGAATTTTTGCTGGCTCTCTGAGGTAGAGGCTGGTACTCAGATGTTATATCAGTTTCATAAAATATTTGTCCCGAAGGATCATATCCTAGGGCACGAAGCATGTTGACTGTGGAGTCTCCTGACATTCTTCCTGAAAAGGAAACACCATAATTAATTTTAGATATGTTTAACGCACTAGGAATATACATATTACATACCAGGTCGAATCGTTGAGTACATTTTCGGAATATTTTCAAAATTCAAAAAAAAAAAAGCTATGCTCTAGGTGGTGAACTTGAAGTGGACTAGGATTTTTTCGAGCCTCACGGATGAGTTGTACATGTTGAGATGGTAAGTTTATTTGTTTTTTAGAAATTTTTCTTTCAATAAGAGAATGTGTAGCCTCGCATTCCATTTGGGTATGTCCTTTTACTAAATATTTATGTTCTATAGTTACATTATTTTCCATACAAAAGTTTAGCAAAGCATTTGATAGCACAGTGTTACGATTTTGGTAAAAACAACCATCTATGCATGCATGGACTCCAAAATGTATAACTCAAAGCCTGCCAAACACTTTCACCTTGTACTACTGCATATTGTAGCAAATGTAGTTAGGGCCTTTTAATTTATAGATTTTCAGCATATGCAGATAGGGCTTTTTAAAAAGTGGTATAACTTCGTTACTTTTGTAACTATCGCTATCAAATTTTGTGGGAAGGTGTATTTTAATATATCGTACTACAATCTGCGAAAAACGCAGTTTCGAAAAAAGTGTCAATTAGGGCCTTTGTGGATTAAGGTAACGATGTGTATATACATCCATATGTAGCCGGCTCCTTTTTGCATTGCATACTTTGCGGAGAAACGTGTGTACATACATATCGACCCCTTTGTGCGACTTTATCGTAATCGAACGTGAATTTGAACCAGCGACTCGCAATCAGTAAATGTCAGAAAATCCTCCAAAAACAAATTACATTGCAGATGCCGTTTAAAGGCGACACAAGAACAGATAATACTATTGCTATTATTTTCTAAATAAGTAAGTATTTTTAATCGCTAGTTTTCATTATTTTCCATCCAAGTGGGCCATTCTCTTATTTCCATAAATTACTAGTACCTGGGTAGTCGAGCTCAGACGTGATTATTTTCTTTAGAAAGTATTCTATTTCACTGTATAGAAATATACAAATATCTAATCAAGTAACTAAATGATCCAAAACTGGATGTATAAAATTTCGTTCAACTCAGTCAAACCATTTTCGCGATAGTTTACAAAGTAATTAATAAAATTAGGTTAGGTAGAAATTCCACTGAGCAATATTTTAATTGAAATACGTCGTAAAATACCATACAGTTTTATGCCGGCTCCGAACGGCGAATGCATTTTTTGTGAGAAGCTTTTTCATGGCAGAAATACACTCGGAGGGTATGCCGCTCACTGCCCAGAGGTGACCGCTGCTCTTAAAAAACCCAATAATTGGATTTTTACTAAGTAGACAAATTTCTTTGGTGTTTTGCTCGGACTGGGGTTTGAACCCGAGACCTCTGGCATAGCAGACGAGCACTCTACCCACTGCACCACAGCGACCATAGGCATACTATCAGTAAAACGAATTTCCTCCAAATCCGTTCAGCCGTTCCCGAGATAGTAGTGGATATAGAAATATATAAATAAATTAATATACATACATACAAGAACAACTCGTTTAAGGTTATAAGATAATCCAAACATATTCATGGTACCATGGCTACATTACGCTTACAATCCCCTTCATATTATATTTTAAATTTCAAAATAAATAATACATAAAATTACTTGCTAGCTATATTCAAATATTTTTTGTATGGGCGATACGATAAATTCGAGCTCAAGAAAAAAGTGTGGATTGTCCCTTACGATAAAAAATAAAGCCAATTTTTGGCACAACTATAAGGATTTCAGCTATAATATTTTACCAGGTGATTCGCTGACGGATGTAGATTAAATTTGCATCAAAAAGTGAAATTCGAGAAAATGGCCCTTACGATAAAATCGCGCAAAGGGGTCGATATGTATGTGTGTATGAGAGTTTTCATATGACATTAAAAGTGGGGGCTGAGATTATCAAAATCGTAATATTATATTATGGACACAATATTTATGTGCTAATTTCGTCCCCGAGGAAATTTTATTTTTCCAACGTTTTATATGAGTTTTCGTATGACTTCAAAAGTGGGGGGTCTGGATGCAACTTCTACCCTGTTATGTATCAATATATTGATAGTATACTATGAACCATATTTATGTGCTAATTTCGTCCCGAGGAAATTTTATTTTTCCAACATTTTATATAAGTTTTCGTAGGACTTCAAAAGTGGGGGGTCTGGATGCAACTTCTACCCTATGTTATGTATCAAGATATTGATAGTATAATATGAACACAATATTTATGTGCTAATTTCCTCCCCGAGGAAATTTTATTTTTCCAACGTTTTATATGAGTTTTCGTATGACTTCAAAAGTGGGGGGTCTGGATGCAACTTCTACCCTATGTTATTTATCAAGATATTGATAGTACAATATGAATACAATATTTATGTGCTGATTTCGTCCCCGAGGAAATTTTATTTCTCCAACATTTTACATGAATTTTCATATGACTTCAAAAGTGGGAGGTCTGGATGCAACTTCTACCCTATGTTATGTATCAATATATTGATAGTATAATATGAACACAATGTTTATGTGCTAATTTCGTCCACGAGGAAATTTTATTTTTCCAACGTTTTACATGACTTTTCGTATGACTTTTCGTATGACCCCAGTCCGAGCAAAAGCCAAAAACTTTTTTCTAATTAGTAAAAATCCAATTATTGGGTTTTTTAAGAGCAGCGGTCACCTCTCGGCAGTGGGCGGCATACCCTCCGAGAGTATTTCTGCCATAAAAAAGCTTCTCACAAAAAATGCATTCGCCGTTCGGAGCCGGCATAAAACTGTAGGTCCACCCAATTAGTAGGAAAAACAGAAAGGAGCACACCTCGAATTGGGAGAGAAGCTCGGCCATAAAACTCGTCAGAATTATTAAAAAGCGCCATTGTATTATATATATATTTCATATGACTTAAAAAGTGGGGGGTCTGGATGCAACTTCTACCCTATGTTATGTATCAATATATTGATAGTATAATATGAACACAATATTTATGTGCTGATTTCGTCCCCGAGGAAATTTTATTTCTCCAACATTTTACATGAATTTTCATATGACTTCAAAAGTGGGAGGTCTGGATGCAACTTCTACCCTATGTTATGTATCAATATATTGATAGTATACTATGAACACAATGTTTATGTGCTAATTTCGTCCACGAGGAAATTTTATTTTTCCAACGTTTTACATGACTTTTCGTATGACTTCAAAAGTGGGGGGTCTGGATGCAACTTCTACGCTATGTTATGTATCATGATATTGATAGTACAATATGAACACAATATTTATGTGCTAATTTCGTCCCGAGGAAATTTTATTTTTCCAACATTTTACATGAATTTTCATATGACTTCAAAAGTGGGAGGTCTGGATGCAACTTCTACGCTATGTTATGTATCAAGATATTGATAGTACAATATGAACACAATATTTATGTGCTAATTTCGTCCCGAGGAAATTTTATTTTTCCAACGTTTTATATGAGTTTTCGTATGACTTCAAAAGTGGGGGGTCTGGATGCAACTTCTACCCTATGTTATGTATCAAGATATTGATAGTATAATATGAACACAATATTTATGTGCTAATTTCGTCCCCGAGGAAATTTTATTTTTCCAACATTTTATATGAGTTTTCGTATGACTTCAAAAATGGGAGGTCTGGATGCAACTTCTACCCTATGTTATTTATCAAGATATTGATAGTATAATATGAACACAATATTTGTGTGCTAATTTCGTCCCCGAGGAAATTTTATTTCTCCAACATTTTACATGAATTTTCATATGTCTTCAAAAGTGGGAGGTCTGGATGCAACTTCTACCCTATGTTATGTATAAATATATTGATAGTACAATATGAACACAATATTTATGTGCTAATTTCGTCCCCGAGGAAATTTTATTTTTCCAACGTTTTATATGAGTTTTCGTATGACTTAAAAAATGGGGGGTCTGGATGCAACTTCTACCCTATGTTATTTATCAAGATATTGATAGTACAATATGAATACAATATTTATGTGCTAATTTCGTTCCCCAACAAAAAATTTTGTGCTCGAATTTTAAGAGCACTTTTTTTTTAAATTAAATGTGGGGGTCCAGGTGAACGTTATCCTAGACCCCCCTCAATGGATAAAGATGGTAATAACATAAAATGAACACAATATTTATGTGCTAATTTCGTCCACGAGGAAATTTTATTTTTCCAACATTTTACATGAGTTTTCATATGACTTCAAAAGTGGGGGGTCTGGATGCAACTTCTACCCTATGTTATGTATCAATATATTGATAGCAGTGGCGGATCCACGGGGGGGGGGGGGTTTGGGGGTTCAAACCCCCCTTGTGGTTTATCATAGATCCCAAATTAATGCCTTTATAGATTCTGCGCCCAAATTTCCCAAAGTGATCAAGGAAAACTCTATGATTCCAAAAGCAATGGTTGGACCACATAACATCCAAAAGATGTACCTACATGCGAAAAAAGTTCATGTAGGTACCTTTGGACGCACGCGCATAAAATCAAATTTGTCAAATGCTATTCGCAAATTGCCAAATCGCAAATTTATTTTCTTTTCTTTCTTATCCCTATTTTTATCGGGATTGTACAGAATTAATTTGGTCAGAAATGTCTGGATCGTTGGAGAAATTGCCTTTTTCAGAGGCATTTCGCAATTCTTGTTTAAATTTATCTTTTAAAAATTTGAGTATATAAACACAAGAACTTCAATAAAGTAAAAATTCTATGTATTAAAAATATAAATATAACCAAAAAGTACTACATACATATATTCTTATTTATTTTGGCTTTAAATGCAAGGGTAAGTGAAATTGATGATCAATTTGCCACCAATACGATACGATACTCATTCGCACGTACCAATGCAAAAATATATATGTATACATACGTTATACATGTTATTTAGAACTTCAATTGAAATCTCCTGCACTTTATGTGATGACATACATATTGTTAATTTGGAGGGTTTTGAGTTTGGTGTTTTTAAGGTGCGGGAAATGGCGCAACTAGTATATAGAATGATAATAGTAGGTGTTATTAGTCCATATTTTCACCAGCGCACATAGGTAGATTTTCAAGTTTTATGCGGCCAAAAATATTTTATTGTCTACATCTATTTCAAATTGCTTGTTTAATGCAAAATTTTAATAATTTGAGTTAAAAGTCGATTTTATTGAAAAATATATACAGTGACTCAAAAAAAAAATCATACGCCAAAGTTTTTAAATTTATTTCAAAGAGTTCTGTCGAAAATTTTACTTTCTTATTTTAGTTTAAAAATATATAAAATTTTTCAATAAAAATCGTTTTAAGCAGGATTTCTGAGCTTATGGAAAAAATCTGAAAAATCGTAGAAATTTCTGACAGTGGATTAAAAATTTCAAAGCAAGGCCATAATTTATAGAAGATTTTCAGGAGATTTCTAAGTGTACTGTTATGTAGCCAACAAATTTTAGTGTAAAAAGTTAAATTCTCAATGCTGTGAAAAATTCCGTCAATTTTAGAATTAAAATTTCCGAAAAGCCAATGAAAATTTTCAAAAAGTTGAATGTTGCATATTGTTATATTAAAATTGAATGAGCTGCAAAACTGCATACTCAAAACTCTTCTAAAAAATGTAGCTTTAGGATTCTTAGCCCCTTTTTATGATAAGTATTTCCTTGACTTTGAAAAATTGGAAATACTAAAAATACGAAAGCAGGTAATTTTCCAAATAGGCCAATTTTTAATCCATTGTAGATAATTTCTGGCTTTGCATTTTTCCGTAGAGAAATTGACGGGTAATCGATCGGAGGCGATAATATAACTAAAATGCTTTTGAATTAAAAAATTAACAATATTTTTTCAAGAAAGGCCAATATGCTTAAAAGCTTCAAAATGGTGGGTCTCTTATTATGCTAGGTTGACGATTTCTTCAATAAATAATGATATTTACCTGAAGCACTCGAATCCATGATGTTTACTTTGATAACTGTCTTAAAACTAAAACTAAAAACGGGTTACTTAAAATACGTAAAAAATAAAAAATCGAAAAAGTGGGAGAATAATAAGTTTCGACTAGCGGCAGGGACACCCACGTTGTCTATAAAAGCCGAGAAGACCGGTTTATTATCGCCCGGTCTATTATAAATGTAGAGCGTTTTGGATTTTGTATTTGCACCAATTTTAAAATTTTCAATTTTGGCCGCATAAATTCGTAAAATCTACCTATGTGCAGCGTCTGCCCTTAAAAAACATCTTCCAAAAAAAGAAATTTTCAAAACCCCCCCCTTGCCGAAATCCTGGATCCGCGCCTGATTGATAGTATAATATGAACACAATATTTATGTGCTAATTCCGTCCCCGAGGAAATTTTATTTTTCCAACATTTTACATGAGTTTTCATATGACTTCAAAAGTGGGGGGTCTGGATGCAACTTCTACCCTATGTTATGTATCAATATATTGATAGTATAATATGAACACAATATTTATGTGCTAATTTCGTCCCCGAGGAAATTTTATTTTTCCAACGTTTTATATGAGTTTTCGTATGACTTCAAAAGTGGGGGGTCTGGATGCAACTTCTACCCTATGTTATGTATAAGAGATATTGATAGTATAATATGAACACAATATTTTTGTGCTAATTTCGTCCCCGAGGATATTTTATTTTTCCAACGCTTTATATGAGTTTTCGTATGACTTCAAAAGTGGGGGGTCTAGATGCAACTTCTACCCTATGTTATGTATCAATATATTGATAGTATAATATGAACACAATATTTATGTGCTAATTTCGTCCCCGAGGAAATTTTATTTCTCCAACATTTTACATGAATTTTCATATGACTTCAAAAGTGGGAGGTCTGGATGCAACTTCTACCCTATGTTATGTATCAATATATTGATAGTATAATATGAACACAATATTTATGTGCTAATTTCGTCCCCGAGGAAATTTTATTTTTCGAACATTTTACATGAGTTTTCATATGACTTCAAAAGTGGGGGGTCTGGATGCAACTTCTACCCTATGTTATGTATCAATATATTGATAGTATAATATGAACACAATATTTATGTGCTAATTTCGTCCCCGAGGAAATTTTATTTTTCCAACGTTTTATATGAGTTTTCGTATGACTTCAAAAGTGGGGGGTCTGGATGCAACTTCTACGTTATGTTATGTATCAAGATATTGATAGTACAATATGAACACAATATTTATGTGCTAATTTCGTCCCGAGGAAATTTTATTTTTCCAACGTTTTATATGAGTTTTCGTATGACTTCAAAAGTGGGGGGTCTGGATGCAACTTCTACCCTATGTTATGTATCAATATATTGATAGTATAATATGAACACAATATTTATGTGCTAATTTCGTCCCCGAGGAAATTTTATTTCTCCAACATTTTACATGAATTTTCATATGACTTCAAAAGTGGGAGGTCTGGATGCAACTTCTACCCTATGTTATGTATCAATATATTGATAGTATAATATGAACACAATATTTATGTGCTAATTTCGTCCACGAGAACATTTTATTTTTCCAACGTTTTACATGACTTTTCGTATGACTTCAAAAGTGGGGGGTCTGGATGCAACTTCTACCCTATGTTATGTATAAATATATTGATAGTACAATATGAACACAATATTTATGTGCAACGAAACTCATATAAAATGCTGCAAAAATAAAATTTCCTCGGGGACGAAATTAGCACATAAATATTGTATTCATATTGTACTATCAATATCTTGATACATAACATAGGGTAGAAGTTGCATCCAGACTCCCCACTTTTGAAATCATACGAAAACTCATATAAAACGTTGGAAAAATAAAATTTCCTCGGGGACGAAATTAGCACATAAATATTGTGTTCATATTATACTATCATTATCTTGAGACATAACATAGGGTAGAAGTTGCATCCAGACCCCCCAGTTTTGAAGTCATACGAAAACTCATATAAAACGTTGGAAAAATAAAATTTCCTCGGGGACGAAATTAGCACATAAATATTGTGTTCATCAGCCTTATCGTGAAGTTCATGTGAACAAAATGTTCCCAAAAATTACAAAGCAAAACAAAAACAAAATGTGAAAAATTGTTATTGTTTTGCTTTATATTTTTCGAGGGAAATTTTTCACATGAAGTTCATGATAGGGCTGCATATTATATTATCAATATCTTGATACATAACATAGGGTAGAAGTTGCATCCAGACCCCCCACTTTTGAAGGCATACGAAAACTTATATAAAACGTTGGAAAAATAAAATTTCCTCGGGACGAAATTAGCACATAAATATGGTTCATAGTATACTATCAATATCTTGATACATAACATAGGGTAGAAGTTGCATCCAGACCCCCCACTTTTGAAGTCATACGAAAACTTATATAAAACGTTGGAAAAATAAAATTTCCTCGGGACGAAATTAGCACATAAATATTGTATTCATATTGTACTATCAATATCTTGATACATAACATAGGGTAGAAGTTGCATCCAGACCCCCCACTTTTGAAGTCATACGAAAACTCATATAAAACGTTGGAAAAATAAAATTTCCTCGGGGACGAAATTAGCACATAAATATTGTGTTCATATTATACTATCAATATCTTGATACATAACATAGGGTAGAAGTTGCATCCAGACCCCCCACTTTTGAAGTCATATGAAAACTCATGTAAAATGTTGGAAAAATAAAATTTCCTCGGGGACGAAATTAGCACATAAATATTGTGTTCATTTTATGTTATTACCATCATGATCCATTGAGGGGAGGGGGGGTCTAGGTGAACGTTAACCTGACGCCCCACTTTTAATTTAAAAAAAAAAAACTTAAAATTCGAGCACAAAGTTTTTTGTTGGGGGACGAAATTAGCACATAAATATTGTATTCATATTATACTATCAATATCTTGATACATAACATAGCGTAGAAGTTGCGTCCAGACCCCCCCCCCCCCTCCACCACTTTTAAAGTCATACGAAAACTCATATAAAACGTTGGAAAAATAAAATTTCCTCGGGGACGAAATTAGCACATAAATATTGTGTTCATATTATACTATCAATATATTGATACATAACATAGGGTAGAAGTTGCATCCAGAACCCCCACTTTTGAAGCCATACGAAAACTCATATAAAACGTTGGAAAAATAAAATTTCCTCGGGGACGAAATTAGCACATAAATATTGTGTTCATATCATACTATCAATATATTATTACATAACATAGGGTAGAAGTTGCATCCAGACCCCCCACTTTTGAAGTCATACGAAAACTTATATAAAACGTTGGAAAAATAAAATTTCCTCGGGACGAAATTAGCACATAAATATTGTGTTCATATTATACTATCAATATATTGATACATAACATAGGCTAGAAGTTGCATCCAGACCCCCCCCACTTTTGAAGTCATACGAAAACTCATATAAAACGTTGGAAAAATAAAATTTCCTCGGGGACGAAATTAGCACATAAATATTGTGTTCATATTATACTATCAATATCTTGATACATAACATAAGGTAGAAGTTGCATCCAGACCCCTCCCCCCCTTTTGAAGTCATATGAAAACTCATGTAAAAGGTTGGAAAAATAAAATTTCCTCGGGGGCGAAATTAGCACATAAATATTGTGTTCATATTATACTATCAATATATTGATACATAACATAGGGTAGAAGTTGCATCCAGACCCCCCACTTTTGAAGTCATATGAAAACTCATGTAAAATGTTGGAAAAATAAAATTTCCTCGGGGACGAAATTAGCACATAAATATTGTGTTCATTTTATGTTATTACCATCATGATCCATTGAGGGGAGGGGGGTCTAGGTGAACGTTAACCTGACGCCCCACTTTTAATTTAAAAAAAAAAAACTTAAAATTCGAGCACAAAGTTTTTTGTTGGGGGACGAAATTAGCACATAAATATTGTATTCATATTATACTATCAATATCTTGATACATAACATAGCGTAGAAGTTGCGTCCAGACCCGCCCCCTCCACCACTTTTAAAGTCATACGAAAACTCATATAAAACGTTGGAAAAATAAAATTTCCTCGGGGACGAAATTAGCACATAAATATTGTGTTCATATTATACTATCAATATATTGATACATAACATAGGGTAGAAGTTGCATCCAGAACCCCCACTTTTGAAGCCATACGAAAACTCATATAAAACGTTGGAAAAATAAAATTTCCTCGGGGACGAAATTAGCACATAAATATTGTGTTCATATCATACTATCAATATATTATTACATAACATAGGGTAGAAGTTGCATCCAGACCCCCCACTTTTGAAGTCATAAGAAAACTCATATAAAACGTTGGAAAAATAAAATTTCCTCGGGGACGAAATTAGCACATAAATATTGTGTTCATATTATACTATCAATAAATTGATACATAACATTGGGTAGAAGTTGCATCCAGACCCCCACTTTTGAAGTCATACGAAAACTCATATAAAACGTTGGAAAAATAAAATTTCCTCGGGGACGAAAGTTTTAGCTCCTTCACGCATTTACGTGATTTACGTGAAGGAGCTAAAACTTTTTTTCGCTTCAAAATTCTAGAATATTTGACGGAGCAACAAAAATATACAGATTTAAAATGGTCCAGCTATCACCATTGATGTCATCCGAAAACTCATATAAAATGTTGGAAAAATAAAATTTCCTCGGGGACGAAATTAGCACATAAATATTGTATTCATATTGTACTATCAATATATTGATACATAACATAGGGTAGAAGTTGCATCCAGGCCCCCCACTTTTGAAGTCATACGAAAACTCATATAAAACGTTGGAAAAATAAAATTTCCTCGGGGACGAAATTAGCACATAAATATTGTGTTCATATTATACTATCAATATCTTGATACATAACATAGGGGGGCATCCAGACCCCCCCCACTTTTGAAGTCATACGAAAACTCATATAAAACGTTGGAAAAATAAAATTTCCTCGGGGAGGAAATTAGCACATAAATATTGTGTTCATATTATACTATCAATATCTTGATACATAACATAGCGTAGAAGTTGCATCCAGACCCCCCACTTTTGAAGTCATACGAAAACTTATATAAAATGTTGGAAAAATAAAATTTCCTCGGGACGAAATTAGCACATAAATATGGTTCATAGCATACTATCAATATATTGATACATAACAGGGTAGAAATTGCATCCAGACCCCCCACTTTTGAAGTCATACGAAAACTCATATAAAACGTTGGAAAAATAAAATTTCCTCGGGGACGAAATTAGCACATGAATATTGTGTCCATAATATAATATTACGATTTTGATAATCTCAGCCCCCACTTTTAATGTCATATGAAAACTCTCATACACACATACATATGTATGTACACTAGGGCGTG
Source organism: Urophora cardui (assembly GCA_960531455.1). Lineage (NCBI taxonomy): Eukaryota > Metazoa > Arthropoda > Insecta > Diptera > Tephritidae > Urophora > Urophora cardui. The sequence goes on along the minus strand of OY482673.1, from coordinate 86,204,698 downwards.
TCAATTTGTACTGACGGGAAAAAACCTACTTTGTTTCGGCCACAGCTGCATTCTCTAGTTCTAAAATGAAGTTTGACCCTCCGCAATTTTGATTTTAGATAGTCATCCCTAAAAAATTTTTTTATATTTGTTAAAAAAATGTAGTTGAAGATACTTAAATTAAATTTTGAGGTTTACTTGAGTTGCGCTCATCCGTCGGCCGACACATCATAGCAAAATTTAATCCATTCGGTTGTTTTTTAGGGAAATACATTCATTTTCCTAACCCCTTTTTTAGAACTTCTCCCAATTATTTTATGTTACAACAGGTATATCTTAAAAATTTGAAATATCTAAGTGAAACGCCGAAACACGTCAACTTAATTTTTGCCTGTAGAATACAACAACGTGTTCAGAATATCCGTATTAAATCTTGATTTCGGGATATTTAGGAAAGAAGTTTCAGATTTCTGAAAGTGAATTCTTCGTCGTTTGTAAACTTTACCCAGGCTTTGCACATTTTTCCGCGAAAAGATTTTAATAGCTGTCTACTTAATTGGGATATTATAAATTCAATGCCACCTCCAGTTTTCCGAAATTGCATTCGGTTTTCGAGATAACGGTAGATAATTAAAATTTACTATACCCCATTTACCTCTGGTAATAACTCATTCAGTTTTCGAGCTAATATATCAAAACTTTGATGCTTTCTTTATTATCCTCAAGGTATCCGAAAAGGTATACCAATCGAAAAAATTCGGACTGTGGCGGATATTAGATTCCGCGAAAACATGAAATATATAAAATTGCGGTTTTCTCAAAAAGTTACCACTTTGCGATTTTGTTTTTGACACAAACTTGTTAGTGAAGCATTGAACTTTGATATTCTGCAATAACCTCGTGGGTGGTCTGACCTTCGTATTAAAATTTGTTCTACCTCGCCGTGATTGTTTTGTACGAAAATTTTATCAAACATTAACAAAGAAAAATTTAATCAAATAGGTATAAAATCCTTATAAGTGCATGTATTTTCACCATTTTAAAACTGGATAATACTTCTTTTAATTTTCTATAAGATGATATAAAACTCATCTAATTCATTTAATATGATACATGTGTTAACGAGCTTAGAAAAAATTTTTATTGTGAAATTTCGACTTTGGTTGCACAAAAGTGCATTAACTGTTGCATATATGTCGAAATCGTATATGAAGAAGTTGTTTATGTATTAATTTTGAATGAAAGTTATTATAATACTTTCTGCGTGGAAGGAGTATTTTCGGAGTTAGGAACAAATAAAAGATCAAAACCATATATTTGAATAATTAGTTGTACGGGGACTATATGCCATAGTGACCCGATTTCGATTATTTTTAGAAATAGTTAAGGTAATAGTAGGATACAGTCACGTGCAAAGTTTTGATATATTAGCTCCAAAACTGAATGAGTTATTACCAGGGGTAAATGGGGTATGGTAAATTTTAATTATCTACCGTTATCTCGAAAACCGAATGCAATTTCGGAAAACTGGAGGAGGCATTGAATTTATAATATCCCAATTAAGTAGACAGCTATTAAAATCTTTTCGCGGAAAAATGTGCAAAGCCTGGGTAAAGTTTACAAACGACGAAAAATTCACTTTCAGAAATCTCAAACTTCTTTCCTAAATATCTCGAAATCAAGATTTAATACGGATATTCTGAACACGTCGTTGTATTCTACAGGCAAAAATTAAGTTGACGTGCTTCGGCGTTTCAGTTAGATATTTCAAATTTTTAAGATATACCTGTTGTAACATAAAATAATTGGGAGAAGTTCTAAAAAAGGGGTTAGGAAAATGAATGTATTTCCCTAAAAAACAACCAAATTGATTAAATTTTGCTATGATGTGTCGGCCGACGGATGGACTCAACTCAAGTAAACCTCAAAATTTAATTTAAGTATCTTCAACTACATTTTTTTAACAAATATAAAAAATTTTTTAAGGGATGACTATCTAAAATCAAAATTTCGGAGGGTCAAACTTCATTTTAGAACTAGCCTCCTTTGGACTTTTTTGTTCAGAATTGACCAGAGAATGCAGCTGTGGCCGAAACAAAGTTGCAAAATAAATTGTACACACGTTTCTCCGCAAAGTATGCAATGCAAAAAGGAGCCGGCTACATATGGATGTATATACATATGTATGTACATTAGGGTGGGGCGATTTGTATGGATGGAAATTAATCGATACCGCGCCATCGAAATTCGGATTCCTCTCATTTTTCTGAGCAGAAAACTGCTCCACGACATTTGTCTAAAATTAATTTTGATGTTCCGGAATTTTGAAAATAAAAATTGGGCTAAAATAGACAAAAAAATAACCAGGCCAATATGCACATCGAGTTGAAGCAGAATTTTATGCTGAATCCAGATGTGAAATCAGAATTAAAATCGGATGATCCGTTTTCGAGATATAGCCTGATTTCCGGTTATGGAGGCTGAATGCCGAAAATCGCATATTTTCGCGATTATATCTTGCTGTGTACAATATATCTTAATTTTTTTTTGCAAATTTCATAAAGATAGGTCAATACAATATATAAGCAATATTTTGGGAGTTATACCCTGAAACGTAGACCTATAAGTACTGTTTGGGACTTGTTTTTTTGCTTTATTCAACTCTAAAAAAACACAAGGTTACTCATACGCCATATGGTACTATTGGAAGCAAAACACAGTTTTCAAGCAGCATAAGTCTACGTATTAGGGAACAACTCTTCGTTTTTTGCAGTTAAAATTCTGAAATTTTGGATTTGAAGCATTTATTGTACACAAAGCGCTGTCAGCGAAAATCATCGATATCGAATGACTATAACATGGAGATCCCATACCGCGATTTTGGGCTAGGGAAAAAAGAGTGCATTCTAGTCTTCCTATACCGGAAGATAAATTAATATTTTAAAATATTGTACTATTTTATTTAAAAAAAAAACTTTTTTTTGTTGGTGTAGGTAATTAGTACATCAATATTATCTTCTATATATATAAAAATGATTTGGTATTTAATTGTAACGCTAAAACTTGAAAACGGCTGAACCAAATCAAATACTTCCTTAGGGGGGTTTGTTTGTTGTCATCCCGCGAAGGTTTAGTCGAAGAAAAAATTAAAAAATGTTAGGGGGGCGTGGCACCTCCCATACAACCTTAATTTTTAAAGCTGATTATCTCTAAAACAGTTCAAGGTAGGGAGCTGAAAATTGGTATAGTGGTAGGTGATATCAAACCCCTTCTCACTCAGAAAAGTGGGGGTTATCAGAAAAGGGGGCGTGGCACCTCCCATACAACCTTAATTTTTAAAGCTGATTATCTCTAAAACAGTTTAAGCTAGGGAACTGAAAATTGGTATAGAGGTAGGTGATATCAAAACCCTTCTCACTCAGAAAAGTGAGGGTTATCAGAAAAGGGGGCGTGGCACCTCCCATACAACCTTAATTTTTAAAGCTGATTATCTCTAAAACAGTTCAAGGTAGGGAGCTGAAAATTGGTATAGAGGTAGGTGATATCAAAACCGTTCTCACTCAGAAAATTGGGGGTTATCAGAAAAGGGGGCGTGGCACCTCCCATAAAACCTTAATTTTTAAAGCTGATTATCTCTAAAACAGTTCAAGGTAGGGAGCTGAAAATTGGTATAGAGGTAGGTGATAACAAAACCCTTCTCACTCAGAAAATTGGGGGTTATCAGAAAAAGGGGCGTGGCACCTCCCATACAACCTTAATTTTTAAAGCTGATTATCTCTAAAACAGTTCAAGGTAGGGAGCTGAAAATTGGTATAGAGGTAGGTGATATCAAACCCCTTCTCACTCAGAAAAGTGGAGGTTATCAGAAAAGGGGGCGTGGCACCTCCCATACAACCTTAATTTTTTAAGCTGATTATCTCTAAAACAGTTTAAGGTAGGGAGCTGAAAATTGGTATAGAGGTAGGTGATATCAAACCCCTTCTCACTCAGAAAAGTGGAGGTTATCAGAAAAGGGGGCGTGGCACCTCCCATACAACCTTAATTTTTTAAGCTGATTATCTCTAAAACAGTTTAAGGTAGGGAGCTGAAAATTGGTATAGAGATAGGTGATATCAAAACCCTTCTCACTCAGAAAAGTGGGGGTTATTAGAAAAGGGGGCGTGGCACCTCCCATACAACCTTAATTTTTAAAGCTGATTATCTCTAAAACAGTTCAAAGTAGGGAGCTGAAATTGGTATAGAGCTAAATGATATCAAAACCATTCCCACGCATAAAAGTGGGGGTTGTCGGAAAAAGGGGCGTGGCACCTCCCATACAAACTTAATTTTTCATGCTGAATATCTCTATTTTGTTTACGCTAGGGGCTTGGAAATTGGTGTGGAGATAAACGATAACAATTCCATATTAACGCAAAATAATAGGAGTTATACGAAAAGGGGGCGTGGCACTTCCCAAAAACACTTAATTTTTTAAGCTGAATATCTTTAAAAGGATTTAAGTCAGGGACCTGGAAATTGGTACAGAGATATATGATATCAAAACAATTTTTGCGCATAAAAGTGTAGGTTATCGGAAAAGGGGGCGTGGCACCTCCCACGCGTTCTTAATTTTTAAGGCTAAATATCCTTAAAAGCATTCATGGCATGTACATAGAAATCACTATGCAGATATATGATATCAATACCATGTTCACCCAAAAAAAAAAAAAGATTTATCGAAAAATGGGGCATTGCACCTCCCATACGTACTAAACTTTTGAGGCTGAATATATCTAAAAGGGTTGGAGGAGGGGCCTGAAAACCATTATGGAGGTATACTATATAAATCCTCTTACTTACTTCGTGAAAATAGCCAATACTCAGTGAAAATAAATATCCGGAACAGAAAACTAAAAATGTTGTGTATCGTGCAGCCTTAAACTGAATACTAAATTATATATTTTTGAAGTTGTATACACAATGAAGTAGTGAAAAATTGTTAATTTTCTATTAAAAATAATACCGGTTTAATAACAATTTTTGAAATGAAATTAATAAAAAAATCTATTTTGGGCAGAACGAAGTTTGCCGGGTCAGCTAGTATTAACTATAGATTACATAGTTGGTTTTGTACATTGTTTAAGCAAAAAAAAAAAATTTTGTGGGACGAAATTAGCACATAAATATCTAATTCATTTTATGTTATTACCATCTTGATCCATTGAGGGGGGGGGGGGGTCTAGGTGAACGTTCACCTGGACCCCCCACTTTTGATTTTTTAAAAAAATACCCTTAAAATTCGAGCATAAAATTTTTTGTTGGGGGACGAAATTAGCACATAAAAAGCACATACATCCTAGCCTATCAATTTTCAAACCCATTGAGTGGGGGTCCAGCTGAACGGACCCGGTGAAAAAGCTTACAGAATGTATGTTGATTTTCGTGCAGTTAACAAGAAGCTAATAGCTGACAAATTTTCGGTAGCACGAATTTACGATATTTTAGACAATCTTGGCAGAGCCAAATATTTCTCCACCTTAGATCTTTTTTCTGGATTTCACCAAATACCTTTACATGTTGATTCACGTGATATAACTTCATTCTCTACTGATCGCGGAGCTTATAGATGGAAAGTATTGCCATTTCGTTTGAATATTGTACCAAACTGGTTTTCAAGAATGATGACCATTGCATTTTCAGGCGTACCATCTAACGTAGCTTTTCTTTATGTAGATGACATTATCGTCATTGGCTGTAACGAATCACATCACATTAAAAATTTGACTAAAGTATTCGACACTTGCAGATCATTCAATATCAATCTAAATCCAAATAAATGTAATTTTTCTCAGACCCGAAGTGACATTTTTAGGTCACAAATGTTCAGCTAAAGGTTTGTTACCTACCAGACGATTCAAAAATAGATGCAATCAGGAAATACACTAAACCAACAGACAAAGATGCTGTAAGACGTTTCGTCGCTTTTGAGAACTACTACAGACGCTTTATTCCGAATTTTGCATCTCTGGCAATACCTTTAAATAGATTGAGTAGAAAAAAGGTCGAATTTAACTGGGACAAAATATGTGATGAAGCCTTTGATGCATTAAGAGCATCCCTAATGTCACCTAAATTATTACAATACCCAGATTTTTCCAAACAGTTTATCATCACAGTAGATGCTTCGAAAACTTGGTGTGGAGCAATACTAAGCCAAGAACATCAAGGCAACGATTTACCTACATATTTGCTACAGGGATGCCACTTTTGGGCTTTTCCTACCAAAACTGGTAGGTTTTGTTCCTTTTGGTAGGTTGGTAGGACGATTTGAATTTTGGTAGGTTTTTGCCATTGTCAACATATACAAGTCCCACAGCTCATCGAAAATCGATAAAAAAAAAGTCGATATGCCATTGGAAAATGTCAAAATCGGGGACAGATTGGTATACTTAGCGGCGACTTTCGGGGGTACAGATTGGTATGGCGGCCGGATGTGGTTGTTGTAAGAAAAGGGACCATAATGACATGGTCGTAGCAATCAAGACAGAAACGCAATTCCGGAATTGGGATTTGAAAAAAAAAAAAACAATTAATAATTCCGAAAAGAAATTAAGGCTGAGTTTCTAAAACGCAATTCCCGGAGAGGGCGTAAAAGCCAGCTATTCCACGAATAACATGTGCAAGAATGTAAATTTAACAGCCTACAAAGCAGAAAGAAGAAGAGCAACTAATATTGCATTCATGATCGTCATTGGGCCATAACAACAACTTCAAAATGAGCTGAGCACAGCTGTTCGACCTCTTTGACACACATCCCAGAGTCAAGTCACTGTTCTCCATACACTATGGTTTTTGCCTTCGTTCAACTAACATAATTGATTTGGTACATTTGTTCACTTTGCCACAACACTGTTGAGAAAACATGCCTTCTCAGTAGAGTTTTGTCACAAAACTCTGCTAAATAGAAACGTTTTCTTTGAGCATCAAGTACACTTGCCCCCACAGACACAACTGGAGGAGATTGAAAACAGAAAAGCATCTGACGTTTTACGCTATATGAAGCAAACAAGGCTGTTCGTCTACATGATGTGTAATAAAGAGCTCCATGTGGTATCACAACAGGCCATCAGGCCTACTTAGGTAGTAAATGCGTTTGCTGTACCAAGTGGAAACAATGTCCGGTATTTCCCTCGATAAATCTTCTTACGTTTCCTTCAGGATCAGTTGATTGCCCTCATTATTCCTGAAATGTTATTCCACAGAATGTATATCCTGTATAGCCACGCCCATTTTCAACATTTTTATCAGTCATCCAACTAAGCATATAAATATTATTCTTTGTGCAAAATTTCATTCGTTTATGACTTCTAGCTACAAAGATGTCACGTTACAAATTCCTAAAGGGTGTTCCAGAAATATCTTTGGTAAAAAGTAGGCGTGGTCATAAACCGATTTCAATAAATTTCTGCGTGTCTATTAACACAAGTTATAAAAGCGTATAAACCAAGTTTCATGATAATATCTAAATTATTTTCCGAGTTATGGGCTCAGAAATCTCGTAGATTCCTTTGTCTAAAAAGAGGCAGTGCCACGACTATTTTCCAAAATTTTTCTATTTTTTTTTCCAGTCTATTGTGGAACTCATGCCACAAAATTTCAATGAATTATCTTTATATTTGACAAAGATATCGCTTAAAATGTTTTTATTAGGTCACTTTATAATACCCATATATAAAAGTGGGCGTGGTCGTCAACCGATTTCGCTAAAATTTTAAACATGTATTACCACAAGTAATAAAAGTGTACACACCAAGTTTCGTCATTATATATCAATTATTTGTCGAGTTATGGGCTCAGAAATCTCGTATATTCCAGCTTCTAAAAAGAGGCGGTGCCACGCCCATTTTCCAAAATTTTTTTATTTTTCGTTGTATGTCCGCAGGTGGACTCCTGGCATAAAATTTCAATGATATATCTTTATATTTGACAGAGATATCGCTTAAAATGTTTTTATTAGGTCACTTTATAATTCACATATATTTTAACAATTTTCCGTCCAAACGTTTACCTAAGTAAGTAAATCACGCGTACCAAATTTCATCCACATATAAAACTTTCAATGTTTGACCCTTAATAAGTGGGCGTGGCACCGCCCATTTTCCAAAATTTCATCAAATTTCTTCAAAGGGGCCTGAGCTCAACACGTGGGAAAAATTTCATCGCTCTAGCTATATTAGTGACTGAGATACCAAGTTTCCGATTTTTTCTATATAGGAAAGGTCATGGTCCGATTTCGCCCATTTTCAATATCAACCGTTCCAGTCTCGATACCAACTTGCATTTCAAATTTCATCAAAATATCTCAATTTTTGCGCGAGTTAGAGTGTTTACAGACGGACGGACGGACGGACGGACATGGCTCAATCGATTTCTCTTTTCACCCTGATCATTTTGATATATATAAGTCTATATCTATCTCGATTATTTCATTCTGTTACAATCCACCGTTATGTGATTAAAACTATAATACTCTGTGTACTAGTACAGCTGAGTATAAAAAAAATGGTAGGCTCGAAGCCATTTTGGTAGGTTTTTGGTAGGAAAAAAATTTTCTTAGTGGCATCCCTGATTTGCTATGCTTCAAAATCTTTTAATAACGCAGAACAGAAAAAACCAGTAATCGAGTTAGAGTTGTTACACTCAAATAAATTTTGGTATAAATTTTAAACTTTGTTGGTCGATATATAGGACACGACCGAAAAATTATTAAAATTTAAACTTTGAAAAGTTGAAAAGATTTTTAAACTTTTAAGGATTAGATTTTATTCCAAATTCAAATTTATTTTAAGACTTTCAAAAGTTTAAAATTTAAAACTTTTTTTTATTAAAAAAAATGTCTGCTCCCAAATCCTCTTCATGCTTTTTTCTATTGTATCTTCTTTCCTATCCTTTTTTCTTCTTTTCTTCCATATTGTTCTCTCCCCAACATCTCCTTAATCCTTTTCCATATTTTGTCTTTTTCCTATCCTTTTCTTCTCCTTTTCTTCCTTCTTCATTTTATCTGTTTCCATAATTATTTTGTGTTTGTTTGTTTCTTCATTCAAACAACGCCACACAGTCATTCATTCAAATTGTCTAATAACTATAAATGAGCTTTTTATATTGTTCATTTCTCGAAAAAGCAAGCTGGTATTTCAAATCCAAAATTAAAATTTTTTTGTTGGAACCAAATTTTACGACCAATGAAAGTTTAAATTTTAAACCTTAAAAGTTTAAATGAGAAAAATTTTAAGATTTAAACCAAAAAAGTATGAAATTTATTCCAAAAAATACTTTGAAATATTTGAACTTTTGTAAGTTTGAATTTTAAACCAAAAAGGAATAAGAAACTTTTAAACTTTCGAAGGTTCAAAATTTAACCCAAAAAAAGTTTTAAATTTCTTTCAAACCAAATCAAAGTTTAAAAAATATTCCAATATTTATAACAGTGTAGCTATACATTTCACAATAAAACAGTTTAGACCTTATGTGTACGGTACACATTTCACGGTAAAATCAGATCATAGACCGTTAGTATACCTCTTTAACATGAAAGATCCTGCATCTAAATGAGCGAGAATAAGATTAGAACTTTCAGAGTATAATTTCACCATAGAGTACGTTAAAGGTAAATGGAACGTAGGAGCTGATGCCCTTTCGCGTATTACTATGAACGAATTAAAAGATGCAACAAGAAGCATTCTTACGGTACAAACGCGATCAAAGACCAAACAGTTGAAACAACAACAAGAAACGGCAATACCAATTAATAAAGATAAAAAATATAGAGTTACATATTTATGATAAATATTCGTACGATTATTTAAAAAAGATACCGAGAGTAAAAATATACATTAAAGACGATAAAAATAATTTCATTTTGAATTTAGAAATATAATAATAATAATAATAATAATAATAATAATAATAATAATAATAATAATAATAATAATAATAATAATAATAACCCACGCCCTCCAATCCCGCCCGACCGCACGAGAGGCGCACCCGCATGACGTACGGATATTTTTTATTTACATAAAATGCCGAGGTGTTGAGTGGCAGGAGTTTGTTAAGCGTCGAGATCTTAAACTGTTCAGCTACAGAGAAATAAAATCATCAGCTGAGTATAGTACATTTGAAGTTAGTCTTGAGAATTATAACAGAATAATCGCTACTATGTGTTAAGATAAGACAATATTTTTTCCCTTATAATGAAAAGTGAGTCCGAAATATCTAAAAAGCTGGAATAGGAATTAAAGCTCTTACATAAACCCCGGAAAGGTTCATTTAATTCATGCGCGCATCTTAAACATAAAAAGATAGAATTACTTAACTTTACGCCTGTTAACAAAAAACAAATTTCGATGAGCTATTTTCGCGGCTTGAATTAGAAGCCAACAAGCGTAATATTAAGATATTAGAATGGCCAAAAGATGATATATTTTTTAATCACATTTCGATTCAGTTATTTAAAGTCCATGGCAATAAAATTTTAAAAACTTTAGAAATCATGCTAACCGATCCTGTCGAAACAGTTACCGATGATGAAAAAAAAAAAAAATTACTAGAAATTTACCATAATGATCCGATCAGTGGAGGACACTGCGGAGTAAAGAAATTATATGCTAAACTTCGTACAAAATATTTTTGGAAAAACATGACGCGCGATACGTCAAAATTTGTTAAAAATTGCCAAAAATGTTTGCTAAACAAAGCTAAGCAAAAAAAAAAAGAAAATCTCGTTATAACGCCAACACCCAGCAAACCATTTGAAGAAGTCATAATAGATACAATAGGACCTTTGCCAGAATCCAAATTTGGTAACAAGTTCGCTGTTACTATAATCTCACAAAATACTATAATCTGACAAAATATTTAATACCAGACAAGAGTTATAAAACGGTAGCTTCAGCAATTTTTGAAAGTTTTATTTTAGTATATGGCACAATGAAAACCAGACAGACAGAATATAAAAATGAAATTTTTTCAGAGTTAACACGTATTTTAAATATAGACCATAATTTCTCAACAGCGCACCACCATGAAACTGTTGGTACAATAGAAAGGAACCATTGGGTATTCAACGAATACATACGAGCATACATAAACGAAACTTTTTCTGACTGGTACACTTATTTGAAGTATTTTACCTTTTGGTACAATACTACGCCCAATACCGTTTTTGACAACAAATTTACTCCATTTGAGCTTGTTTTTAGCAAAAAAGCCACTTTGCCAAATGAAGTAAATAAAACAGAAATAGATCCACTCAGTGATGCCACATTTTTTTCCTCCAAAATCCCTACAAATGAGGTAAAACTCCCAAGATTACCCTACGCGTTAAAAAAAAGTACCTACAAAAATCCCTACATTTTTTCCTTGCGGAAATATTGAAACCCGCATATAATTTATTGAAATTTTTTAATAGGACAATGCATATACATAGATAATCAAAAATAGGTATTTTTTTCAGATACTTTTATTAGCTTTACAAAACTTTAACGAGGTTTTTATACATATACGTATGTGTATAGATATCTTCATCTAAATTTTAATTCAATGTTACACAAAAATGTATATAAAAAGAGAAATAAATCGTAAGAGCACATGCACATTTATAAAAAAAAAAGTAAAAAAAAGTTAATTCTTGAATATAAAGACAATTACTTACTTAAATTTACACACTTTTATAAACCAGTTCAATTTAAAAAGCTGTCAGCACAATGTATAATAGAGATGTATTTATACATACATAAGGTGTACCACATTTATCGATATGTAATGCCAATGATGTACAGAGTTGGTAAAAATTTTGTTGGTCAACACAGGGCGGATGTTGGGAAACATTTTGTTAGTCAACACAGGGCACATTTTGCGCCTTGAATGTTTTCCGTGTAAAAAAAACCCTACATTTCCATGTAAAAAAAACCCTACATGAAAAAGCGGACCTTTTACCCTACAGGCACATTTTTTAACCAAAAAGACCTACAAGTAGGGATAAAACCCTACGTGTGGCAACACTGGATCCACTTTATAATGCAGATAATTACGCCAAAGAAGCAAAATTTCGCATGCAAAAATCGCATGCATTAGTTAAAGAACTAGTTCAAAAACATAAGCCTGCTAATAAAGAGCAATATGACAAAAATTCCCGGCCAATACATTTAAAAGAAAATGACCTTGTATTAATTCAAAAAGAGCCAAGACTCAAACACGAAAATATTTATGAATATCCTCACGTAGTAAAAACAGTAGACGGTGAACGTCGTTTTCGTCTTTGAACCGACCGGCCGTGAAAAAAATAAAAGCTGCATAAAACAGATTCTAAATTGAATAAATAAACTTTTTATTAAAAATATAAAAAAATATATATATATAAAACGTTTACGCGTATTATAGGGGCAAAATCTACGTACCCCTTCCACAGTAATCCTGCGTGGAACACCTTCATCGTCTTCATCACAGATTACTTAAATTTATCAAAAAAAAAAAAACACCTAAGCACAATTACATATGAGTTGAATTTTTTGAACTGAGCAGGGCCGTGCGCAGGAATTAGCCTTGGGGGGTTCTAATTTTGGTTTGCATTCGCATACATTTTTCGCTACGATAAACATAAATAAACATGCTGAAACAGATATCCAGACCCATACATCATAAATTTAAATCAGACCTGGGTAATATCAAGTACCTGTACGACTTGTGACAAGTACATTTTAAAAGAATTGTACTGGTACTGGTACTTGCATTCCCAAATTTTCAAGTACTAGTACAAGTACAAGTACAAGGAATTGAAAAAGAATTGAAGTTTTAGCAAATACTTCAAAGTAATTGAAAATAATTGAAGTACATTTTTCAATTCTTTTCAAGTACTTTCAATTAATTTCTTTTTCAATTCCTTGTATGCTTGTTTCAAATGAAAACAGCTGTAAAATTAAAAACAGTGCATGGTGATAAAAATGAATTTTTTAGTGTCGGCTAAAAATCAGTACAAAATGCAAAAACTCAGTATTTCTTAAGGTTTTTAAAACCATCAGTACGGAACACGAAAAATCAGTATTGTACTGATCAAATCAGTACGTCTGGCAACCCTAAGTATTACCCAGGTATGATTTAAATGTTCTCTAACTTTTCTGAAACTGCATACTCTGATGCTTAAAATTATACCCAAGAAATTTTTTTTGGTTGTACAAATTTTTCTATATTTGATAGAGAATTTGTGATATGGTGGCATGTTATTCGCACATTTATAAACACGAGTACATGGCTATAATTAAAGTCCGTTTAACATTGCATAACCTCTTCGAGGTACGGAAAAGAATTCTGTCAAAACTGAATTTATGTCCACATTCACATTGCGATGTATATTCAAGGACGCAATTGAAGCAATTGAATAAATTCTGTCAAAATTCATGAAAAAAGTAGAAGTCACCTGTCACTTGACACAACCTTAGCATCATTTGGCAATGACATCCATTGGTACAAATTAGGGACGTGCGATGAACCGATTAAATCATATTTTGATTAATCATAATTCTAAATCATCAAAACCTAGTTAACCAGGTCCTGAATAGTACTGTTTACAATACTTGTTAATTGAAACTGCTCACTGTTTTCGCAAAATGAACATTTTTTGTTATCAGTACAATTTTTTGAAAAATGCCAAACGAACATATCGTCCCCTCAATATAACAATAGCGTATGTGCTCATACGCCATTATTTTTTTTATTGCATATTTAGAATCTCCATCATTGATTCTATGTCTGGTCAAAATTTCGTCAAATTCTACTTCCACAAAGTGGGTCAAAATGTCATTGGAAAAAATGGTGTATAATTTCTTGTTCAAAAATTTAATAGATATCTGATTTCACAAAAACTTTAAACTCGATTTTCTCAAAACTCAAAAAAAATTATACGCTATTGTTATATTAAGGGGACGATATGCTACACCACTTTGTAATTTCGGAAAGCTCCAACTGCAATTCAAAGTGCCGAACTTATGTATTGGCCAACCTTATTTTTTGCAACTTTCACCAATTTCTTCCTCCGTAAAATTATTGTAACTAATTTTGTCAAAAATTATGAGTCAAGATTCAATGCATAATTTATAAACTGTACTTTGAAAATTTTTGCAAAATCATTGCAACTTAGATTTGGCCATGGGAGGGCGGGGGTTTTAACCTCCAAAACCCCCTCCCCCGTGCGCACTGGCCTGGTTTGACCCATTGCATTTTATAGAACTTTTATATTGCTCGGTACGGTACCCAAGTATTCATATTTATTTGCATGTAAAATTTAAGCATTATCTTCATTCCTGTAGTTCATGCACAAACAATTTTTGTCGAAAGTACCAGAAGGAAGCGTGGGGGACCCACCAAAATATATACCGATATGATCAGAATCACGAGCTGAGTCGATTAAGCCATGTCCGTCTGTCCGTCTATCCGTCTGTCCGTCCGTCCGTCTGTGTTAACGCAAACTAGTCCCTCAGTTTTTGAGATATCTGAATGAAATTCGGAATACAGGTATGTTGTTATATGCAGCTGATCATTTATCGGAACCGGCCGAATCGGACCACTATAACATATAGAAAACAACCGATTATTCAGATATACATGAAATTTTTGGATGTAATTTGTGCATAACTTCCCCATTTAAACAGCTAAGGACATGAAACTTTGAAGTAGACGTGCCCATTTTGGCCCAAACAAGGTTACCGAAAATTGTCAAGATCGGACCACTATAACATATAGTTCCACAACATCCGATTATTCAGATATACACATTTTGGTGTATAACTCCTCCATTTTAACAGCTAACGGCCTGCAATTTTGAAGTATTTTTACCCATATGGACCCAAATGGGATTACCGAAAATTGTTAAGATCGGACCACTATAACCTATAGCTCCCCTACAACCGATTGTTCAGATATGGACAATTTGGTGTATAACTCCTCCATTTTGACAGCTAACGGCGTGAAATTTTTAAGTATTTGTACCCATATGGGCCCAAACGGGGTTACCGAAAATTGTCAAGATCGGACCATTACAACATATAGCTCCCATACAACCGATTGTTCAGATATGGACATTTTGGTGTATAACTCCTCCATTTAAATAGCCAAGACACCATTTTTTCTAATAAATCTTTCCATAAATAACCCACAGAATTAAAATTATAAATTAAACTTAATCCGGCTATGTACATACATAGGTAACTTTTCATTTCCCCACTCATGAAAGGTATGAAGTCTTCGGTACGGCCGAAGACAGCCACGCTTTTACTTGTTATAATAGTGGTAGTGCTTTCGGTCACACAATTCTTGCAAGGTATGTACCTATATGTTAGAGGTCGGAAACTATCGATAGTTAGCACCATCGATAGTGTACGATAGTTTTTTGCAAACTATCGATAGTATATCGATAGTTGACGATAGTTTCGGGTGATTTGGGAGAGTCTACGGCTACGCTCACACTGTAACCGCTTTTTGCCGTCCGGCAGCAAACACATCCACAAACACATCTGTTTTAAATGAGCTCACCCGATTTTACCCGAATGTAAACAAACACATACATGAAAGTAATAGCAGATGATCCAATAAAACTTTTTTCAGTACATTGTTTTGTTTTATTTATTTATTAGCCATTTATTCTTGCTCAAAAAAATTAATATATTAACCAGAGGCCATAACAATTATAACAAATAAATATAAAAATCATTTGATAACAATTATTGAGCAATGGGAAAATTTTTCCATCATCAATAACAATTACTCAAAGATCGATATTTTTTCGATCAGATCATAATTGTTATGAGCAATTGATATTTTTTTCGATGTTCCATAACAATTTCTGGATGATGGATATTTTTTAGATCAGCTCATAATTGTTACTAGCAATTAATATCGTTTTCGATCTTCCATAACAATTACTGGATGATGGATATTTTTTAGATCATCCCATAATTGTTATGAGCAATTTTGTATTTTTTCGATCTTCCATAAAAATTACTGGATGATGGATATTTTTTAGATCAGTTCATAATTAATTAAGACTCGACCAAATGATAGCCATAGCCAAGCGCTTTCATTTGATACCCATTTTGCGGTGTTCGGTATTCTATATTCGTATTACGTATCCATATTTATCCGCTTTTCCACAATTATGAACAGTTATCGATAAATTTATCGAAATATATCGTAGTCCAAATAAAACCTGGGGCCATCCCCTTTCGTTTGATACCCATATTGTAGTGTAATTTTAATGTTTTTGCGTAATCACATTTTAATCGACCATGCGACTAGAACGCATAGTCGTATTTATGTTGCTTTGACTACTTGCTAGTCAGCAATTCAAACCCTGCATGGAATAGTTACCGTTTGTTTGGTGCCAAGTAGAGCTGCAAAACCATCGATAGTCGGACCACTCGATAGTTTCGATAGTCGAAAAAAAAACTATCGATACTATCGATAGTTTTTTATGAATATTTCACTAAAATAAAAAAACCATCCCTTGTTTACAGTTTTCTTTCCAAAAAGTCTTTAATTTTTTACGCAAAACAATAATTAAATAAAAGATCAAATAAGAATTAGATACTTCACTTACACTGAGAGAAAAATCAAACAAAACTTGGTTAATAGTACTAATTTCACACTTGTTTAATATTACCATTACCATTGTTGATATATTAGACAGTGTTTTTGGTTATATTAAAGCCCGTCTCCACATAACTTGTTTCACCAAAGAAACATGTAGCAAAACATCTCGCTAAATAACCCGTGGCCGGTCGTGATTCAGTTTAACATTTCTCTTTCTTGCTCTTCTTAAATGTTTGTATGTTTGCTTATTTTTGCGTTTTTGTGTTGGTCTGTGTGAGATTTCGATAGATTTTCGATACAAAATTAGAGAAGACATCGATATCATCGAGGTTGGCAAGATGATTCAGAATGAAACAGTGTTTCAATCTTCACTCGCTCTCAGAAATTTTGTATGGAAATTGGCGAGTTTCGGCACTGGTTTCCGTGTCGAAACAAGATTGAGAGAGAAAATGGAGAAAAAAAGAGCGAAACACGTTATGTGGAGACATGGTATTAACCATGATATTTGTTGATATAACAAAATGTTCGTTCAAATCTTCAACCAATTTCTTGTTACTATTAAACAATTTGTTGGTTATATTTTTATGCCAGGAGCAGCACTGCTATGTATGATCTATAAGAGAGTGTTAATATGTTAACTGAATAACAAAGAAAATTCCAAATACTCACTCTCTCGCTCTCTACAATTCGGGTCCAGCCATTCAACTTCGTCAAGCACAAACGGTGTTGAGAAGGCGATGGTAACAACAGAGCCGAAGCCATAAAGCTTCGTAAATATTTTTATACTCAGCTGTACTAGTACACAGAGTATTATAGTTTTAATCACATAACGGTGGATTGTAACAGAATGAAATAATCGAGATAGATATAGACTTATATATATCAAAATGATCAGGGTGAAAAGAGAAATCGATTGAGCCATGTCCGTCCGTCCGTCTGTCCGTCCGTCCGTCTGTAAACACTCTAACTCGCGCAAAAATTGAGATATTTTGATGAAATTTGAAATGCAAGTTGGTATCGACACTGGGACGGTTGGTATTGAAAATGGGCGAAATCGGACCATGACCACGCCCACTTTTCCTATATAGAAAAAATCGGAAATTTGGTATCTCAGCCACTAATATAGCTAGAGTGATGAAATTTTACCCACGTGTTGAGCTCAGGCCCCTAAGAAGAAATTTGATGGAATTTTGGAAAATGGGCGGTGCCACGCCCACTTATTAAGGAGCAAACATTGAAAGCTTTATGAGTCATAACTCAGAAACTGTTGAAGATATATCGATGAAATTTGGTACGCGTGATATACTTACTTAGGCAAATGTTTGGACGAAAAATTGTCAAAATCGGTTGACGGCCACGCCCACTTTTATATATGGGTATTATAAAGTGACCTAATAAAAACATTTTAAGCGATATCTCTGTCAAATATAAAGATATATCATTGAAATTTTATGCCAGGAGTCCACCTGCGGACATACAACGAAAAACACAAAAATTTTTAGAAGCTGGAATATACGAGATTTCTGAGCCCATAACTCGACAAATAATTGATATATAATGACGAAACTTGGTGTGTACACTTTTATTACTTGTGGTAATACATGTTGAAAATTTTAGCGAAATCGGTTGACG
The DNA here is from genome assembly GCA_960531455.1 of Urophora cardui. Taxonomy (NCBI): domain Eukaryota; kingdom Metazoa; phylum Arthropoda; class Insecta; order Diptera; family Tephritidae; genus Urophora; species Urophora cardui. The sequence continues at coordinate 86,186,467 of OY482673.1, read as the reverse complement.
ACCACGCCCACTTTTATATATGGGTATTATAAATTGGCCTAATAAAAACATTTTAAGCGATATCTTTGTCAAATATAAAGATAATTCATTGAAATTTTGTGGCAAGAGTTCCACAATAGACCGGAAACAAAAAATAGACAAATTTTGGAAAATGAGCGTGGCACCGCCTCTTTTTAGACAAAGGAATCGAGATTTCGGAGCCCATAACTCGACAAATAACTGAGATATTATAACGAAACTTGGTTTATACACTTTTACAACTTGTGTTAATATACACGCAAAAATTTATTGAAATCGGTTTATGACCACGCCTACCTTTTAACAAAGATATCTCTGGAACACCCTTTGGGAATTTGTAACGTGATATCTTTGTAACTAGAAGTCAAAAAGAAACGAAATTTTGCACAAAGAATAATATTCATATGCTTAGTTGGATGACTGATAAAAATGTTGAAAATGGGCGTGGCTACGCCGATTTTATGCGGCACTCGCTTTATATAAAATAATCCGTGTTTCCATCAAACGCAAACAAACAATGAAAGCATACAGCTGAGTATCTAATGTTCGATTCCACTCGAACTTAGGCTTCCTTACTTGTCACTTTTTTTAGATATGAATTAACCAATATTTTCGTTAATATAACAAATATACACGTTGGGGAAACCAACTTTCTGTTTGATATTGATTGTTACCAAAATATTGGTTAATGGTACAATGAAAATGTACATATTACATTTTTTCCTTTTGACATGAATAAATCAACCAATAAAACATTAACCAAGAGGTTTGTTGAAAAAACCATTGTACTTTTTTCTCTGTGTATGTATATAGCATTTTCTGGTTAAATTAAACCTTAAAAAGAGGAATGGTTTTGTTTACATTTTCCTTTTCAAAGTCTTTAATTTTTTTTTTAACGCATAACATTAATTAATTAACAAAATAACAACAAATAGGAATTAAATACTTCACTTATATGTATAGCATTTTGTGGTTAAATTAAACCTTTTTCAATTTAAAATTTGCACTTGATTTGAAGAAGGTTTCATTTGACTTGAAAACGCTATAGTAATAAAACTAAAAGTAGTACATTTGTTTTTTAGCATCTTTGGCGCTGACTAGTACATAAGGCACATTGTTTATACATTTCATTAATGTAAAATACCGATAATCAAAAGGCACACTGTTTAAACATTTCATTAATGTAGAATACACTATGCTTTAAATAAATCAAAAAACAAAAAAATAGGAAGAATTTCAGTTATGGGGGAGGATAGGTATGGGCCTGCTGAGCACAGAACAATTTTTTTTTTAATTCTTAATTTTTTGTATGGTTACGTTTTTGAGATAACGGTAATTTTGTGTTTTTTGTTATCAATTTATTCAAAAATTATGTTCGCTGGAGTTACGCTTCTAACAATATACAACTTGTAGTAATTGAACCACACCTCGCTAAATGACATCTGATCAATGTCAAAATTTTTAATTTTTTGCGATTTTTGAAAAAATTTTAATTTTCAAATTAAGTTTTTTATAAAAAATTGTAAAAATCAGAAAAGTTTTATTTTTTAAAAATTAATTGTTAACTTAATTAAATGTTAATTTAATTGTTAACGTAATATCAAGGATATCTGATAAAAACATTATTTTTAGCGATTTCTTTCATGTGAAACAAAAAGGATATTTTATGGACGAAAAACTCGGTTAGATGACTCATCCATGTATAGACAAAAGATAAAATTTGTTTGTGACTTCACCCTCTCATAGGGTTAGCGTTAATCAGAGGTTGAGTAAACGGCCCTTAAGCTAAAGAGATAGATACTTATGTATTATGGAACGATCTTTCGTCATCCCTTGTGAAAAAATCGTTCCACAATACATCATATTCCTACCCCGTCGGAAAACCAAGCAAAAAAAGGAATAATGAAAATTACTTAACTATTGCTTGTCATTTTATATCAGAAGATTTCAAATTGCGAGTAGCTCTACTGAAGACACAAAAGCTGCTGTCAGATACAAATCATTCCGCAGCTAATATATTGGAAACCTTGCACCATGTTCCATGCGAGTTACCGTGTTTTGCACCTTCATTGAATTTAGCTGTGCGAGCAAATTATTTCTTATTTTAAAGGCATTACTATTGAATATGAGAAGTTTAAGGTCGCGTAAGAAGTCTATAGTGTTTTGCAAGAAAAAAAAGTTGTAAAACAACGCCCTATACACGGTCATATAAAAGTTTTTAGTCCATAAAATATCCTTTTTGCTTCACATGAAAGAAATCGCTAAAAATAATGTTTTTATCAGATATCTTTGACATTACGTTAACAATTAAACTGGCTAATTTAAAAAAAAATAATTTTTTTCTGATTTTTACAAGTTTTCAAAAATCGGAAAAAATTAAAAATTTTGACATTGACCAGATGTCATTTAGCGAGGTGTGGTTCAATTACTACAAGTTATATATCGTTAGAAGCGTGGATTTTAGTCGCCTCTTACGACAGACATTCCTTATCACGGGTATATTCTAAGCCCCCTAACCCGCTGGGGTATTAATTTGACCAATTTGATATCGAAATCCAACTCCTACCTAACATTCAGTATTCTTCTCTTGGGACAAAACTACAAGAATGAATAGAGATAACCATCGATAGTGGAAAAAACTATCGATAGTGACACGAAAAAAAAACTATCGATACTATCGATAGTGCCATCGATAGTTTTGCAGCTCTAGTGCCAAGTGGTCACATTTCAAATTTTCAATAAACTATCGATAGTTCAAACGATAGTCGAAAACCATCGATAGTGTAAACGATGTTCAGAAACCATCGAGAGTGACGATAGTCCCATCGATAGTTTCCGACCACTACTATATGTGCATATATATACCCACCCAGCAATTGTAGCGTTTGTTGAGCCGTAGAAAAGTGCAGGAACCGTAGGAATTTTACCATAAAAGAGCGAATATGAGTGCAAAGTATGTAAATTGTGGTAAAATTCCTACGGATCGTGCAATTTCCTACGGCTCAACAAATGCTAGAAGTAGCTCATAGTTTGCTCACGTTTGCTCAGAAAATAGATTCGTTTGCTCAGGTTTTCTTCACAAGTTATTGCAAAAAAATTTTGTTTGCACAACCAAATGCGTGTTTTCTCGAAGGAATACATAGATAAGTACGATTTTTTTTGGCTAAATCGTTTTCTTATCGTTAGCTTAATATAATACAGGAAAAAAATTCTTATTCCCATTTTTATATAACAAGCTATTCAAAAAACAAACTTTTTCGGGATCAGCACTTCTCCCCAAAAAAACGAAAAATAATTTTGTTTGCTAAATCGTTTGCTCATCATTATAATAATATATAATACAATGGCGCTATTATAACTCTGACGAGTTTTATGGCCGAGCTTCTCTCCCAATTCGAGGTGTGCTGCTTTTTGTTTTTCCTACTAATTGGGTGGACCTACAGTTTTATGCCGGCTCCGAACGGCGAATGCATTTTTTGTGAGAAGCTTTTTCATGGTAGAAATAGTCTCGGAGGGTAGCCGACCTCTGCCGAGAGGTGACCGCTGCTCTTAAAAACCCAATAATTGGATTTTTACTAATTAGAAAAAATGTTTTGGTGTTTTGCTCGGACCGTGGTTTGCACCCGAGACCTCTGGCATAGTAGGCGAGCACTCTACCCACTGCACCACAGCGGCCACGGAATCCCGAAATTTTTTTTCGCAATAACTTTGTTTTTAAAATTTTAAAAATTAAATTTCTTCCTGAAATATCCTCAGCTAACGATGAGCAACCGATTTAGCCAAAAAAATCGTACGTAATTATGTATTTCTAAGCAAAAATTCATATTTTACAGTGCCAACGTCCCACCGTAAATTTTATTTTGCAATAACTTAAAAAAACGCATCAGAAAAGAAAATTTCGCTTTATTTATTCTCAACTAATGTTGAGCAAACGATTTAGTCAAAAAAATATTGTTTTTGTTTTCGATTTTTCATTTAATAGTACCAATCCACATTGGTCCCAAATCCATTTTTTTGGCATAAATTCAACTAATACAGCTACGCAGTTGAAAGTTGACAAATCCTATAGCAATGGCATATGGAAGAAAAATAGCAAATATCTGATCAATCAGACCACGCCCACCGTGACTGCCAGTAGGGTGGCCCTTCCAGGTATGAGAAAAATTTCCTTTTGAGATACTATATCGCAAAAGGTGTCAAAATTAGCGTAATTGAATACAGAGTTCTATATATTTATGTATGTTATGGTAAATTTCAAATAAATAAGCGAATTTAAATTTCGAAAAAATTAGCCACTAATAGGGTGTGTCGAAATACTTTTTTCAGGGTTTTCTTAACGCGAGACCCGTTAAAACTTGCGTGTTTCATAGTAGATTACGAAATAGTATAATAAGTAACGTCCGCAACTCACTTTTTGTGGTTAAGACATCATACTATATTAGCGCGGAATTGCTGAGATAGAAGTTCACTGGAAAAATATCGAATTTTTTAAAAACGGCAATAAACGGCAATAATATTTTTGCATGGCTTTATTAAATACACTTTATTTAATAATATATCGTCTTTACTTTTGTGAAGAATTGTGTAGTTATATAACTTTTTGTCTACGAAACACAAAAATTATAAATTTTTTTAACATAATATACCTTTCGCAAAGCACTTCAAAGCTACCCTAATACACTTAGAAACATGGAAAAACTTGGTAAGAGTAAATTCTACTTACTTTTTCCTACTTTATCCATAAAAATTTGCACTTGTTTTCAATCAAGCTTAATTTTCCAATATTAAAAAGTTCACAGCAAAAAAAAAAATACGAAAAAACTTCAATATTATTGTGGCGAAAGAGCTGACTTTGATGGCTTGTCAGAAACTAATGGTAGCCAGATGTATTGAATTAAACTGGTTTTTAGGTGCAATAGTATATGTACTATTGGAAAATGCATGCCTTTTTTGAACACTTAAAAGTTTAAAAATTGGGTTTATGCCAAAAATTTTGGATTTGGGACCAATGTGCAATCCCGAGATTTATTTTTTTTTCAATAACTTTTTGAGTAATGATAGCAATAGGAAATTTCTTCCTAAGCGAATATAAGCTAATGATGAGCAAACGATATAGCCAAAAAAAATCATGTTTTGTGATTATTTTTTTTCTGGATGGCCATCCCGAAATTTTTTTACGCAATAACTTTTTGTCTAAAAAAGGGAGAACAGAATTTCTTCTTGAATAATCTTAAGCTAAAGATGAGCAAACGATTTAGCTTAAAAGATGAAAAAAATCCTACGTACCTACTTATTATTTCAAGAAAATTCCTATTGAGCAATACCGAAAAATTTCATTTTCCCATAACCTTAAAAATAAGTATCGGAGAACAAAAATTCGACTTGATTTATTCTTAGTTAATGATGAGCAAACGATTTAGCCAAAAAATTATATTTTTTTCGGTTTTTTGGGGAGAAGTGCTGATCCCGAAAAAATTTATTTTTTGAATAACTTTATATAAAAATGCGAATAAGAAATTTTTTCCTGTATTATCTTAAGCTAACGATGAGCAAACGATTTAGCCAAAAAAATCGTACTTATCTGCGTATTTCTTCGAGAAAATACGCATTTGGCTGTGCAAAAAATTTATTGTTGCAATAACTTTTGATGAAAACCTGAGCAAACGAAACTATTTGCTGAGCAAATGTGAGCAAACGATGAACAAACGATTTACACATTTTTTACAAAAAAAAATCGCATTTGGATGTGCCAACTTCACAGAGCTGCCATTGTACAAGAAAAAGAAGTACAAAATACACTAAACACTTTAAATTCCTTTGACAAAAACATAAAGTTCACAATCGAAGGAGAAGATGGAAAATTGCCATATATCGCTTATAACAAGAGAAGGAAACATACTTAAATTAAAGTGGTATAAGAAACCTACCTCGTCTGGAAGAATCCTCAACTTCCACTCACGACACCCTAAAACTATGATTATAAATACAGCAATGGGCTGTATACGACGTATGCTTCAAATTTCAGATGACACTTATATAATAATATAATAATAATAATACAATGGCGCTATTATAACTCTGACGAGTTTCTCTCCCAATTCGAGTTGTGCTCCTTTTTGTTTTTCCTACTAATTGGGTGGACCTACAGTTTTATGCCGGCTCCGAACGGCGAATGCATTTTTTGTGAGAAGCTTTTTCATGGCAGAAATACTCTCGGAGGGTATGCCGCCCACTGCCAAGAGGTGACCGCTGCTCTTAAAAAACCCAATAATTGGATTTTTACTAATTAGAAAAATTGTTTTGCTCGGACCGTGGTTTGAACCCGAGATCTCTAGCATAGCAGGCGAGCACTCTACCCACTGCACCACAGCGGCCACAGTGACACTTACCACGGAGAAATAAAGAGAAATAAGACTTATTGCAAAACAATGATTTTCCAAAAAGAACCATCAAAACATTACTGCATAAAGCACAGTTAAATAGTCAGCAAAAGAAAACAAAGCAACCAACAATTTTCAAGTCAGTCACCTATGTACCTAACTTATCAGAACGTCTGATAAAATCTGATTTCTATAATAAAGAAAAAATAAGAGTAGCACATAAGCCTAGAAATATTTTTAAAAATCTTTTTAATAAGACTAAGTCAAAAATTCCGGAAATTGAAAGAAGCAATGTGATATATAAAATACCGTGTAATGGCAAAAAGACGAACCATGTGATAAAATATATGTAGGCACAACCAAATCAAAATTAAAAACTAGACTAGCGCAACACAAATCGGATACAAAATATTGTCAGACAAATAAGCAAAAAAACAGCGCTCATGGCCTACTGTGCGACTACTGGACATGTGCTGAATTTGAACGAAGCAAGTATTCTCCAACAAGAACAAAACTACAATAAACGATTCACTCTTGAGATGCTGCATATTATAAACACACCAACAAACATAAGACTGAACTATAAAACGGACACTGACAACTGTGCTCATGTATACAAACATTTATTAGATAATAAGTAAATAGCAGGGTGTGAAGAACGCTCAAAATAAACTCACTCAAACGAATTATCACTTTATAATTCTGAGCTATGCCATAGTGGTCGGAAACTATCGATGGCACTATCGTCACTATCGATGGTTTCTGAACATCGTTTACACTATCGATGGTTTTCGACTATCGTTTGAACTATCGATAGTTTATTGAAAATTTGAAATGTGACCACTAGGCACCAAACAAACGGTAATATTCCATGCAGGGTTTGAATTGCTGACTAGCAAGTAGTCAAAGCAACATAAATACGACTATGCGTTCTAGTCGCTTGGTCGTTTAAAATGTGATTACCCAAAAACATTAAAATTACACTACAATATGTGTATCAAACGAAAGGGGATGGCCCCAGGTTTTATTTGGACTACGATATATTTCGATAAATTTATCGATAACTGAGTCAGCTCATAATTGTGGAAAAGCGGATAAATATGGATACGGAATACGAATATAGAATACCGAACACCGCAAAATGGGTATCAAATGAAAGCGCCTGGCTAGGGCTATCATTTGCTCGAGTCTTAATTAATTATGAACTGATCTAAAAAATATCCATCATCCAGTAATTGTTATGGAAGTTCGAAAAAATATAAATTGCTCATAACAATTATGGGATGATCTAAAAAATATCCATCATCCAGAAATTGTTATGGAACATCGAAAAAAATATCAATTGCTCATAACAAATATGATCTGATCGAAAAATATCGATCTTTGAGTAATTGTTATTGATGATGGAAAAATTTTTCCATTGCTCAATAATTGTTATCAAGTAATTTTTATATTTATTTGTTATAATTGTTATGGCCTCTCGTTAATATATTAATTTTTTTGAACAAGAGTAAATGGCTAATAAATAAATAAAACAAAACAATGTACTGAAAAAAGTTTTATTGGATCATCTTCTATTACTTTCATGTATTGGTAAGAATAAGACCAGGACAGGTGGGCAAAGTTTGTTTACATTCGGGTGAGCTCATTTAAAACAGATGTGTTTGTGGTTGTGTTTGCTGCCGGACGGCAAAAGGCGGTTACAGTGTGAGCGAAGCCGTAGACTCTCCCAAATCACCCGAAACTATCGTCAACTATCGATATACTATCGATAGTTTGCAAAAAACTATCGTACACTATCGATGGTGCTGACTATCGATAGTTTCCGACCTCTACTATGCCATGCTCTCACGAGCGCAAATACACAGTGACAACGAACGCAAATGAACGAACGTAAACAGCGATCGATGGGTCTCTGCAGTGGCGATAAACTCTTACATAAATTCATTTTAAAATGAGAGATCGTTTGAAAATTCATTCTATGAGTTTATTTTATAATTTTTTGCGCTAGCGATAATTTTTTGATCGCTCTTCGAGTGTATCATTTTATGCGTTCACAAGGGTTTGTTGTGAGGTTTAAGCAGCTAATGGCATTGTGAAGGCGCAATTTTTGGATGATGGCGTGCGTTTATTAGACCATAAATTTGATGTATGTATGTATGTACATACATATTCGTGCATGTGTGTACGTATATATGGGTGTGCATACACTTCTTTATCATTTCAATTCTCTTCTCCTAATTCTTTTCTAAATAAGTTATTTATTTTTATTTCATATTATTTTCAAATTGTTAGTTTTAAATAAATATATCTAGCATATAAGTTAGGCATGATGTGTACCAATCTGTAATACTTGCTCGTTGTACGATAAAAGATTTTGTTATCTTAATGTACTAATATTTATGTCAAATAAATACAAATATAAATACAAATACAAATACAAATACAAATACAAATACAAATACAAATACAAATACAAATACAAATACAAATACAAATACAAATACAAATACAAATACAAATACAAATACAAATACAAATACAAATACAAATACAAATACAAATACAAATACAAATACAAATACAAATACAAATACAAATACAAATACAAATACAAATACAAATACAAATACAAATACAAATACAAATACAAATACAAATACAAATACAAATACAAATACAAATACAAATACAAATACAAATATGTATGTATGTACATACCCTGCAAAAAATGCGATTAATCCGGGACGTGTCCGGGATCAATCGCAAGGGAGCATGCGACTAATACAATTTTACATCCCTTTATATGGAGTGAATTGATCGCATTTGTTCGAGCATGTCCTATGAAGAGACTAATTGTTCAACTTGTATACCCGAACGGGTACCAATGTAGATTAATCACTAACATACCGAACGGGTACAAATGTAGATCAATCGCTTTCATCCCGAACGGGTACAAATGTAGATCAATCGCTTACATCCCGAACGGGTACAAATGTAGATTAATCGCTTTCATCCCCAACGGGTACAAATGTAGATCAATCGCTTCCAGTACGAACGGGTACAAATGTAGATTTTTCCAAGTTGTTCGCCAAGGCAATTTTTAATAACAATCTTTAAAAAATTGTAAATGTTTATGCATATATAAACAAAGATTATTATATTCCGTTCGGAATGATAGCGATTAATCTACATTTATATCCGTTAGGGAACAATTGGTCTACAATTAGTCTACATTTATACCCGTTCGAGAACAATTGGTCTACAATTAGTCTACATTTATACCCGTACGTGAACAATCGGGGACTAATTGTGGACCGATTGTTCTCGAAAGAGATCAATCCGGGACAAATATCTTTCGGTATTAATCGCACATTTTTTTGCAGGGTATTTATAATATTTTAAAAAGCCTTAGCCCTCATAGCGATAGGTATGTATGTATATGCATGTAGGTATATCGAGTTTAAATTTTATTAAGTATGTATTTATTCAAACTAATTAAATTATTAAATTTATTTAAATTAATAATTTTTTCTTCGCTGGCTTCAGGTCAATTGAAACACAACAAATTTAAATATTCCCAATATATTTCGACCACACCACGGTGATAATCTTCAGGGGATTATTTTTACACGTCACCTTAGTTCGACGCGGAGTTTTAAATTTGAAAAACATTGTGTTTCAATTGACCTGAAGCCAGCGAAGAAAAAATTATTAAAGTTATAGGTCGCCAAAAACAACTATATTTAAATTAATATGTATAAAAATTTATATTTACATACCGATGTACCTACCCAATTTGCCAAACGACTTCGAATCGAATTCGATTCCGGCTCGGTCTAGTGAAAGATTCGTTCGCTAGCGACTATCGCGTGCGACCTGCCGCCGAAGTCGTAAGTTGATATAAAGAACAGTTCACTAGCGAGCCACATAAACGAGTCATTGACGACGTGCCAAAACGACTCGTAGACGACGTACAATAACGACTAGACAGCGACGTTCAAAAACGACTCGTTGACGACGTGCAAAAATTACAAGATAGCGACGTGCAAAACCGACTCTTTGACGACGTACAATACGACTTGATAAAGCTTCATAACGAATGCTTGGAGTATTGGAACGTCGGGGAGTCGCTAATACTGTGAGCATAGAAAACACTTCTTCAATACAAGAAATTTAGTTAAAAAGAACATGGTACTCTTACGACAATGGTTTTATTGGACGAAAGCAGGTTTCTTTTAAAGCCATAAATACAATTCACCATTTTCTTTTGGGTTTCTTGAATGGTTTCCAGTTTTTTCAAAACAACATCTAGCGTTTGATCTGCACTTCTTTTTGTAAAGAATAATATATTATTTCTATAGAAAGCAGGAGACAGACGTTATTAAAGCCAGGATACTTGAATTATGTTTACTTACTGACTGATGAAGCACATATGTATATCGCCTGAATCGCAAAAATCGCTGCTCACAATGCGTAATCTTTTTTAATATTTTTTTATTATTTGTAAACAAATGAAATATTTTTGTTCAATATATTTTCTAAGTCAAATGTTGCTTAGATTTCCTTAAATTTTTCTGGAAAGTAGGTAATGCACTTCATGCCGTGTACATCAACGTTACTTTTTTTTGCAAGTGTTTGAAGTGAATATGTATACATATACAGTGGCGGACAAAAGTCTACATACACCCCCTATTTTTGCTATATCACGGAACCAACAGCAATAAAAGAAAAAGTAAAAATGCAGTTTTATTTCAAACCTTTTCTTAACTACAATAAATAAAAGAAAACTCTATTTTAATAAGAAATTAAAAAAATACTGGCGAAATTCGCAAAATCAGTGCTGACAAAAGTGTACATACAGTACAAAACAAAGTTTTCTCAGAGAGAAAACTTATCTTAATTCCCTATTTTATTATTATTTAGTATTTAGTAGGTCCTCCCTTTGCATTAATAACTGTTTGAAGTCGTCGTGGCATTGAGGCTACTAAATTTGTCAACTCCGAAGAGGTTATACTGTTCCAAGCCTCTGTTATTCGATCTTTGAGTACTGCTGCGCTAGAAATCTGGTGTTTTCTAATTTTTCGGTCAAAAATCTCCCACACATGCTCTATTACATTTGCCTTGGCGCATAATATAGTAACCAGGCCTTGACAACTTGGGCCGTGTGCTTTGGATCGTTATCTTGTTGGAAGATCCAACCAGCACCAAGTTCCAAATCATCCACCGAAGGCTTCAAATTTTCTTCCAACAATAATTTATATTTATAACGATCCATAATACCTTCGATAAATGCTAATTTTCCAACTCCAGATGCCGCAACTGCTCCCCAAACCATTACGCTGCCGCCACCATGTTTGACGGTTGATACCAAATTTTTCTGATTCATTTCAGTATTTGGTTTCCTCCAAACCAAAAGCCCTTTCCCTTTTCCTTATGTTTATTAGCAAATTCTAAGCGCAGTTTTCGATTTTTTTCACTAATAAGAGGTTTTTTGCGTGGTGTTCTACTACGAAAACCGTTATAGTTCAGATATCTTCCTATTGTGCGTGCATGTACACACTTTTGTGTCATGTTTTCTAAGTATTCGACCAATTTCGGAGCAGTCACTTTTGGATTTATGTTCACTTCTTTGAGTATCACGCTTACATCTCTGCGGGATAGTTTCTTCGGTCGGCCAGAACGCGGTTTATTTTCGGTACAACCATTACTTTTGTGGTTTCTAACTATCGTTTGTACTGTTGCGCGGCTCAACTTTAATAGTTTTGCTATTTCACCACATGATTTGTTTTCCGATTTGTGTTTTATAACTAAATTTCTGACATCAACTGAAATTTTTTTTCGCGGAGCCATTGTTAATAGTATAACGTGCAAACAAAAACTAATTGATATAACTGAATAGTTGCAAAAATAACAAAATCGATCGAAGAAACAAATAACGGTATTTTACCGTTATCACAACGCAGCGTAGAAGTGTGCACGACAGTAACTTCATGCTGTATGTACACTTTTGTCAGCATTGATTTTGTGAAATTCGCCAATATTTTTTTAATTTCTTATTAAAAAAGAGTTTCATTTTGTTTATTGTAGTTGAGAACAGGTGTGAAATAAAACTGCATTTTTACTTTTTCTTTTATTGCTGTTGGTTCCGTGGTATAGCAAAAATAGGGGGTGTATGTAGACTTTTGTCCGCCACTGTATGTATACAAATTAAATCAAGTAGGCCTTTGTGGCGGGGTGTAATAAGGCCTTTTGAAATAAGGCCTTTAAGGCCTTATATCGCTATCGATTGAGAAATAAAGCCTTTATTAAGATAAGGTCTTATTTCACTTGAAATGTGAAATAAGGTTCTAAAGGTCTTATTTCACTTTGCGAGTTGAAATGGCCGCAAAAGTACTGTAGACCGGGCCATAGATATTACTCCGAAAAGAGAATTCTATCGGCTGAGGGTTATTTTTTAAAAGCGCGGCCGAAGCCCTCCTACGCGGGATCGACATTAAAATTTTGGACATAACGTACCAGACCCCGCCTACGCTGAAGGGTGTACTACGCAGAAGGACATCACCGTGGCGGTAGCCACGGTTAGGGCACACGTCCGGACGGATGGCGTAGCCCAGGGTTATTTTTTATAAGCGCGGCCGAAGGCCGCTAATGCAGAAAAATATTCTGCGCAAAAGCACTGTGGACCGGGCCATAGATATTACTCCGGAAAGAGAAGATGAAGAAAAAACTTTTGCGGAGAACAGCTTTTGCGTTGGGGGCCTTCGGCCGCGCTTATAAAAAATAACCCTGGGCTACTCCATCCGTCCGGACGAGTGCCCTAACCGTGGCTACCGCCACAGTGATATCCTTCTGCGTAGTATACCCTTCAGCGTGGGCGGCCTTCGGCCGCGCTTATAAAAAATAACTCTGGGCTACGCTATCCAAGTCCGGTCTTGTGTCACAGCCGTGGCTACCGCCACGGTGATGTCCTTCTGTTATTTATATAACAGTTATTTGCTCATTGGAATTCTCATAAGTTCTCCCGTAAATAAATAAAGGGGTTATTGCACATTTCAAAAAAGGCCTAATTGCGTTTTAAATGTGAAATAAGACCTTTTTTTTGAAAATGACAAAATAAAGGCTTTATCTCACTTTGGTTGCGATATAAGGCCTTAAAGGCCTTATTTCAAAAGGCCTTATTACATCCCGCCGGCCTTTGTAACGCTGCGCCGCACAGTGGGTTGCACTCTTCTTCCACTTCGGACGACAGTTCTTCAAGCTCATCGTGCAGTTAGTAGCCTAAATTGTGACTAAGAGGTGCGGGGTATAAAATAAGTTGAGATGTACATATGAATTCATTCCCGCTTTGTTACAAAATACACGCCACGAATTCGACAAACCGACATCGTGGCGAAATTGATCCGATGTTATAAATGGAAGTCGGAACGACTGATTTTTTTTATAAAAAAAGACTTCGATTCGAGTTCACCCCGCCGAGTTCCCCAAAACGATGTCGAATCGACCTCGATTCGAACCCGACTTCACTCAGTGGCAAATTGGGACCTAAGGCTTTTTAAAATATTATAAATATATACATACATATCGTCCGCCTCCTGCCAGAAAAACGAATGTGAAATTTTTTTTAAGTGCGATGTCTTCTCTTTATCGGGTATATATTGATGTAATAACAATTAATATTTGTATAAATGCTTGTGTAAACATACATACATAATATGTACGTGTATGTACATAAGTATATATACAAATATTAATTGTTATTATATCAATACTAGCCGGACCCGTGCGCATCTTGCGCAAAAAATAACAAAACATATGTGGCGCCAGTCGGTATGGTTTGTGCTGTCACGCCCATTTTAAAAAACTTATTATTTATTTGGTTTGGTGGACCTTATGGAACTTTCAATGAATTACCTATATATATGTTTGACAAAGATATCGCATAAAATGTTTTTATTATTCCTATATAGGTATGTGCATTATCGTCGCCGAAGCTTAATCGATTTATCTGCTATAGTTCCTGAGTTTTGACTTATGAATCTTTGAAAATTTGCCCCTCTTGGCCCATTTTTCAAAATTTCAGCACGTTTCCTCATAACTGCATAACGTAATTTCATCACTCGGGCTTTATTAGTGATTGAATTATCATGTTTTACGTGCTTTTCGAAATACACACATATGCCTTATTTTCAACCCCAATTTTCTCTGTTCCCATTAGAATCTATGTACCAAATTTCATTAAAATATTTCTATTTTTGCGCAAGTTAGAGTGTATACGACCGGACGGACGGACATGGTTCAATCATTTTTTTCATCCTGATCGTTTTGATATACTCTTATATATTAAGGTGGAGTGAAAATTTTTTTTTGGAAATTCAATTTGTTCCAAAGCCAGAACGGCACCTTTCTAGACCAGAAATAAGCCTTTAAAATTTTATTGACCTACTCGCATGTTTAGAGGTGCCCTCAGCCCCACAAAGTTGAAAAAATAGCACGATCTGGTACAAATGTGAAATTTCTACAATTATGAAATAAAAAACACCAAGTATGAGGATTGATAAACAGGCTAAGTTGAGTATAAAAGTGAATTTTTTTTTTTGGAAACAACAACAACCAAAGTTTCTAAAGGTCAAAGTTTATATTATGCATTTTTTAAATTGCAATTACGGTGTCGCATGCATAGCTAATTAATACCTTTAAAACGATGCCTTACTTATTAATTTTGGTAAATTATGTGAGCAGAAAAAGGGATATTTATAAAACACCAATTAGAAATAATATATATATGATATCCCCGATAAAGAGAAGACATCGCACTTAAAAAACTTTTCACATTCGTGTTTCTGGCAGTAGGCCGACGATATCCCTGCAAAAATTGTTGGACCACTTGGTACATTTGTGCCACAGTCAACTAGCTACGAACTTGTCACATGTAGCCAATTATTGGGCCAGTTGGTACATTTGCGCCACAGTCAACTAGCTACGAACTTGCCGCATGTAGCCAACCATTGGGCCAGTTCATATATATGTATGTATCTAGATTCGTGTTTGAAGATCGGTTTTAACGATCATAACCGCTGCACGATGTTTATTAACAGTGTTTCCAAGAAGCATTAATCTAAATATTAAAAAAAAAAATTAATTGGTCTTGAGAGCTCAAGAATGAAGTAGTTATGAAAATAAAATCGACCAAAAACCAAAAGTAAAATTTAATAGGATGAGCCAGCCGATATACATACAAGCTCTACTAATTAGCAAAAAGCATTGCTTGTGCTAAACATAGAATTTGTACAAACCAAACAAACACTCAACCACTCTAACATACAGGTGACAAATGCCGAGAACGTCGGCAAGGTAAGTGTTGCTGGATGGTAGGTTGTGAAAAGGAAAAATCAAAAGAAAAATTAATACAAGCAAAATGCAAGGCGGCGGTAGCCTAGTGGTGATGCCATTAGATTACCAACCGGAAAATCCGACGTTCGATCTCGGCGGACGCCAAAGAATAAAAATGTTAAACAGAAGTCTGATGAAGAGACGTGGTGGTCTCCGAAATGGATCTATAACTTCTACCAAAAAATAATAATTTTTCACACCAATTTTTCCTTAAAAAAAAAAATTGGCTTTGAGGGCTCCTTAGAGTAGTTTAAAAAGTAACTTGCCGTAGCTAGTTTAAAAAGTAACCTCTTGTAGGTGGTTTGCAAAGTAGCTACGGCAAGTTAGTTTTTAAACTAGTTTGATGCGGTCGAGCGATATACCATGTGGTCCTGTGCTAGGACATTGCAATGTTAATTGGACCAATATTTTTATATGGAATGTGGCAGGTTTTGGGCTAGTTGATTGCCACAAGCGGCTGGTTTGTACATGCATGTATGGGCTAGTTCCGTTTTCTGCAGGGATGTACATACATATATACGTACACAAATGCATTCATATGTATGTACATACATACATATATCATATTTATCATCCAAAAACTGCGCCTTCACGATGCCATTAGCTGCTTAAACCTCACAAAAAACCCTTGTGAACGCATAAAATGATAAACTCAAAGAGCGATCAAAAAATGATAAACTCAAAAAATGATCGCTAGCGCAAAAAATTATAAAATAAACTCAAAGAGTGAATTTACCAGAGAAATTGTACGATAATTCATTTTTGAGTGAATTTATGCATTGAGTTTATCGCCACCGCTATGAGCGATCGATTGCTGTTGTGTGTTAGTTCGCTCGCGATTTAAGTGTTTATACATTTTTCTTTGAATATTTGTTTGTGATATGAGAAGAACCCAATAAACACAGACGCGAGGATGATATCGCGGCGAATTCGAGGCGAGTTCGCGAAAACAGATTTTCGCATTTTTTTTCTTTTCAGAGATCTGCATGTGTAAAAATTCGATAGTTAAGCAAACATGCCCACATTCAAAATTCCATATCTTTGGTTCGGCTCGTCGTATCTTGTTCATTTTTTTTTTATTTTGAAGGTAATAATATTTACTTTATAACTGCGGTAAAGAAATATTTAATTTTACAAAATCAAAATAATGAATTCAAACTAAATTTTTTAAAGCATTATTACATGCTGATCGGGTCAACGAATATTTTCGAAAAAATATACATAATATGCCCTGAACTTTCATCTAAAAAACGCATTTTATTTCAAGGTGGAGCCTTTTATGGTTCAAAAGATATTAACTCATTTCTGACATGACCTCGAGCAACTTGCCTACGTTCCACTAAAGGAGTACCGCCAACGTCTGCCTGTGCGCATGCATGGTGATGTTAACCACCGCATACATACCTATGGATGTATGTGCATGTAATTCAACCTGCTTATCACTTAATAGGTAGCTACTAGCTAGTAGTTATATTTTACCAAATCATTATTGTAGCACAATAGACGGTCAAGTAAAATAGATAATACAACTATTTATGTATTTAGGACCAAGGACGATCATTAAGATGAATATATTATGTTATACACATATTATATGTTATGCCTGCGAGCCAGTACCTTTAGTATAAGTGGATATCAGATTCTAAATATGAAATCTGACAGGGAAAAAATTAAATTTTCACTTAAATATTTTCGTGAAACTGGCTGTAAATTTTTAGTAATATTAGATATGCTTATTTTATTACGACGGGTTTGAAGTGTACATCCCTATTACATTTGTCAATGAAAGTAAAATTTATAAAAGCATTAAAATAATAGAAAACATTTATTTACTTATTTGTATCCATATATATATATCAGGGTTGGGCAAGCTGCATTCAATTTTGATTGCATTCAGCCTTGCAGCCCCCAATCAATTCAGTAGTGAATGGGAATGCAAATGTGATTTGCACTACCATTCAATAGTGAATGCGAATGCAAAGGTGAATGCATTCCCATTCATTGCATTCCCACTGCAAATGTGATTTGGACTACCAATTAAAAATGAGTGCGAGGGATTTGGACAACCATTCATCATTTAATAGCAGTTAAAACCTGTGACCATATTTAAGGTATTAAGTGGCTAATCTATTTATTAACGGAAAGGAAGTTTATGGGATATTATAAATATGGAATTAGGCTTAGCAAAGTAAAGGGAAACCAACACGGCTTAGTAATATGTACATATGTTCTATGTTATACCTGTATGCAAAAGTATTTCTTTCAACTTCTGAGGTTATAATTACACAGTTCAACAAATTTGCAAAAATTTTACTCAACACGAACAAACGCTAGTTATTATGAAAGAGGATGCCTCTCAGACCTACTTTTCCGAATAGAGTACTAGTCCAGTGCAAATCACATTTACAGTGGGAATGCAATGAATGGGAATGCATTCTCCTTTGCATTCGCATTCACTATTGAATGGTAGTGCAAATCACATTTGCATTACCATTCACTACTGAATGGTAATGAACTTTGAATGGTAATGCAAAAATGCCCATCCTTGATATATATATATATATATATATATATATATACACATCCATATACTAGCATCTTTGATCACACTACAGCCTCACGAAATGTACAAGAACGTCGCGCACACCCCTGCACATATTGCTTGCTGCAGGTATACATATGTACATAAATAGTTGCATTATCTATTTTACTAGACCGTCTATTGTGCTACAATAATGATTTGGTAAAATATAACTACTAGCTACCTACATATTAAGGGCCGTTTACTCAACCTCTGATTAACGCTAACCGGAGGATAAAGGTCTGGTTAAGTTGTGAAATGCATTATCGACAACATGCTAAATATATGGTTGGATGAGGTCGATAATGATGTTTAACCGTACTTTAACCGTGGTTAGCGTTAATCAGAGGTTGAGTAAACGGTCCTAAGTGATAAGCAGGTTGAATTACATGCACATACATACATAGGTATGTATGCGGTGGTTAACATCACCATGCATGCGCACAGGCAGACGTTGGCGGTACACCTTTAGTGGAACGTAGGCAAGTTGCTCGAGGTCATGTCAGAAATGAGTTAATATCTTTTGAACCATAAAAGTCTCCACCTTGAAATAAAATGCGTTTTTTAAATGAAAGTTCAGCGCATATTACGTATATTTTTTCGAAAATATTCGTTGACCCGATCAGTATGTAATAATGCTTTAAAAAATTTAGTTTGAATTCATTATTTTGATTTTGTAAAATTAAATATTTCTTTAACGCAGTTATAAAGTAAATATTATTACCTTCAAAATAAAAAAAAAAATGAACAAGATACGACTAGCCGAACCAAAGATATGGAATTTTGAATGTGGGCATGTTTGCTTAACTATCGAATTTTTACACATGCAGATCTCTGAAAAGAAAAAAAATTTGCCAAAATCCTGATATAGGTGTTTGCTAATTTCGTGCAAGTAACTTAAAAAAAAAGTTTGAGCCGAATCAGAAATATGAAATCCCAAAAGGTGTACGATTTGTAAAATAATGACCCATATCTCAAAATTTTTACATATTTTTACGAATAGTTACGAATTTATGTTCAATAACCCAAAAAATTCGCAAGAGAGCCAAATTGAGAGAGTAAGACCTCGAGAGAGTTGATAAACGCTGCAAGTAAAATTTTCACTTGCAACTACTAGCAGCTTTAAAAAAATAGAAGTGTCAAAAATATATGATCACAAAAATTCCAATTGGAAATATACAAACATTTTAAACGCAAATTTCTAATTGTGTACTAAATAAGTTAGCGCAAAAACGAATCTTGATGATGTTGTGGAATAGCCAAAGTAGAATTTTGTTTTCCTTATTCAGTTATTTCCATTCATTTAAAATTTCAAAAATTTCATTACAACCTAACCTAAAAATGAAAATATCAAAACAGCGTATTAGCTGTTTTCTTGCGAATGTTTACTTACGATTTTGTGTTCAATTACTTTGGTTGATAATTTTCTCTTTTTCTCGTTTTTACTCTTCATTTGACATTGACGCTCTTTTTGCAAATACTTGCAAGTAAAGTTGTTGAACAAAGCTATTATCTTGTTATTTATTTTATTTACTTGCAAGTAAAGTTGTCGAACAAAGCTATTATCTTGTTATTAATTTATTTATTTTATTATCTTGTTATTAATTACATGTATATATATATATATTTACATTTTGCTTGGGATTTAAAAAAAATTTATAAACATTTTCTTTCCTTTCTTTTCAAAAATTAAAGTAATAATAAATGGTTCGTTTAAGTAGACATACTATTTTTTCCATGTGAACACATATATGTATATTCGATAACATTTTACAATCTTGTTAAGTTAGTTGTATAATGCTGTGAAAATTACTGTTTAAATATTTAATAACTAAAAATGTTCAACTGGCAACCCTTCTACCTTGCAACCATGCGAGCGATCAGCTGACACGTTTTTACGTAAAAAATCAAAATGATTTTGATTTCTGCGGTACGGGCTTCTGCGTCCTACGTCGTTGAATAATCGGTTACATACAAATCCCATTAAATAGGTTGGATCAGCTGACACGGTACACGGGTTTACGTTCTCGACTAACTGGGCTATTAGTCTGCGCTTGAATTTCATGCTGTGTACATCGATCGCGCAAAGAATTTTTTTCTTTTTTCTGAGCAATAGGTATGCGACAACAAAATGACCAAATTAGAATTCAAAGTTCAATGGGAATTGAAATATTTTTTTTATTTGAACCCTTCTTATGAGCCTCAATGCATAATTTGCATAATTTTAAACGCCACTATGAAAATCACCACAGCGAAATTCTTGCAGTGCTCTGCTTATACGCACACACTAATGCAATAAATAATAGCTTAAAAAACTAAAAAACACGCTTTAATCTTAAAAATCGTACTAAAAATTGAGAAATAATTTAATTAGAAACAAAATGATGAACGAAAATATAAGTATTTAAGGAAAAGCGTGGGGTGCTCAGTATGTCAAAAAATATTTAAAATCGGTGTTTTTTTTACTAATAATTTTATTTTGACTTTTTTGAGATTTCATATATCGTACTCTTTAATTTCGCAACTAGGTATATTTTTGTACTAGTTGTACGAATCGAATATTTTCATGTTCAAATATTATTGAGTACCCCCACGCTTTTCCTTAAATACTTATATTTTCGTTCATCATTTTGTTTCTAATTAAATTATTTCTCAATTTTTAGTACGATTTTTAAGATTAAAGCGTGTTTTTTAGTTTTTTAAGCTATTATTTATTTTTGACTTTTTAGTGAAATTTTTCATTAAAGGATGTTTTATGCGGACGCAAGAATAAAAGTAAAAAGAAGTCTGATGGGATGTGGTGTTCTCCGAAATAGATCTACATACATATGTATTTATAACTTCTACCAAAAATCCCAATATGCAGTGAAGTAAACTAGCTTATTATGCAATATTTTCCAAACCCTTTTATTCAAGGTTTTCCAAACTAGTTTGGAAATACAAAATTTCCCAAACGTTTTGTTATATTTTACAATCAGAAAGTGAAGAGAAGTTGAGGTGAAGTATTTGAAAAGAACAAAAAAAAAGAAACCTTATTGAATAAATTCGAATTTAGACAATAAAGTTCCGAATACGTTTGTAGCGTAATGGTGAGGTATGCTGCCTTCGGACCAAGGAGCTCAGGTTCGAGTCCCGAGTGGCGCATTTTTTTTTTATTTTTTTATTTTTATTTTTTATTTTTTTTTTTAGAGAAATTTTTTTCACCTCACGTTTACAAAACATTGTATAAAAATGTAATTAGGGTTCCTTTTCGTTGATTCAGCACTTACTATTAAATGAATTACAAACAAAACCAGTCCTTGCTTTGCATACATATGTATGTACATGCGATTGTTTTTATTGCAAACACAACAACGACAAAACAAAGCTTGTTACACAAAACACAAAACCAGTTCTTGCTCTGCATACGTATGTATGTATGTACATTGTACATGCGGTTGATTTCATTGCAAATACAACAAACCCAAAACAGAAGCTTCAAGCTTTATTTTTGAGTGAATTTATGCATTGAGTTTATCGCCAACGCTATGAGCGGTCGCTGGCTGTTGTGCGTTAGTTCGCTAGCTATTTGAGTGGTTATACGTTTTTCTTTGAACATTTGTTTGTGATTTGAGAAGAATGTATTTTTGAGCGTTCGTGAGTGAGTTTTTCCGTACCCTGAAAGCTTGTTACTTATTGGCTTGTATACGGGAGTGAATTGAAATTCATAGAGGCTATTTTTAAGAAAGGTAACATAAAAGCCGCAATGAAGCATAAAATATAATGTTGAATGTCCTACTATATGATGCCGTTGGACTGTTGATGTCATGTTTCGAATCAGGAGGAGAATAGAAATAATAGAGAGAACACAAAAAAGTGAATGTTTGAAAGATATAATAATTTAGTTAAATGTTGCAACTTTTAGGATGGGATGAAGTTACATACATACATACATACATACATACATACATACATACATGCATACATACATACATACAGGTGAAGCTAATAAAAGCGTGTTAAAAATATGTTGCGCTTGTGTAAGTAGCGCAGTCGGCGGTGTACATCACTGATTTAACCCATTGCCAGTAAACCAAACGCTGAACTTTTAATTTTTCGAAACGCCATTTAAAAAAAATCTGAACAAATTTTCGAATCGCCAACGATCAGTGAAATTAAAAATTCTCGAATCGCTTATGATAAAAAATTCGAATCGCTAGTGATAGGTGATATGCCTACGAATTCGGATTCGCCGGTCTATCGCCGCGAACTATTGCCGCGATAATATAATCAGAGAAAGCGAATCCGACGCGAATTCGAGGCGAATCCGTTGTGTTTATTGGGAATGTATTTTTGAGCGTTTATGAGTGAGTTTTTCCGTACCCTGGTAAATAGTTCTAAACTCCGCGTCGAAATTAAGTGACGTGTTAAAGCAATGTATGTATATTCTTAAAAAAATTTTAATTGTTGAATTATTGTGTGGACACAGAAGATTTTTAATTAATTTTTATTTGGCGAAAAGCGAACAAGTTCAAAGCTACGTATTACCAGCGATGGTAGAAATGATAGCTATTTCGAAGAAAACCAATACTTCATCATCATATTTCTTTTCGGGATCAAGCCGGGAATCGAACTTAGACCCACCGTGAGAAGGTGTAAATGTTAGCGACGCGCTAACCAACTCACCCAAACACGGCCTGGTACGCAGTTGAACTTTTTGTCGCTTTTCTTTTGCCACCTTTACTCGCCCAACATTATTGTTGTATTTATGTACACATGTACCTTATCCGTGTTGACCGCATAGGAAAAAAAGGAGGAGGGGTTGCCATTTATTGTAAGAGTTTCCTCAAGAGTAAAATATTAGCAAAGTCGAATAACTCTGCTACAGAATTTGTTATTGCTGAAATTTCTGACAATTTTATGAAAATTCTAGTCTCATGTGTATATAACCCTCATCGAGTTTGCGTGTTAGATATGTTCTTTGCAGAGTTATCTTTGTTCTTGGTTGAGTATGAACGTTTTGTTGTTTGTGGGGATTTCAATGTTAATCTATTGTTAAAAGATTCATATGCTGACAAGCTCTTAAATCAAGTATCTTCAGCAGGTCTTGATGTAGTAAACAAGCTTGTGCCAACAAGATATGCACCAAATGCAAACCCAAGTCTGCTAGATCTTGTAATTACGTCTAATCTTGAACATGTTCTTACATATGACCAAATAAGTTTTATTTCAGATCATGACCTCATATTCTGTTCGTTGCATGTTTTGTTTAACTGTCCTGGTGACAGTGTATCATTTATGTATCGTGATTTTAAGTCTCTGAATGTTAACGATCTGTATGTGGATTTGTCAAACCTTAACTGGAGTGAATGTTGGTTTTTTGAGACTGTAGACCAGAAACTGTCTTTTCTAAATAATATGCTGACCAAATTATTTGATACACATGTTCCACTTCGTACTGTCAATGCAACTAATACCAATTGCCCGTGGTACAATACTAAGGTTAGGTCAGCTATAAAAATTCGTAACAGGCTTTATACCAAATGGAAGCGAGCCAAAACTGAATTAACTTGGATGCAGTACAAAGATGCCCGGAATAAGGCTACTGCAATTACTAGACAAGCCAAACGGTTGTATTGTAGCTACAAGCTTGACTCATCGTTACCATCGAAAGTTTTATGGAGCAACCTAAAAAATCTTAATGGACATGGTAAACTTAAAGCTGAATGTACTATGGATCTTAATACTCTTAGTGACTATTTTAGAAGCGCATGCGCCAGACAAGATATTAGAGGACAAACCAAGATTAAAGATAAAAATAATCTGACCGAAAAATTCAATTTTAATGAAGTAACCGAGGCAGAAGTCTTGAAAGCAATAATGGGTGTTAAATCTAATGCAGTTGGTGAGGATGGTATATCCTTAAAGTTCATTAAACTTGTACTAGCTTTTATTATTGGAACTCTCACTCATATTGTTAATCACAGTTTCACAACATCATGTTTTCCAATTGAATGGAAAAGGGCGATTATTATCCCTGTTGCAAAAAAAAATAATGCATGTGAACCTAGTGATTACCGACCAATAAGCATATTACCCGTATTTTCGAAGGTGTGTGAGTCTTTGATGGCAGAGCAAATTTCATCTTTTGTCCAAAAAAATAATTTATTATCAGCTTTGCAATCAGGATTTAGACCAAAGCATAGCTGTGCTACAGCTATGTTAAAAATACTTGACGATGTCAGAATACAATTTGATAATGGTGACTTAACCCTCCTTTGCCTACTAGATTTTTCTAAGGCATTTGATTTAGTAAATCATGATCTTCTGTGCGAAAAGCTTGAAAAATATTTTGGGTTTTATGATGACTCCGTTAAGCTTATGTATAGCTACCTTTCTGGAAGAACTCAAAAAGGAGTGTGTAAATCACACTCGTCTAAATCTTGTATTGTTTCCTCTGGTGTGCCGCAAGGATCTGTACTAGGTCCGCTTTTGTTTAGTCTTTTTGTTAATGATGTATTCTCTGTCTGTCAGTATGTTAATGTTCATGATGCTTATGCTGATGATGTTCAACTGTACCTATCTAGTCGCGTCGGTCTCATTGAGGATATCGTTGGCTTCGTGAGCAAATGTGCTAAGTCCAATTTTTTTCAAAATTGAGATTTTAATGCAGTAAGATAGTACAACTAAAAATACATCGTCTGCCAAAAAGAAGTTACCATAATGGCTGTTTTTCATGGTGTAATGCAGTGTTAAGCAAATGTGCTAAGTCCATAAAAAAATTTTTTTTCAAAAATCTACGTGCTAAGTCCAGGTGAAAATAAGAAATTATTAATTTTTTTTTTAATTTGTTTTGTAGAATGATATAGAATTATTACTAGATTGCTTTAATAAGCATGGCTTGGGACTGCAAATGTTAATAATTTGCGGGTGTGGCTAGCTTTCCCACCAATTTGATATGCAAACTAGTTTGCGGTACTTTTTACATTTTTATTATACATTTTAACATTTTATTATATTTTCTATAGTGTGGGCGTGGCCACACCCATTATCAACAGTATTATCTCTCATCAGACCCAGCCTAACAAATTCTTGTTAGTGCAAAATTTCATCCCTTTATAAGATGCCACGTTACACGTCACAAGTTTCCAAAGGGAGTTTTACAATTTTTTTTTTAAGTAGGCGTGGTTACAAATCGATTTTGCTAAAATTTTACTACAAGTAATAAAATTACATATGTACCTACACCAAGTTCCGCCGTAATATCTGAATTATTTGTCGAGTTATGGGCTCCGAAATCTCTTAGATTCACGATGACACGCCCATTTTCAAAAATATGTATGGTTTCTAGCTGATTAAGAGCTTTTAGGCCGGTTATGAAAAAAAAACTAACAGTAAAGTTCCTTTATTCTCCTAAGCGTTTCGGCGTTATCATCGCCTTCTTCAGGGAGTCTATTTTATTTGGAAATTGCAAACAAATTAAAAAGGTTTCTGTTTTTTGTCCATAGTTGGACTCATGCCGCAAACTTTCAATGAATTATCTTCATATTTGACAAAGACGTCGCTTAAAATGTTTTTATTAGGCCGCTTTATAGTTCCCATATATAAAAGTGGGCGTGGTCGTCCACCGATTTGGACAATTTTTCGTCCAATCGTGTGCCTTAGCAAGTAAATCACGCTTTTCAAATTTCAGCTATATATCTACTACCGTTTCTGAGTTAATGATGACTTATAAAACTTTTAGAATTTATCCTTTCATAAGTGGGTGTGGCACCGCCCATTTTCGAGAATTTCAATTTCTTTATAACGGCGTAAGCTCATTGCATGGATGGAATTTCATCCATTATCACCTTTTGCGTGGTTTTCGATATATACTATATGGGGAAAGTGGGCGTGGTTTACATCCAATTTCGCCTATTTTCAATACCAACCTTTCCTGTCTAGTTAGGAGCCTCTGTACCAAATTTCATCAAAATATTTCAATTTTACTACGTAGAGTTGAGTATAATAATTTGTGAGAAAATGTGCTAAGTCCACCTAAAAAAAGAAAATCATAGAAAGCAAATGTGCTAAGTCCTAAAGAAGCCCATAACTTTGTACAAGCTTTATATTAAAATGTGCCGATAACTGGTATTTTAGCACGATCATCTGAGGAAGAAAACTGCATTTTCAGATTTTTAAAATAGTAACAACAAAAAAAGTTAGGAGGTTTTTTGTCTCTCCTGAAAAGTTACCAGAAATGGACTTAGCACATTTGCTCACGAAGCCAACGATATGTGTTTTAAAATAAATAGTGATTTGTCTGCAATTTCAGATTGGGCAAATAGGAATCTTCTTCGTTTAAATGCGGAAAAGTCATACGTGTTGCCTATTAGTAAAAGTTTAGTGCATGTAGAAGATATTCCAAAACTCTTTGTGGGTGCCACTGCCCTTTTGTTTACTGAAAAGATCCGAAGCTTAGGATTTGTTGTTAATTATGTAAGTTAGTAATGTATATTGTGTTCTGCGTCGGTTGAGGGTGACAGCGTCATTTACGCCTTTGCAAACTAGGCGAAAATTAGCTATACAACTTATTTTGCCCCACTTGACGTATTCTGAGCTCGTGTACAGTAAACTTGACAGTATATCGCATCACAAAATTGATGTTGTGTTTAATAATGTTACGCGTTATGTGTATGGCCTTAAAAAATATGAGCACATTTCTCTATGGAGAAACAAAATCCTTGGTTGCAGCATTTTTGATTATCTTGAAGCAAAAAATTGTATGTATATATATAAGCTTATCGAATTCCAAACACCTAAATATTTATATGAAAAATTGCACTTTACAAGGTCTTGTACGCATCACAACCTAATTATACCTAAATATTCATTTTTGGCATCTTCGAGGCTATTTTTTGTCAATGCAGTGAGGCTTTGGAACTCAATTCCTGACTCAATTAAGTCAACGATAAATCGGGGAAACTATAGGAAGAAAATACTTTATTACTTTGAGGCTAGATGATGGGTGTGATTGAACTGCATAACTTTCGTATCCTATTCTTTTTTCTTTTCTTTTACCCTTTTACTTTTACGTTTTACTATTCTGCTATTTGCTTAATCAACTTTTCTCTTTTTTGTAGTATATTATGTATTATGATAAATATGCCCTCTATTAGATTTAGTACTCCTTAGATATAAGAAAAATTAGATTTATAAGAATACCAATGTAATCTTGTCAATATGTCGATGTATTGTAAAAGACTTTAGTCTTAAAATGCAACCAATGTCTTTTCAAATTAAATTAAATTAAATTAAATTAAAATTTTCACGAGATAACACAAATTTGTTGAGTAATTTTAGGCGGTCTATGCTTCGGTTAGCCGGAAGTAAAGTGCATTTGCAACACCCTGCCTTTTTATTTAATTTTAATTGTTGAATTATTGTGTGGACACAAAAGATTTTTAATTAATTTTTATTTGGCGAAAAGCGAACAAACTCAAAGCTACGTATTACCAGCGATGGTAGAAATGATAGCTATTTCGAAGAAAACAAATTCTTCATCATCAGATTTCTTTTCGGGATCAAGCCGGGAATCGAACTTAGACCCACCGTGAGAAGGTGTAAATGTTAGCGACGCGCTAACCAACTCACCCAAAGACGGCCTGGTACGCAGTTGAACTTTTTGTCGCTTTTCTTTTGCCACCTTTACTCGCCCAACATTATTGTTGTATTTATGTACACATGATTTTCAAGAGATAACACAAATTTGTTGAGAAATTTTAGGCGGTCTATGCTTCGGTTAGCCGGAAGTAATGTGCATTTGCAACACCCTGCCTTTTTATTTAATTTTAATTAATTAAAAATCTTCTGTGTCCACACAATAATTCAACAATGGTGGGTCTAAGTTCGATTCCCGGCTTGATCCCGAAAAGAAATCTGATGATGAAGAATTGGTTTTCTTCGAAATGGCTATCATTTCGACCATCGCTGGTAATACGTAGCTTTGAACTTGTTCGCTTTTCGCCAAATAGAAATTTTATTTTTCGTTTACTTATGTATGTACTGTAAGATTTTGTTAGTTATTTTCGTGTTTTTATACACATATAATGTGCATATATACATATATATGTTTTTCTCCCAATTTGTTGGTTTTTAAAAATTTGAATTTGTTTTTGTTATTCTTGTGTTTTTGTAGCCCTTGAAAATGATCACCGTGGGTGATCGGAATATATCGGGAAAATTAAATTTTTTTAAAACATTTTGTTTCAATTGACCTGAAGCCAGCGAAAAAAAATTATTAACGTAATACTATTCAAATAGTAGTATGTATGTATGTACATTAGAGTGGCCCTTACGCCTATGGAAAAAAAATTTTTATACTTTTTTAGACGTTACCCCCTGAAATGGTTTCATCTACGAAGAAAATATTCCCCGTTTAATATTTGCTCGATTGGTCAACGTTAACCCGTGCCACAATTTGTTGAAATAATGAACCAAGGGTTATATGGTTCGGTGGACGTTTATATTGGACGACTTCTCTTATATTTTTGAATTGTAGATTACAAGGTTGTTATTTATTGGACTCCACAAATAAATTATTTATAAACAAAATATACTGATATTCTCTATATTGAAGTACTGAAATGTCATGGATCCTTATTTACTCATAAATATATACATACAAACAATTTAAGAAAATTGAAATTTTTAATGTATATTTTTCATGTAATAGTACATACATATTTATATGTATGGGAAATTTTAAAAATAAGTGCCCTCTATTAGTGTAATTGTATATTCTCGTACATACATACACAAATAAGAAATAAAATTCAGAACTCTGGAAAGTCCATTGAAAGCGCTTGCGTAGCAGTGAAATAACTCCCACATAAAAGGAATTAAATAACTCCCAAAGAAGGAAGTGAAATAAGTTCCAACATAATGCGATTTATTTCACAACGAAATAAGTCATATTTTGTATGAAAATATTTGCAGTTTTTTAATTTTTTTTGGAGTTACTTTATTTGGGAGTATACTGATATTCTCTATATTGAAGTACTGAAATGTCATGGATCCTTATTTACTCATACATATATACATACAAACAATTTAAGAAAATTTAAATTTTTAATGTATATTTTTCATGTAATAGTACATACATATTTATATGTATGGGAAATTTTAAAAATAAGTGCCCTCTATTAGTGTAATTGTATATTCTCGTACATACATACACAAATAAGAAATAAAATTCAGAACTCTGGAACATAGATGCTCATGCCTATGCCCTTGAATCACATTTGTTTTTGTTTTTCCCCCAGGCATAGGCACAGATACAAATTCGCCCAATGAATATAAAAATAAAATTTTCTTCCCCTGCCATATGCCCACAGGTATAAAAAATTTCGAATGAATGTGATTGAGTTTCTTATGGGAAGGGCGAAGCTACGTTAGCTTCGCCCTTCCCATATAAAGCTACGTTGGCGTCGCCCTTCCCATATGAAATTGAAAATAAAATTTTTTTGAAAAAATTGAATTCTTGAATTGAAAAGCGACGTAACTCAAAACCCAAATAAATATAAAAGAAATAGAAGAACGAACGAAGGTTTGAAGTAAAACCTTGTGTAATGAAGAAGACTCTTGCTGGGAGGAGACTAACATTTAGCAGTCCCTAAAGACGTTATTCATGGATTCAAAAAATTTTGAGTTGTGCAATTTTTTGATTTAGGGTGCGATTTGTAGGCAAACGAAAAAACTGAAAAAAAAAAATTCTAGTTAATATTGAAAAATGTGTGGCAAAAGTGTATTTCAAATTATTTGAAGAAAAATAAAAGTAGATTTTAGTAAGAAGAATAGGAATTAGAGCTTTTTTGCTGAAATATTATTGCGAGTCGCAGTCTATGCTAATTAATTATAGGTACGTATATAAATTAATTATTAAGGTAAGTTATATATATGACAGAAATAAAATATGACAAGTATCCACTCATAAGAAATGAAATTTTAAATACTTATCCATGTTCGGCAGCACTTATATTTGCGAAAAAGCTTTAAGTTCATCAAAACAAACCAAAGAAACCTTTTATCACAAAAGCATATGGAAGCAATTCTGCAATTATCCACCTCTGATTCGACAATAAATATTGACAATTTAATAAACGGCCTTGAATAAACTTATCACTTATTCTTATTATATAATATGTAGATATATTTTTTTTATATGCACGAGTTCATATCTTAATTTAATATATATGTAGATACATTTGTATAAATAAAATATGTTGTAAATATTGTACATATCGTCGTTGAAGATGCATTTTTGCGTAAGAGGTATTAAATTACATACCTCTTACGCAAAAATGCATCTTCAACGACGATATGTATGTTGTATGCAAAATTTTCCAATGGTACAATAAAATTTACTTGTAGTTTGTAACTTTTTTTAAATCTAACACAAATTTTTTCTGAGTGCACTAATAAATTTTTGTAGATGTATTGGAGTTTCCCCATTCAATACGAGAGCGTTGAGCACCCTTGCTCTGGAAAGTCCATTGAAAGCGCTTGCGTAGCAGTGAAATAACTCCCACATAAAAGGAATTAAATAACTCCCAAAGAAGGAAGTGAAATAAGTTCCAACATAATGCGATTTATTTCACAACGAAATAAGTCATATTTTGTATGAAAATATTTGCAGTTTTTTAATTTTTTTGGAGTTACTTTATTTGGGAGTTATTTCACTGCGCCAGCGTTTACTACTGACAATTTGTATTTTTTTCTAAAACATTTTGCAACAGCAAGCTAATTCTCACACAGAATCAAATACCAATATCCACATAGTAAACCCCCCAAACAATTGCAATAGCTGTAACTTTGTAGACTACCTTAACCCTCTAACACCCCGACGATGAGGTCGCTTTTACTCCTTTTTTAGAAAGTCCACAAAAAATATTATTTAGAAGGTCTTTAGAGGGTTAAATAGTCATAGAAAATTGTTCGCCATAGAATTTTACTAGGTATCCACAGACAAAAGAACCTAAATACCATAGTCCAGGGACCTTAGGGACGTGATTTTTGTGACAAGTTGGGACTTTTCTTACTATTTTTTTATATCAGAATTCAACTAAAATGGTGTGCAAATGTAGAAAATTGGAAAATTTTAATATTCTAAGTGCCTCTTCTGATGAAATTGTTACAAAATGACTCATGGAAGATGAATGGGAAACCGACATTGAGGACACTATCATGAATTCTGCTGGACCGTCTGATATTATATTTGTGAAGCATTTTCAATCGGTAGTTACGCTAACTACTCGTAAAGTGACCATGATATGGACACAAACTTTCCCAATGCCGACAGATACTCACTTTTGCTATGTTTGTAAAAAACTAATTTGTCTCGCATGTCCTAAAAAGGTACCTATGTATGTGTGGCATGTGCTTCAGTTAATTGACTTCCCCAGTTGCTCGTTTTAAAATTATTGTATTGGAAGAAAAGAACATAAACTACGATTTTAAATTAATACATAACTCTTAAGTGAAATGCTTGATTTTTTTGTTTTATACGTAAGAGCCAAGATTTAATGTCATCTACATACGTACATACATCTACGATTCTTGTTACTCAAGCAATTGTAGCGGTAAAATAATAAAAGTATTTGGATTAATATTATGCAAGTTTAAACTTGTAAACATCTCAGAGTTAGGTTTTCGGGTATACCTACGCACATACATATATATATCCGGCATAGCCAAAAGAAGCGCTTACTAAAAGTGATGTTGCTAATTTTTCAACTTCAACTCGCTGTGGCACGGGTTACAGTTGTTCAATCGGGCCAACATTTTCAGGGTATTATTTTTTTATTAAACAAGAACATATCAGGGGGTAACACCTGCAAATTTCCGACTTTCGAAAATTAGGGCCACTCTAATGTACATGTATAATTTGCCTCTCGGCAGTGGACGGCATACCCTCCGAGTGTATTTCTGCCATGAAAAAGCTTCTCACAAAAAATGCATTCGCCGTTCGGAGCCGGCATAAAACTGTAGGTCCATCCAATTAGTAGGAAAAAACAAAAGGAGCTCACCTTGAATTGGGAGAGAAGCTCGGCCATAAAACTCGTCAGAGTTATAATAGCGCCATTGTATTATTATTATTATTATTAATGATGAGCAAACGATTTAGCCAAAAAAATATTGTTTTTGTTTTCGATTTTTCATTTAATAGTACCAATCCCGAGATTTTTTTTTTCAATAACTTTTTGAGTAATGATAGCAATAGGAAATTTCTTCCTAAGCGAATCTAAACTAACGATGTGCAAACGATATAGCCAAAAAAAAAATCATCTTTTCTGATTATTTTTTTCGGGATGATCATCCCGAAATTTTTTTCGCAATAATTTTTTGTTAAAAATGGGAGAACAGAATTTCTTCTTGAATAATCTTAAGCTAAAGATGAGAAAACGATTTAGCCAAAAAGATAAAAAAAATCCTACGTACCTACTTATTATTTCAAGAAAACTTCTATTGAGCAATACCGAAAACTTTAATTTTCCCATAACTTTAAAAATGAGAATCGGAAAATAAAAAGTTCGATTTATTCTTAATTAATTGTATTGTGGCCGCTATGGTGCAGTGGGTAGAGAGCTCGCATGCTATTCCAGAGGTCTCGGGTTCAAACCCCAGTCCAAACAAACGCCAAAAAAAAATTTTCTAATTAGTAAAAATCCAATTATTGGGTTTTTTAAGAGCAGCGGTCACCTCTAGGCAGTGGGCGGCATACCTTCCGAGTGTATTTCTGCCATGAAAAAGCTTCTCACAAATAATACATTCGTTCGGAGCCGGCATAAAACTGTAGGTAAACCCAATTAGTAGGAAAAACAAAAGGAGCACACCTCGAATTGGGGAGAGAAGCTCGGCCATAAAACTCGTCAGAGTTATAATAGCGCCATTGTATTATTATTATTATTAATCATGAGCAAACGATTTAGCCAAAGAAAATAATTTTTTTTATATACAAAAAATTCATATTTACTTATACCCATACTTACCTGAAAACTTGCGTTTTTGAGTTATGATACTTTTGAAGTAAATAGGCTAAAAGTAAGTGTATATATATGTATGTATATATTCTATATAAAATTGCATTAGTTAATATATTCGCAATTTTAAAGCATAAACATCTGTCAAAACTGCTCATCAATGCTGTTCTCTCTAGCTACACAGTGTACCACAGGGATGGAAAATGTGGTACAATTGTACTTTTTTTGGTACATTCCGGTAGCCAAAAGTACATACATACATAGGTACTACGCTGACATATTTGGTACATTTTTGTAAAATAATACATCACTGCATCCCAAATCTATTAAAACAAAACAAATAGTATTGCCCCTTTGGTTTTAGAGTTATTTCCAAAGCGTGAATTTGACAAAATAGAGCAAATTAATTACTACGTTTATACGGCAAAATTCGTGAACTCTTAATTTCATGAATTCGAAAATGGTCTCGTTTATGCAGCATTTATAAACTCATGAAATTCAGCTTTTTTAAAAAGTGGTAGACTCAGTGGCGAATTCTGAAACTGTGTAATGTCAAAAGCGAATTCACATCATGGCCAATGGAAATGCGCGAGTCACAAGCGAATTCAGAATTTAACCACGGCGAAATATAATTTTGACATTACACTACCAATTACAATAACAAAATACATTGGACATTTCTGAATTCGCCCCCGAGCCTACCTGTTAAATCTGCCTTGACTGAATGAATCTTTGGTTTGGCGTTGCCGGACTTGTACTTCGTAATTTCATGAAATGATGGCGAAATTCATGAATAATTTTCGTGAACAATTAAATTCATGAACATTCGTTTATGCGGCGAAAATACATGAAATGATTTCATGAATTTGCCAAGGTATAAACGTAGTAAATGCTGAGTTTAGAGCAGAACATGAGAGCCTTAAAAAATTTAGAAATTTGAATATATACCTAAAACGTTTTTGTTTTGTGAAATATTTTTGCATTGAATGGGGCTGTGTATTTAAAATAATTTTGGTTTAAGTAACTTTTTATTTAATAAAAAAATTATATGAATTTAAGCTTTAATAATGCTATTTTTAGAGGAAAGATTTTGCTTGGAAAAGCAATATTTTGAATGGCTAAAGAAGAAGATATAATTTGGGATTAGTATAAAGCTCCTGCCAGACGATGCAATGAAATTGCTTTCCGAAAGTGTCAAATCATTGAAAGAACTTTCAAGAGTATCCACACGACGCAATGAAAGTGCTTTCAGAAAGCATTTTTTACCTCCACTTTCCGAAAACTTTCAGGAATTACTTTTCATTTGTCCACACGGTGAAAGGGAAATGAGTTTTTGAAAGTACTTTCTGGCAGCTGTCAAATTAAATTCAAACAGCTGTGAGAGCAAGACAGATGTAGCAGAGCAAACAGCTTGTTGTGTGACTCACACAGTGTGAGAGATTTTTTCTTTAATCCTCTCAATATAAACTTCAAATTTAGGGTCGGACTTTTACAACTTTAGATATACTGAATTGCTTAAAAAAATTAGTTACATAATAGCTACGTTAAATAACTTCTTTGTGACGTAACTTCTTCATTTATTAATTTAGTAAAACCGTTTCAATGCAACATTGTCATGAATTTTGAAGCACTTTCATTTGGCAATACAAAGAGGATAATTCATGGACATACAAATAAGTTAGCTGACCCAACTATGTGAAAACGACTTCAGAGCTCAAAAGGACATTAGAAGGAACTGTAGAGCTTCAAAATACGAAACTAATGACGTATCAATTTTAAAAATCTGATGATAAATAGCAAAGTTACACGAAAAAAACAATTTCGGCGGTATTTCGCGGGGTCAAAAAAAAATTTTTTTTTGTGTCCTTTAACCCTCTCAACATAAGCTTCAAATTTAGGGCGGACTTTTACAACATTTTTTTTCGACCCTATCTAATGTACATACATACATCCATAGTGATAGCGCGCATATACACCTCGTCTAAAAATATGAATTAATAAGAGGAGCGCGGGTGAATGAAAAAAACTGACTATGGGGGGTTATTAAGCACACCTGGGTCCAACATATATTAAAAAATTGAGGATACGTTTTTTCTAATTTTTTTTATTTGGTTTCCCTATTTTTTTTACCCTGGATAAAAAACAATATATAATAAAACCTGTGCAGCTAATTAAAAAGTGTGCTACTGTATTTGATAATACGAACTATTATCTATATTACAGAGAAATAGTGAAGGATAAATCTCGTATAGGTAAAAATTTTTTTTTAATGCCGAATATGTCATGATGAATGTAATTTCAAAAATTCACTTTTAGCCCATTAGGAGAATAATTAAAAAACGCGGGAGCGCAAGTGAAATTAATTTCTTTTAATGCGATCTGATAAAGAATATGTCAGTTCATCACACAAAAAAAAAAACCCCAGGATACGTTTTTTTTTATTTTATTGCTTAAAGTTGGAGAAGAAAAATTTTTTTCGATATTTTTTTATCCCTCTTTGAAAAATCCTATAAAATCAGGTTTCAAATGTAGTAAAAACAAGTAAGGAAGCCTAAGTTCGAGTGGAATCGAACATTAAATACTCAGCTGTATGCTTTCATTGTTTGTTTGCGTTTGATGGAAACACGGTGCACTTAATATAAAGCGAGTGCTGCATAAAGTGGGCGTAGCCACGCCCATTTTCTAAATTTTTATCAGTCATCCAACTAAGCATATGAATATTATTCTTTGTGCAAAATTTCATTCCTTTATGACTTCTAGTTATAAAGATGTCACGTTACAAATTCCCAAAGAGTGTTCCAGATATATCTTTCTTAAAAACTGGGCGTGGTCGTCATCCGATTTCGCTAAAATTTTCAACATGTATTACCACAAGTAATAAAAGTGTACACACCAAGTTTAGTCATTATATATAAATCATTTGTCGAGTTATGGGCTCAGAAATCTCGTATATTCCTGTTTATAAAAAGAGGCGGTGCCACGCCCATTTGCCAAAATTTTTGTGTTTTTCGTTTTATGTCCGCAGTTGGACTCCTGCTATAAAATTTCAATGATATATCTTTATATTTGACAGAGATATCGCTTAAAATGTTTTTATTAGGTCACTTTATAAGACCCATATATAAAAGTGGGCGTGGCCCTCAACCGATTTCGGAAATTTTTCGTTCAAATATTTGACTAAGTAAGTATATCACGCGTACCAAATTTCATCGATATATCTTCAACGGTTTCTGATTTATGACTCATAAAACTTTCAATGTTTGCCCCTTAATAAGTGGGCGTGGCACCGTCCATTTTCCAAAATTTTTGTGTTTTTTGTTTTATGTCCATAGTTCGACTCATGTGACAAAATTTCAATGATAGATCTTTATATTTGACAGAGATATGGCTTAAAATGTTTTTATTAGGTCACTTTATAATACAAATATATAAAAGTGGGCGTGGCCGTCAACCGATTTTAACTATTTTCCGTCCAAACGTTTGCCTAAGTAAGTAAATCACGCGTACCAAATTTTGTCGATATATCTTCAATGGTTTCTGAGTTATGACATATAAAACTTGCAAGGTTTGACCCTTAATAAGTGGGCGTGGCACCGCCCATTTTCCAAAATGTCATCAAATTTCTTCCTAGGGGCCTGAGCTCAACACGTGGGTAAAATTTCGTCGCTCCAGCTATATTAGTGACTGAGATACCAAATTTCCGATTTTTTCTATATAGGAAAAGTGGGCGTGGTCATGGTCCGATTTCGCCCATTTTCAATACCAACCGTCCCAGTCTCGATACCAACTTGCATTTCAAATTTCATCAAAATATCTCAATTTTTGCGCGAGTTAGAGTGTTTACAGACGGACGGACAGACGGACGGACGGACGGACATGGCTCAATCGATTTCTCTTTTCACCCTGATCATTTTGATATATATAAGTCTATTTCTATCTCGATTATTTCACTCTGTTACAATCCACCGTTATGTGATTAAAACTATAATACTCTGTGTACTAGTACAGCTGAGTATAAAAAGGATTACTTTTGGGAAAAGTGGAAGCCATTATCTATATTTACATGTAAAAACCAAGTATATGCGCCAATAAATGGCTTAGATAGAGCATTTCGTATAAGGTCATATAATTCATGATTCAAATGCCACATTTTTTGTTCAATTTTATATATAAAATATCTGTCGATAGCTGTTAAAAAAATTATATTTACGACTACTTTAATTTCGATTTTATTTTTGGCCACGAATTCCCATTCTGTGTCGTTAATATCAAAAGGTATTGATATTCTAATTGCACGTAGAAGAAATGTGGTCAAATACGGTGCAGTGAAATAACGCCTGCGGCACTTTTTCCAATAATACACCATGTTTAAAAAACGAAAAAGTGGAATTAAAAATCGCGCCCGCGGGTGTTATTTCACTGCACCGTCAAATACGTCCACAAGTAGCGCTAAAGCATATTTCACAAATATAAGGAGTATTTTATGCAACCAGCTTAAGGCTTTCTCCAATATACGACAGTTTTTGTTTATTATCTATATATTAATAGGCTAACATTTTTCCCATACAAACAATTGCCAGGCTGTTTAGCACATTTAACATACTCATATCCACATAAAATTGATATGGATGTGTTCGTATGAGTCAGGAGCAGTGCATAGGCATATATTTTTAAACGGTTTTATTTAGCTCACCCCGTTTGTTTTATTGTTGGGTCAAATTTAGTAATTCAAATTTCACCCTCTTCCTGTCAACCGATTAATCTGAAATTTTGTACGCATGTATAACCCCGATGACAATGCAATATTATGAAAAAAAAATTCCGATAGGTGGCGCGTGGGTCGCTATATTTACAAAAATCGCATTTATGGTCCGATTTGGCTGAAATTCGGAACATGTATTACTACCTTGAAAAGAAATATTTTCTTTAAAAAAAAATTCCGCTAGGTGGCGCGTGGGTCGCTATATTTACAAAAATCGCATTTATGGTCCGATTTGGCTGAAATTCGGAACATGTATTACTACCTTGAAAAGAAATATTTTCGTAAAAAAAAATTCCGCTAGGTGGCGCGTGGGTCGCTATATTTACAAAAATCGCATTTATGGTCCGATTTGGCTGAAATTCGGAACATGTATTACTACCTTGAAAGGAAATATTTTCCTAAAAAAAACTTCCGATAGGTGGCGCGTGGGTCGCTATATTTAGAAAAATCGCATTTATGGTCCGATTTGGCTGAAATTCGGAACATGTATTACTACCTTGAAAAGAAATATTTTCTTCAAAAAAAATTCCGCTAGGTGGAGCTGAGATCGGGGTAATTAAAACTGAAAATCCTATTTGCAGGGACTACGTATAGAGGCGTTGGACTGCAATAAACTAACGGGCAAGAAACCTTGCAATAATGAAGCACTAAATGAATTAAACAGAATGCGAAATAAAAACTAAAAACTAGAAAATAAAAATAGGTAAAAAAACTTTTTAAGTTAAACAGTTTTATGTTATACATACATTGCAATGCTTAAGATAAATGTACTAAAAACCAAAAAATAATAAAATAGATACAGTCGTGGGAATTATAAACATTTGCATAGACTAGACTAAAATAAAACCGTGGGGCACGTCAATTGTCTACAATCGTTGATTAAAATGTTTGTTTTGTAATGTTACACTATAATTAGGCAGTTGTTCAACCGACAACGATGGACGTGTGATAAGTAGGGCTAGAATGTGGAAAAAAGCGAGCAAGCTCGATTATAAGCGAGTTTTAGGGTTTCATAGTGGTGAGCGAGTAGTACTTTTATCACATGTTTTGTCGATTAAAGACAAACTACGAGCAGTGAAACGATTCCTCGTGTGAATGTCCAACGATAAACTAGTTGAAACATCTCTTTTATTAACATGGAGTGTATAACTATTGGAATTTCCATGAGCAAGAAAATAGTATGTAATTTCCTCACCGTCTGCGGGCCAACTGCCTAACGACGAATTAAACGATTCTTCTATCGCACATTAAGTCGATAATTTGTAGACAATTAACGTGCCCCACGATTTTATGCAAATGTTTATAATTCCCACGACTGTATCTATTTTATTATTTTTTGGTTTTTAGTACATTTATCTTAAGCATTGCAATGTATGTATAACATAAAACTGTTTAACTTAAAAAGTTTTTTTACCTATTTTTTTTTCTATAAATTATTTAATTTCTTTATAATTAATAAATA
Organism: Urophora cardui; assembly: GCA_960531455.1. Classification (NCBI taxonomy): domain Eukaryota; kingdom Metazoa; phylum Arthropoda; class Insecta; order Diptera; family Tephritidae; genus Urophora; species Urophora cardui. Next base: position 86,146,872 of record OY482673.1, on the reverse strand, counting down.
AAGTTTTTAGTTTTGTACCATTTTTGATTTACTTCGTTTTTGCTTCTTTGGCAAATGTGCCCACTATCTATATATAAATAGGCTAAAATTTTTTCCATACAAACAATTGCCAGGCTATTTAGCACATTTAACATACTCATATCCACATAAAATTGATATGGATGTGTTCGTATGAGTCAGGAGCAGTGCATAGGCATATAATTTTTTCTATAAATTATTTAATTTCTTTATAATTAATAAATAAAGTTTTTAGTTTTGTACCATTTTTGATTTACTTCGTTTTTGCTCCGTTGGCAAATGTGCCCACTATCTATATATTAATAGGCTAAGATTTTTGCCATACAAACAATTGCCAGGCTGCTTAGAATATTTTACCTACTCATATCCACATAAAATTGATATGGATGTGTTCGTATGAGTCAGGAGCAGTGCATAGGCATATAATTTTTTCTATAATTTATTTAATTTCTTTATAATTAATAAATAAAATTTTTAGTTAAGATAAATAGATATGGTAAACGTGTTTACAAATATCGTAAACACAGTTGAAGAGTCGCTTTAATTTAAAATCGCTCACCACCGGGCCTACCTTCCTAGATCTGCCTTGATTTTGACCATGATTTCGCGTCGGACCGTGATCAAAAGGGCAAATCAGTGTTGCGGTACAACTGGAATTTGGAAAGTGTTGCTTATCTCCGCGAAAAGGAATAATTTTTGTACCAATACAAAGTTGAAAAAATAAATTGCATGGTCGAATTTCGACCACCGGCGATACTAGTTATTATTATTACTAGGAGTTCCCGCTACTGTCGAAAATCGACAGTTTTCTAGTAGTTTAGCTACTCCAGAATGCAAAAATATTTTTAACTTTATGATATTTTTTATTTATCTTTATTTGATTCAAACCCATTTTGTAGTTCAAGCACAACCCTTTTCCATTTTTAATTTATAAAAAATTTTCATACAAAATAATTTTTTACCTTAGTTTTTTTTTTTGTTTTAGCTTGGACACAACCCATTTATGCGCCTAAAAGCAGGCAACAAAAAATTTAGGTAAAGTTATTATAGTTATTGTGTTTTGCAATAACAATAACATAAGAATTTTCTGCAACAACAACAATTACACAGAAATTTTTCAAGCGCGATTTTGCGTGTACTTTCCAACCGATTTTAACCCGAATCTGCCCAGCGTGACCATATGGTCACGCAAGCAGCATGTGTTGTTTTATGTAAAAATAATAATTGTAAGCGGACAGTTTGTATTTATATATACTTTTTTCGTTCAAAAATAAGTATGTGTGTGCAAGCAAGTGGTCGATTTTTCATAAAGTGTTTTGGTTTTAGTGTGAAAGGTTGTTAAAAAGTGCTTTGAAATAAACAATGCAAAAACAGCGTATTTGGGCTTGAGCAAAAATTATGTACACTTTTATTTTATGAAAAATATTGTAGAAAGCATAAAGTAAATAAATGTTTTGAGTTATAATAAAGTATATTTTTCATTTTATATGTGTTAGTAAATAATTTTAATTTTTGGTCTATTATTTGATGATATTTTTCTAAGTGTGACCATATGGTCACGCTGGGTTAGATTAGAGGTGTCATCCCACCGACTCTCAAAAAAGTTTTTCTATAAATTTTTTTTAGTATTTTTACGCTCTGGATCCAAATTTTCGAGGAAATTGTTGCAAAAAATAGCGCAATTTCTCGTTTTTTGTTATTTTTTAAAGTTTACTAAAAAATTTGAGGGTTTTACTACTACGGATTTGGATTCAGCGAGTCAAAATTTAGAAAAGTAAGTTGGTGTATTGGTAAAATGTTTATTTTTTCATAAAATTGGCGATTTGTATTATTTTTGTTATTACCTTTTCAAGAAAACTAAGTGCATTAGAGGCTTTTGATTTTCTTACACAAATTATGCGATAGCGATGAGGAGGATTCACCACTTTTACAAGCTTTATACGTTTAAAATGCAATATCACTGTGAAGAAAAACTATATTTTACCACGCCCAACGGGTTTTGTGAGAGAAAAACTTATACCTTTAGATAATTTTCAGTTTCTTGAATGAAAGAAAAACATTGATTGTAAATGACGTCAAAAACTAAAAAAAAATCAATGTTTACGTTTCTGGGAGAATGTGCCATATTAATAAACTCCAAGCAAATGCTTTTACTCAAAATTTCAGTAATTTGACATTAATTTGTATGAAGCAAATTTCAAAATTTGAGTAAAAGGTCTGAAATCTGAAGCAAAAGCAAATGCTTGTATTTTATTAATATGACCCAATATCTCGAAAACTAGGGTGTATTTAAATATTTTGACTTTCGGGAAAGTATATATATATATATATATATATATATATATATATATATATATATATATATATATATATATATATATATATATATATATATATACTCTGGCCTCTGGGTCAAAATTGTGCTTGCCTTTTTTTTTTATCAAAAAACATGCAATCGCTACGGCTTTATTTCATGTTATACATTCTTTATTTCCATTGAGGGAAATATATGCCATACGGCATAGAGCCAAAAAAAAACTTTTGAAAAAATTTTTGAAAAATTCAAAATCATCAGCTTCATAACAGTATAATAAACACGGAATAATAATATTTTTTCATACATACATTCCTGTTTATATTATTTTGTATGCAAATGTAATTTCTTCCATATCATGCCCAGTGTGACCATATGGTCACACCTCATAAGTCAACTTAGAGAAGAAGCAGAAAAAAAGGCAGTATTTATACAATCCTTATACTCATAATTGTAAGCCTATAAAATATTTTTAAAATCGGAAAGAAAAAATATTCTGGGCAGATCCGGGTTAATGAAAATCAAAATGGATCTATTCTAGGAAATTTCCTTTCTAATGATGGTCTAACTTTTAAAATCGGTTCAGTATAATCGCCAAAAGGTCGCGGACAAAATTCATGATAGCGTATTAATATATAGATTATTAGTATTATTATTATTATTATTATTATTATTATTATTATTATTATTATTATTATTATTATTATTATTATTATTATTATTATTATTATTATTATTATTATTATTATTATTATTATTATTATTATTATTATTATTATTATTATTATTATTATTATTATTATTATTATTATTATTATTATTATTATTATTATTATTATTATTATTATTATTATTATTATTATTATTATTATTATTATTATTATTATTATTATTATTATTATTATTATTATTATTATTATTATTATTATTATTATTATTATTATTATTATTATTATTATTATTATTATTATTATTATTATTATTATTATTATTATTATTATTATTATTATTATTATTATTATTATTATTATTATTATTATTATTATTATTATTATTATTATTATTATTATTATTATTATTATTATTATTATTATTATTATTATTATTATTATTATTATTATTATTATTATTATTATTATTATTATTATTATTATTATTATTATTATTATTATTATTATTATTATTATTATTATTATTATTATTATTATTATTATTATTATTATTATTATTATTATTATTATTATTATTATTATTATTATTATTATTATTATTATTATTATTATTATTATTATTATTATTATTATTATTATTATTATTATTATTATTATTATTATTATTATTATTATTATTATTATTATTATTATTATTATTATTATTATTATTATTATTATTATTATTATTATTATTATTATTATTATTATTATTATTATTATTATTATTATTATTATTATTATTATTATTATTATTATTATTATTATTATTATTATTATTATTATTATTATTATTATTATTATTATTATTATTATTATTATTATTATTATTATTATTATTATTATTATTATTATTATTATTATTATTATTATTATTATTATTATTATTATTATTATTATTATTATTATTATTATTATTATTATTATTATTATTATTATTATTATTATTATTATTATTATTATTATTATTATTATTATTATTATTATTATTATTATTATTATTATTATTATTATTATTATTATTATTATTATTATTATTATTATTATTATTATTATTATTATTATTATTATTATTATTATTATTATTATTATTATTATTATTATTATTATTATTATTATTATTATTATTATTATTATTATTATTATTATTATTATTATTATTATTATTATTATTATTATTATTATTATTATTATTATTATTATTATTATTATTATTATTATTATTATTATTATTATTATTATTATTATTATTATTATTATTATTATTATTATTATTATTATTATTATTATTATTATTATTATTATTATTATTATTATTATTATTATTATTATTATTATTATTATTATTATTATTATTATTATTATTATTATTATTATTATTATTATTATTATTATTATTATTATTATTATTATTATTATTATTATTATTATTATTATTATTATTATTATTATTATTATTATTATTATTATTATTATTATTATTATTATTATTATTATTATTATTATTATTATTATTATTATTATTATTATTATTATTATAATTATTATTATTATTATTATCATTATCATTATTATTATTATTATTATTATTATTATTATTATTATTATTATTATTATTATTATTATTATTATTATTATTATTATTATTATTATTATTATTATTATTATTATTATTATTATTATTATTATTATTATTATTATTATTATTATTATTATTATTATTATTATTATTATTATTATTATTATTATTATTATTATTATTATTATTATTATTATTATTATTATTATTATTATTATTATTATTATTATTATTATTATTATTATTATTATTATTATTATTATTATTATTATTATTATTATTATTATTATTATTATTATTATTATTATTATTATTATTATTATTATTATTATTATTATTATTATTATTATTATTATTATTATTATTATTATTATTATTATTATTATTATTATTATTATTATTATTGTTATTATTATTATTGTTATTATTATTATTATTATTATTATTATTATTATTATTATTGTTATTATTATTATTGTTATTATTATTGTTATTATTATTATTATTACAACTTACACAATTAATAACTATAGTTTGGAACAGGCTTATGATTTTGTCGACCTAGGAGTCAGATTTGATTGTAAACTTAACTTCAATTTGCATATAAACGTCACAGTAAATAAAGCTAAAAGTGTCTTGGGATTTGTAAAGCGTTGGTCTAAGGAATTTAGAGACCCATATATAACTAAAACCCTTTTTACAACGTTAGTGAGACCAATACTAGAATATGCCTCTATAATATGGAGTCCGCAATATCAAGTTCATTCTGATCGACTCGAATCAGTACAAAAACAGTTCTTACTTTTTGCGTTAAGAGATTTGCACTGGGACCCTCGGTGCAATCTTCCCCCGTACACTAGTCGGCTGAAGCTTATTAATCTTCCAACATTATCAAGCCGCAGGGAGATGTTAGGCGTGGTATTCGTGGTTAAACTGTTAAAGGGATCAGTTGACAGCCCATCTCTTCTAACCGAGGTAAACTTAAATGCTCCTACTCGCCCATCAAGATATTTTCAACCAATCGTCTTAAAGCAGTGTAGAACAAATTTTGAATTACATGAACCATTCCGTTGCTTATGTAAAAGTTTCAATTCTTATTATACTAATTTTGATATTTCAGAATCTATTTTGCAAATAAGAAGATGCCTGTTGTTCGCTCTTAACAAGTGACAACAGATACCTTACTTGTTACACTTATTACTACGTATATCAATATTTACTTTATTTGTACTATTATTTTAATTGTAAGTTCTTTCTTCTATATTATTATATTATGTATATACATACAACCAGCTGAATGAATTTATTTTCTGTAGCTGAGTAGTGTAAGACCTCGACGTTGAATAAACTCCTCCCACTCAACACCTTGGCTAAATTTAAATTTAAATTAAAAAAATCCGCACGTCATGTGGATGCGCCCCTCGTGCGGTAGGGCGGGTGGAGGGTAACCGTTGGGTTTATTATTATTATTATTATTATTATTATTATTATTATTATTATTATTATTATTATTATTATTATTATTATTATTATTATTATTATTATTATTATTATTATTATTATTATTATTATTATTATTATTATTATTAGTATTATTATTATTATTATTATTATTATTATTATTATTATTATTATTATTATTATTATTATTATTATTATTATTATTATTATTATTATTATTATTATTATTATTATTATTATTATGATTATTATTATTATTATTATTATTAAATTTTGTATGATCACGAAATTTCTCCAAAGGAAATAAAATGGTGATGGTAGAAAGTAAGAAACGAAATGTTACTTATCGATTATTTCATGGCTACTTATGCAAATGGCTAAAGGTGCTATTGTCCCGCTACCGTGTGCTAGCGCCACAAATGGCGTTGGTGCTATTGAGTTAACGCCAAAAATATTGCGCAATTACCCATGTCTACTAAGTGAATCGAATATTAGGGATAACTTGAAAATAAAGTGAGAATTGTATAAAAAGAACATAATAGAAATAATTGTGTAGAATAAAAAAGTAGTAGTATGACGAATATCGAAGACGATTAAGTGAATAAAAAAAAAAAAAACAAGGAGTAAATAAGATTATAAATAAAATACCAAATCAAAATGGCGCACCAACAACTAACACAATCTGTAAATTGTTCATTGGACGATATCGATCTGAATGCATTAAAGGTTAGTGAAAAAAAAATAGTTCATATACGTAAACTGATTATCCTGTTATCGATATTCAATTCAAGATAAGGCTTCCGTATTGGTAACGTTTTTCAAGGGCCGCATCTCTGCCCTCTAATCCTAGATCAGAAGTCTGAACTGTCCGCCGGCCCATATAGTCCGAGATACGTCAGAACAAATATATCCCTTCATCGGTTATTTATCAATGGACAGGGTCATATGCATGTAAACAAATCGCACAAGGGTTGCCTAGCTAAAAGGCGTACGGAAGGAATTAAATATTTAAAACAAAAATTAAAATTTTCAAAAATTTTGATGTGTATTTTGTACAAAGATTTTGTTTGAGGAGACCCCTAGTTAAATTTTATGGCGAATAATTTTCTAGAAGATTTTTACTCTCTATCGACCCTAAGAATATTATTTTTTTGTGGTTTTTAAAAGGGGATAAAAACCACCGCTTCGTGAAGGTGTTAGAGGGTTTAAGTATTACAAAATTAAAGCCCGTGCAATTATAATATGGTGTCGATATCATCTATACGATATGTTTTTCAACCCATTTTTCCCTTTATTTAAAAATCAAGCTAGCAACCCCACAGTTTTCCCCAGATTTAAGTAGGCAACCTATGATTTTTATACTCTCTTCATTGAGCTCCATGAGGGAATGATCACTTTTTAAAGTACAAAAAAAATAGTATTTTGTAGGTGGATAGAGGGTTAAAATGTTCTAGAAAATTATTCACCATAAAATTTCACTAGGGTTTTCCTCAGACAAAATCATTGTACAAAGAACACATAAAAATTTATAAAAATTTAAATTTCTGTTTTAAATATTTAATACCTTTCGTACGCCTTTTAGCTAGGCAGCCCATGTGCGATGTGTTAACATGCATATGATCTGTCAGTTACCACTGTCCATTGATAAATAACATATGAAGGGATATATTTGTTCTGCCGTATCTTAGATCAATAGTTTTCCAGATATTAGTATTTAAAGTTGCAAAGAATGTCGAACTTAACATCTTCTTATTCTTGATTGGCGCTTAACCGTCTAGACAAATCTGTTCGAGACCAACAGAGCGCACTAATTGCTTCTGTTTCGTGCAGCATGGCGCCACTTGGGAACACCTAGGGAGGCAGCATCGCTGTCCACCTGATTTTCCCAATGCAGTGGAGGTCTTCCTTTTCTTATGCGTTCAGCGGGTTTCGAAAGAAATACTTTCTTGATCGGAGCGCCTTCATCCATTCTCACGACAAGACCTGCCCAATGGAGTCGCTGGATCTTTATTCGCTCAACAATGTCGATATCTGTGTAAAGCTCGTACAGCTTATCGTTAAATCTCCGTCGGTACTCGCCCACGCCAACGCTCAAAGGTCCATAAACCTTCCGAAGAACTTTCCTCTCGAATACTCCAACTGCCATCTCATCTGATTTTGACATTGTCAATGCTTCTGCGCCGTACATAAGGACTGGAACGATGAGCGTCCTGTAGCGTGTGTTTAGTCCAAAGTAGCATTTATTGGCAGGGGTAATTCTTCGTTGGATTTACTTCAATTCATACAAAATCAAACGCATCATTAATTTTTCATATTTAAGTTTTTTAATTAAAGGTGTACATCACACTCTACAGGACGCTCATCGTTCCAGTCCTCATGTACGGCGCAGAAGCATGGACAATTTCAAAATCAGATGAGATGGCACTTGGAGTATTCGAGAGAAAAGTTCTTCGTAAGATTTATGGACCTTTGCGCGTTGGTGTGGGCGAGTATCGACGGAGATTTAACGATGAGCTGTACGAGCTTTACACAGACATCGACATTGTTCAGCGAATAAAGATCCAGCGGCTGCGTTGGGCAGGTCATGTCGTGAGAATGGACGAAGGCGCTCCGGCCAAGAAAGCATTTCTATCGAAACCCGCTGAACGCAAAAGAAAAGGGAGACCTCCACTGCGTTGGGAAAATCAGGTGGACAGCGATGCTGCCTCCCTAGGTGTTCCCAAGTGGCGCGATGCTGCACGAAACAGAAGCAATTGGCACGCTCTGTTGGACTCGGCCAGAATCGTCTAGACGGTTAAGCGCCAATCAAGAAGAAGAAGTTATTTAAAAAAAACTGATTTCATGTACTTACATAACTACCTACATATATATGTATGCAAACATACATACATACATACATATATGTATACGTATTTCATTAAAAGATAAATGGAAATTATTATAAAAAATTAAATGGCTGAATTCATGTATATACATATGTGCGTAGCGATTTACATGTTTTCTAAATATGTAGGCGAGTCAATCATTTAATTTGTATTTGGCCTTAAGTTCGTCCATTGCCAATATTTCTTTCATTTCCAATTCCTTTACCTTTAAATCAATTTCTTTTTCTCGAAGAGCCAATTCCCTTTCTTTAATGTTTACTTCTCTCTCTCTCTCAATGTAATATCCTGCCCCATTTTTTCCCTTTTTAAATTTATTGATTCTGAATATATTTCTCGTATATTAGATACAGCTGTGCGTGAATATATGCCTCTGCGATTTGTTCGTTCCTCACTCTCCAGTCTAAAAGCCGTAAAAGCTTCTTCTCTTCCGATCTGCGTGGAGTTAAAAGAATCATTGCTCCCATTATTCAAACTATCTTCAACGACCGCTGTTTCCACCAATCTACCACCAAATACTTCATCAAACTCATAGTAGAAAGCAATGATTTTAAGTAAAGTAGCTGAAAAGGAATTGTGTGATCAAAAGCTAAAGCAAAATATTCCCTGAAATTACCTTTTAATGTCTGCCCTTCCATACTTCCGGCGCCAATCGAATCTTCCCACGCTTTTGCTTTATCGTAATTCGTCCGCATATTCCGCACCTTTGCACGAATTACCTTCCACTCAACACTTATGCCAGCCTCTTCGGCAAAACGCCTATAATAAGCTTGTGCTGTTGGCTTCTATAATTACACTACTCGACACCAAAAATCACCAAGAATAAAATAATACTTTTCTAAAGAAAAATTTTACGCTGATTCCTAATATCATCACTAGGGAAGCTAAAAATATGCAAATGCATATTGCATATGCAAATGCATATTTAGACCTAAAATGCATATTTACGGTCAAAATGCATTTCGTGCTTATTTTGGCATATTTTGGCACTTAATCGAGCAATATCGAAAAATATTAAGCTGGCAACATCTTATCTGTGGTTAATTTAGATAGTTGCGTATGCATACAAACAAGGCTATTTAACTATTGATCTGGGCCCCGGAACGGAGCATTTTTCCTTATAAAAATTCACCACGATAAACACTAAGGGCCGGTTTCACCATCTCCGGTTAAGTGCTTAACCGGAGGATTTCTCCCGGTTAAGCAATTTATTTGACAGCTCGCCATACAATTTACGTCAAAATAACCACCGGTTAAATAAACCGGAGATGGTGAAAACGGCCCTAAGTTCTTGTATGCTTATCTGAGCCTCGAAGCAAACCCAGAGTAAAAAAAAACTTCTCTCCGATGCCCTGTTATTGATAGAAAACAGCTGTAGTGTGAAAATTTGAAGGGAACAATAATATGCAATATGTATCGACATACATAGGCATACGCTACACTGTCAATATGAATCGCGACGGTCTGATCAATCGCAGACTAGTGCTACACGTTCAATATGAATATTGCGATATTTTTCTCGATCTGAGGTTTAAAATATTTTACTTCCGTCCTTTTCACATTTTCACTTTCAATTCGTTTATTGCCAATATTTCGTTCCGGATCGCGGATTTCAAAATTTCTAAATATTTTGCGATCCAGAATCGCGATCCATCAATACTCGATGCTACACGGTCAATATTAATCGTTTTCCCATACAAGAGCTTTTTCTCGGAAAACCGCCAAAAACTCACACTGGAAAATATAGTAAAACATACGATAGTTCAATGCAACCCTGCGCAATATTAATATAATAGTTTCGTTTGTTTGTAAAAAGATCTCATGTATACAAATCTAAAATTAATTTAAAGTATTTTATAGTATTTAAAAACAAATTTTTTAAATGGGGAAAATGTGAATTGTACGTTTCAGTTCTTATATTATTATTATTTTGCAAAATTCTTTAAATAAAAATGTAAGCTTGAAATGAAATACATACATTTTTTGAGCATATTTCCGGTATTTTTTAGGTATGTATATATGCATATAATGAGATTTTTTCGTGCATATTTACGAGCATATTTCAGTTATTTTTCGGGCATACTAGCATGCATATTTTGAAATTTTTCGTGCATATTTTTAGCTTCCCTAATCATCACCATTTTTTTGTGGCAGACCCAGCTTTTGAGATATTGGTAAAAATGTGGAAAAAGCCATATATGCAAGACATTGCATCACATAAGTGCATCAAAAAGTTTTATTAGACATCGTGGCGATTTAGCATCTAGGAAGTGCTGGTAGACGGAGCTCCAACAAACATGTTTTGCCTTCACACTCCAAAATTGGTCAAGTAGTTTGGTTACAATGGCAAAAATAATGAAAAAAAATTTGAAAAAATCGAATTTTTCTAAATAAATTTCAGATTCGACTGTCCTAAAATCATAAAATTTGTATGGGGGACAAAAAGTTAGCCCCCCTATCCTATAGAGAATTTAATTGTGAACATCTAAAGACTAATTGTGTGATAATAGGATGTACCGTTATTTATATTTATCTATTTTTATTGAAAGTCCTTAACCAAAAATTTTCCGGAAGAGTAAAATTTCAACAACAAAATTGCGTTTATTCGTAAAACTTTATTAAGGAGTAATACTCAAGATTATTTCATTCCATTTATTACGTGTTTTGAAGTGCACAATATCTCTCAAAATAGCGATTAATAGGAAAAAAATTTATTGAATAAAAAAATATCTGCATTTCGCCATTTTAAAGAGAGGATAAATAGTGAGCGATGTGAGTAAGTACTTTTGACTACTCTTTTGTGATTTTCTGCATTTGTTATACGTATGATTGTCCAAAAAATAGTCTTCCATCATATCTCGTACCAAGACCCTTGATATCGCCATTCAAAAACTATTAAGTCCTGATGAAATCTCTCACCCTGATCATCACTTTCAGCACCTAAGCTTGTAGGGAAATTATCAATATGTTAATGCTAGAAATGAATTTTAGGCGTTATATTACTTTCCTTGCTATATAGTTTTGCAATGAAGCAGCTTTTTGTTAACTAGGAATCCACAAACAGAACAAAAGTTCTAACTATTTCACGATGGATCGTGTGCTTTTTGTTACTGCTTGCAGCAGTTTTTAACAAACAGTTTGTGGATTTCTAGGTAACAGAAAGTTACTTTATTGCAAAAGATTGTAATATGCCGCCTAAAATTCCTTCACATTTTCATAATTCCCTAAAAACTTAGTTGCTGAAAGTGATGAACAGGGTGAGAGATTTCATCAGGACTTAATGGTTTTTGAATGGCGATATCAAGGGTCTTGGTACGAGGATATGATGGGAGATTATTTTTTGGACAATCATACGTGTAACAAATGCAGAAAATCACAAAAGAGTAGTCAAAAGTACTTACTCACATCGGTCATTATTTATCCTCTCTTTTAAATGGCGAAATGCAGATATTTTTTTCTTCAATTAATTTTTTTTCTTATTTCTTCCGGAAATTATTATTATTATATTATTATTAAATTCTCTATAGGATATGGGAGCTAACTTTTTGTCCCCCATACAATTTTTCTGATTTTAGGACAGTCGAATCTGAAATTTCTTTAAAAAAATTCGATTTTTTTCAATTTTTTTTTCATTATTTTTGCCATTTTAACCAAACTACTTGACCAATTTTGGAGCGTGAAGGCAAAAAATGTTTGTTGGAGCTCCCTCTACTAGAACTTCCTAGATGTCAAATCGCCACCATGTCTAATAAAACTTTTTGATGCACTTATGTGATGCAATGTCTTGCATATATGGCTTTTTCCACATTTTTACCAATATCTCAAAAGCTGGGTCTGCCACAAAAAAATGGTGATGATATTCGGAATCAGCGTAAAATTTCGCTTTAGAAAACTATTATTTCATTTTTGGTGGTTAAAGTTGATCAAAATTTGTCGAGTAGTGTTATTAATACCACCAAATATGTAGATATGTATAATAATATTCCACAATATTGAAGTATGTATTACACCTGCCTCAAAAACTCTGTTGGACATCAATAATTCGACTAGCGCTCTTTCTTCCACCACTGTCCATCTTTTAGTTGGATTAAGTCGCACTCGTTTTTGTTTTGGCTAAAACAAAAGAATTGTACAAATTTTCAGTCATTCTCGCTTTCGTTTACAATAAATTACCTCGTAACTTTCGTTTGGATCTATTCCGTTCTAAAATTTGATAATTGCACAGCCGCAAAGTAAAATAATGGAAATATGATGAAAAATGTGAAATGAAGAAGCAGGGCCTCAGAGTGGATCAGATCTGCGGGGTTTCAGGGCGGAGCAAAGCTACGGAGCTAAGAGCAAAGGAGCTAAGACTTTTTTCCGTCTTTGCGTAGTTTGACGATTCGTTATACACCAATAATAATAATATAATACAATGGCGCTATTATAACTCTGACGAGTTTTATGGCCGAGCTTCTCTCCCAATTCGAGGTGTGCTCCTTTTTGTTTTTCGTACTAATTGGGTGGACCTACAGTTTTATGCCGACTCCGAACGGCGAATGCATTTTATGTGAGAACCTTTTTCATTGCAGAAATACACTCGGAGGGTATGCCGCCCACTGCCGAGAGGTGACCGCTGCTCTTAAAAACCCCAATAATTGGATTTTTACTAATTATAAAAATTGTTTTGGTGTTTGGCTCGGACCGTGGTTTGAACCCGAGACCTCTGGCATAGCAGGCGAGCACTCCACCCACTGCACCACAACGGCCACATCAATGATCTGCAAAGCTGGCAGAGCGACCAACACACGTGCAAACTGAAAATGAATCGTTTATTGTTATCGCATTTATTTTAACAATAACCGCCCAGTGGTCAAAGTTCGACCAACCCAATTTTTATATCTACATTTACAGCCCGTGCACAATCTACCTCGTTTTGTTCCAGAATTATGATTTAACGGTTACGTTCAGTATCTGCATTTCAAAGTGTCATGTTCACAATTGAAGTTGAACTGAAGTTCGTAACCTCTCAACTTTTTTACACTTTGATAAACATCTGTTTGAATGTGTGTGTGTATTGATTATTTATCTACATTTATTTTGGCGATTTCGCGCATCTATGGGAAAAGTGAACAATAAAAAATACCTAACATTCATTTTGCACAAAAAGCGTTTCATAAATCAAAGCAAAAAAGTGAAGTGCAAATTCTCAGTGTTAATTGTAGCAAGCATTTGAAATTTCGCTTTGCTTTAAAGTTTTTCTATCGAATTTGCAGCAGACAAAGCCAATTGTGCACGTGCTATTAGTATATACTTACTTCTATTCCAGTTTGGTAAGAAAGGCCCACATTTTGGGACCGGAGCTAATGAAAAAAACTTTGCTCTGAAGCCCTGTGAGGATGTAACAAAACAGCTGATCAAATACCACCACTCAAAAACATATCGTGTAGAGTTGTATTTATTTAGTAGACATAGAGCATAGAATGCAACAACAAAATATTTATGACTGCCATAAAACTTATGACATTATGACGATATGACGTAATATGACACTTTGTGAATCCCCTAATTGTATATATATTGTACTATAAATATCTTGATACATAACATAGGGTAGAAGTTGCATCCACACCCCCCCCCCCCCCCCCCCCCTTATGAAGTCATACGAAAACTCATATAAAATGTTGGAAAAACAAAATTTTCTCGGTGACGAAATTAGCACATAAATATTGTATTCATATTGTACTATCAATATCTTGATACATAACATAGGGTAGAAGTTGCATCCAGACCACCACCTTTGAAGTTATACGAAAACTCTTATAAAACGTTGGAAAAATAAAATTTCCTCGGGGACGAAATCAGCACATAAATACTGTATTCATATTGTACTATCAATATCTTCATACATAACATAGGGTAGAAGTTGCATCCAGACCCTCCCTTTTGAAGTTATACGAAAACTCATATAAAATGTTGGAAAAATAAAATTTCCTCGGGGACGAAATTAGCACATAAATATTGTGTTCATTTTATGTTATTACCATCTTTATCCATTGAGGGGGGTCTAGGATAACATTCACCTGGACCCCCACATTTAATTTAAAAAAAAGTGCTCTTAAAATTCGAGCACAAAATTTTTTGTTGGGGAACGAAATTAGCACATAAATATTGTATTCATATTGTACTATCAATATCTTGATAAATAACATAGGGTAGAAGTTGCATCCAGACCCCCAACTTTTGAAGTCATACGAAAACTCATAAAATTTTGGAAAAATGAAATTTCCTCGGGGACGAAATTAGCACATAAATATTGTATTCACATTGTACTATCAATATATTTATACATAACATAGGGTAGAAGTTGCATCCAGACCCCCCACTTTTGAAGTCATACGAAAACTCATATAAAATGTTGGAAAAATAGAATTTCCTCGGGGATGAAATTAGCAGATAAATATTGTGTTCATTTTATGTTATTACCATCTTTATCCATTGAGGGGGGTCTAGGATAACGTTCACCTGGACCCCCACATTTAATTTAAAAAAAAAAGTGCTCTTAAAATTCGAGCACAAAATTTTTTGTTGGGGAACGAAATTAGCACATAAATATTGTATTCATATTGTACTCAGGCCCGATGAGAGGGGGGGGGGGGGCTGAGGGGGTCAATTGCCCCGGGCCCGGGCTTTAGAGGGCCCGGGAATCTCAAAATGATATCCAAGTTTTTGCTACAGAAAATAAACAAACAACACCTTTAATCACCTTTCGTAGATAGCAATCATTTTAAATTTCAACAAATTTTATAAATCTCTTAACGTGTCTGCATCTCACTTAAGGAATTGTTGGTTTTTGGCGTCGACTTTGCAGCATAAATTTGAATTCGTTTTCTGTTGCAACAGAAAAATTCGGTATGATGCAAATTCTTATACAGCGATATGGGTATTTCCTGGGCGTTTCGGACGGTATGTTCGCACGATTTTTTGAACTTTTAAGGCAGAAATATCGCGAAATATTGTATCGTTTTATGATAAAAGGAAAGATTTAGGTCACAGCTAATGACTAAAGTATGTTACCGACAGAAATTTAGTTTAATGCCTCTGTGTAAGCCACTTAAACTGCGTTCCGGACGCTACAAAAACACGTCCATATTTTAAAAGTAGCTAAAACAGAGGCATTAAACTAAATTTCTGTCGCTAACATACTTTAATCATTATCCGTGGCGTAAATATTTCCCTTTATCATAAAACTATACAATATTTCGCGATATTTCTGCCTCAAAAGTTCAAAAAATCGTGCGAACATACCGTCCGAAACGCCCAGGAAATGCTCATATACATATGTACGTGTATGTATGTATGTAAACAGCGATACGCCGAAAACAAACAAAGCTTGCGAAGCTAAAATTTGCTTTGGTGATTCGTACAGTTGAATTCGATTGCTGTTTCACTAAAGCGTTCAGCAGAATCAGTCTTTTGATATACTAAATTATTACCAACAAATATTTGTATTCCAATTTAAAGAAATTTATTTCATACAAATAAAGCAATATGTATTTAAACAGAATTCATTCAGACCTATGGTCGCTTGGACAATATTACCCAGTATGACCCATGCATTCGGAAACTGGATGTGCCTTTTGACAATACATTTGACCCACCCTAAGATGTATATTTCTATGTAAACATATTTACTTGATCTGTATTAATGTATAGATAAATTAAAGTTCGTAACTATATATTCATTGAATTTTGATTTTGAGAATTTGTTCATTTAGTATAGGGGCCCGTAGTTATTTTGACCCCGGGCCCGGATTTTCTCTCGGCGGCCCTGATTGTACTATCAATATCTTGATACATAACATAGGGTAGAAGTTGCATCCAGACCCCCCACTTTCGAAGTCATACGAAAACTCATAAAATTTTGGAAAAATGAAATTTCCTCGGGGACGAAATTAGCACATAAATATTGTATTCACATTGTACTATCAATATATTTATACATAACATAGGGTAGAAGTTGCATCCAGACCCCCCACTTTTGAAGTCATACGAAAACTCATATAAAATGTTGGAAAAATAGAATTTCCTCGGGGATGAAATTAGCAGATAAATATTGTGTTCATTTTATGTTATTACCATCTTTATCCATTGAGGGGGGTCTAGGATAACGTTCACCTGGACCCCCACATTTAATTTTAAAAAAAGTGCTCTTAAAATTCGAGCACAAAATTTTTTGTTGGGGAACGAAATTAGCACATAAATATTGTATTCATATTGTACTATCAATATCTTGATACATAACATAGGGTAGAAGTTGCATCCAGACCCCCCACTTTCGAAGTCATACGAAAACTCATATAAAATGTTGGAAAAATAAAATTTCCTCGGGGACGAACTTAGCACATACACAGTAAAAAATGAATGAAAAGTTTATTTCTAATATCATATGGTACTTAGTTTATCATTCTTGGAACTAAATTTGTATTTTAATGCCAAAAAGTCTTATTTTTATACTATGAGAAGTTTTACAATTGTATTTATTCCAAAATAGTTTTAAAAATAAAGCCTTGAAAAGTATTAAAATTCTCTCTAAAGAAGTTTAATCATTTATGGTTTAAAAACAAATCCTGAAAAGTATAAAAAACTTTCTCTTCCTCAATGTATATTACTATAAAGCTTTTTTGGGTTGAAATCAAAACCAAAAAAAATATTAAGAACAAATTTTCAGAAAAAAGTCAAAATAAATAAACAAAATTTTTCTAAAAGTACAATGCGAAGGAGTAATTAAATGGCCGAATCGAATTTTTTACGCCTGATGAAATGATTGTATGAAGTAAGTAATTCAGGAAATTAATAAAATAGCAAGAGGGTAAATTTTGCTTTATTTTTACAGACATAAGGCAGTTGAAGGTGTCTCTTGCAGTATCACTGCAAGAACCGCGATGGTGCTGAAATTTACCTGGACATCTCCAAAATATTGGTGTAAAAGTTGACAATATGTATATACATATATCGAGTCCTAACAGCCATAAAAGCGTATCCAACAAAGTTATCGATTTCAGTTTTTTTATGGAAATCAACAATTTATTATAACATGCATCAACTCCCAAAAATTTCATAGCTTTGAAATATGCAGTTTCGAAGTAAGAGACTAATATGTAAGTGTAAAGGCTATATACAAACTGTATGCAAAACAAATTACAAAAAAAACTGAGTCCCGTAAAATTTAGTTTTTGTTGGATACACATTTATGGGGATTGGTTTTCGATATATGTACTTTAGTGTTTTCTTAGGGGAAAATGTGTTTTTAATTTTTATGTACATAAATAAACAATGTTAACGTTATTCAATTTCTCTTTATTCTTTGGGATAAAGGGTTATTTGCGGTATATCCACTGGAAATTTTATGGGGGTTTATTTTTAAATCCAAAAAAGTATAAAATTCATTCCAATTTTCGGATTGATCTTTTACCATTTCAACTATTTTTAATACCTAAAATATTCTAAAAATAATCAAAATTTGGATTTGATTTAATTCCAAAAAAATGTTAATTTGACACCAAGAATAATTTTTGTCTCTCAGATTCTCTTCCTTTTTTAAACCAGAATGGTTTTAATTTTATACTTCTTGGCATTGTTATATATAAATACCAAAATGGTATTAAAATTAAACTAAAATTTTTACTGTGCAAATATTGTGTCCATTTTATGTTATTACCATCTTGATCCATTGAGGGGGGTCCACGTTAACGTTCACCTGGACCCCCATTTTTAATTTTTAAAAAAGTACTCTTAAAATTCGAGCACAAAATTTCCTCGGGGACGAAATTAGCACATAAATATTGTGTTCATATTATACTATCAATGTCTTGATACATAACATGCGGTAGAAGTTGCATCCAGACCCCCACTTTTGAAGTCATACGAATACTCATATAAAATGTTGGAAAAATAAAATTTCCTCGGGGACGAAATAGCACATAAATATTGTATTCATATTGTATTATCAATATCTTGATACATAACATAGGGTAGAAGTTGCATCCAGACCCCCACTTTTGAAGTCATAAAATTTTGGAAAAATAAAACTTCCTCGGGGACGAAATTAGCACATAAATATTGTATTCATATTGTACTATCAATACATAACATAGGGTAGAAGTTGCATCCAGACCCCCCAGTTTTGAAGTCATACGGAAACTCATATAAAACGTTGGAAAAATCAAAATTTCCTCGGGGAAGAATTTAGCACAAAATATTGTGTTCATGTTATGTTATTACCATCTTGATCCATTGAGGGGGGGGGGGGGTCTAGGTGAACGTTCACCTGGACCCCCACTTTTGATTTAAAAAAGAAATACCCTTAAAATTCGACCACAAAATTTCTTGTTGGCGGACGAAATTAGCACATAAAAAGCACATAAATCCTAGCCTATAAATTTTCAAATCCATTGATTGGGGGGTCCAGCTGAACGCACCCGCAAGTGAGCGCAGCAGGTACTTCAGCACTTGTTTATCTCACTTCAAAATAAAGTGTCGAAAGCAAAAACGTGAAACTTTTATAATAAATAAATAAAAATGTCAATTAAAATTATAAATAGTGATTTTGGTAGATTTATGGTTAGAAACACCCCTTAAAGAAAGAATATCATTAAGTTTTTCTTTTGTTTGTGAAAAGTTAACTAATGTTAAATTGTATAGAAATGCTGTGATATCAAAAGTTTATACATAGGTTCAATTCTGAAATGAATAAAATGTGGAAGGAAGCTGTTTGTATAAAAGATCTATTTATTAATTTTAACTCTTCTTGGCTCCAATGGGTACTCTTTGAAATTGAAGATTCCGATAATGGATTTAAAGACTCGTTTGATATTATCGTCAGATCCATTAGTTGCATTTAAAAGAAATATAAAACAGAGAAACAAATATTTAAAGGGTTCTGATCTCAGCTTTAATAAATACATTGTAGAAAGTGACGAATCAGACAAAGGCATGGGTTCATTCGAATCAGTGATCACTTCCTCCTCCTCTTCCTATTATATGCATTAGAAGCGAAAAACGGCACACCTTAAAATAAGTTGGAAGTATCCAGAAACCGAACTTTCCTCGGGCTGCAGAACCTCACCAAAAGTAAGATAAGTTTAAAAAAAAGTGAAGGAAAAAATTTATATATTCAAAAATTTGCCCTCTTCATGTCCTTATCCTTTTTTGTTCGTAATAATCTTCCACTCCCTTTCCCTCTAGTATTCCCTTTTTCTTTCCCTTTCCTTTCATTTCCGTTTTCTTTTTCCTTTTCCCGTTACATTTCCGCTTCCCTTTCTCTACCGCTCTCTCTTATCTCTCCTTTTCTGTCTTTCTTCCTTTCATTCCCCCTCTTATTCCTTCCCTCATTCCCCTGTCTCTCTCTCGCCATCCACTTCATTCCATTTTCATTATATTCTTCCTCGGATCGCAATCCGAGGGATCACAATTAAAAGCAGGGACCGTAACTGTTATAACGTTTATAATAAAAGTCCGAAACTAATAGTTATGTGAAGACTTTTATTTTAAAAGTCAGCATATAACACTTATTTTTTAGTTTTATTATAAAACTCCATAAATAACAGTTATTGAGTTCTTTTATAATAAAAGTCTATAAATAACTGTTATAATTGAGTTTTATCATATCACTCCTGAATAAAACTCTTTTGGTGAGTTTTATTTTTAAAGTCCATCAATAACTGTTACAAAATACTTTTATTCATAAAACTCATTTATATATTGAGCTACCTAAAAAAAAGTATTTTATATACATATATATGACCGTAGACAAAAAAATGCATATGGAAATTTTCATTTATATACATACCTTGGTACATACTTTGGTACATATGTACATTAGGGTGCTTTTAATTTGTATGAAAAATTTAAAAGTTCATAAAAAGACTGTATCGCCCCCTCAATCTGTAGTAACATGGTCAAAGATATCACACATAAATTTTGGTACCGATTGGTGGCGGTTAAGGCGTGGCGCATTGAGGTCAAAGTTCAGAAAACTCTATGAAGGGTCAAAAAATCAAAATATTTTTTTTTAATTATCTAATACCCAAAATTAATACTTCTATACCCAATGATAACAAATATATATTTTGATTCCGATACAGTAAAATATCGTTAATTTGAATTTTAAACGCACTCTAATGTACATTCATCCTATTAATATTATATGTAAATGAGAAAAGTATGCGTTATTGTCGTCATAACTCAGATAATATTTGATCCAGATCAATCATATTTGGTATATGGGTCATACAGATGAAGATGTAGATACTTTTGGAAGTAGTGTTCCCAAGGGGGAGTGGAGAGGGTGACACCCCCTACTTTTCAAAAGTATCTACATCTTCATCTGTATGACCCATATACCAAATATGATTGATCTGGATCAAATATTATCCGAGTTATAGCGATTTTTAAAAATTGTTCCCAAGGGGAGAGTGGAGGGGGTGACACCGCCTACTTTTCCAAAAGTATCTACATCTTCATATGTATGACCCATATACCAAATATGATTGATCTGGATCAAATATTATCCGAGTTATGGCGATTTTTAAACATTGTTCCCAAGGGGGAGTAGAGGGGGTGAAACCCCCTACTTTTCCAAAAGTATCTACATCTTCATCTGTATGACCCATATACCAAATATGATTGATCTGGATCAAATATTATCTAAGTTATGACGACCATAACGCATACTTTTCTCATTTACATATCGCACGTTTTATGCAATAGGGATTTAACTCAAACAAATTTTTTTTTGGGAAAACGCAAATAAAGTTTTATAATTTCAAATAGTTTCCTTCTACGGCTAACTACAAAATCACTTTTATTTCCGCCATTTTTATCTTTTTGAGTATTTTATAAGACTAAACTCAAGGGCACTACCCAGTTATTGAAATATATGGCAAAATCCCAGAAATCGAAAATTTCGAGTTAAATCCCTATTCCATAAAACGGGCGATATAATATTAATAGGATGAATGTACATATGTACCAAAGTATGTACCAAGGTATGTATATAAATGAAAATTTCCATATGCATTTTTTTGTCTACGGTCATATATATGTATATAAAATACTTTTTTTTAGGTAGCTCAATACATACATACAATACTAGCAAATGAGTTTTATTCTGGGACGTAAAAAATAAAACTCAGTAAATAACTGTTATAGATGAGTTTTATGAATAAAAGTCCTTCGTAACAGTTATTGATGGACTTTAAAAATAAAACTCACCAAAAGAGTTTTATTCAGGAGTGATATGATAAAACTCAATTATAGCAGTTATTTATAGACTTTTATTATAAAAGCCCTCAATAACTGTTATTTATAGAGTTTTATAATAAAACTCAAAAATATTTAATTTATTTATTTATTTCAAGTCTATAACAAAATTGTCTTACAGACTAGTTGACAAAGAGTAAGAAGTAGAATTAAAATTACTATACACATACAACTAGTAAGATACTTATAATATATAAAATTGAAATCAACTATGGAAGGTGACTACAAAGAAAGTAGTGTTTCAATTTGGTTTTTAGAACAAATTTTGATTCACATAAATCCAAGTCTAAAGAAATTGCGAAGAAGGTATACTCTGAAAGTTCTCTATTGACAGGAGCATTAGCGGTGTAGATTGTTTTGCATAAGCTAATACGAAATACGTCAAACCGGCACACAATGGGAGATTTTGGCCAAAAATAAATTCGAAATTAAAGTAGTGATAAATAAATATTTTTTAACTGCAATCGACAGATATCTTATGTGACAAAAAAAAAGCCCATGTAAAATTTTTTGAGTTCCGTTTCGTTTAGCCATACAGGGTGCTCAAAGTTGAATAAAAAATATGTCATATGAATTATGAATTTTATGACCTGATACGAAAAGCTCTATCTAAGCCATTTATCGACGTATATATGTGGTTTTGACATCTAAATATAGAAAATGACCTCTACTTTTCTACGAAGTAATCTCCTTTCTTCTAACTTTGAAATCTGATTTTATATGATTTTTCAAATACTGATAAAAAAATATAGAAAAAAATTTTTCTTCGTCCACTTTAAGGAATAAAATAAAAAAAAACAAAAGAAAGGTATCTTGGTTTTTTTTTTTGTGTTATGAACTAATATATTCTTTATCAGATCACATTAACAGATATTAATTT
Source organism: Urophora cardui (assembly GCA_960531455.1). Classification (NCBI taxonomy): domain Eukaryota; kingdom Metazoa; phylum Arthropoda; class Insecta; order Diptera; family Tephritidae; genus Urophora; species Urophora cardui. The sequence goes on along the minus strand of OY482673.1, from coordinate 86,123,726 downwards.
CACGCGCGCCTTCGCGTGTTTTAATTATTCTCCTAACTGGCTAAAAGTGCATTTTTCAAATTACATTTATAATGACATATTCAAAATTAAAAAAAATAAAGTGTATAGAAGATCTATCATCCAATTTACATCTGTAATATAGAAAATGGTTCACAATATGAAATACAGCAGCTTATTTTTGAATTAGCTGTATAGATTCTATTATATATTGTTTTTTTTTTGCAGGGTAAAATAAAAAAATTCCAAAAGTTTGAAATCAAATAAAAAAAAATAAAAAAAGGTCTCCTCAATTTTTTAATATATGTTCACCCCAAGTGTGCTTTATAACCCCCCATAGTCAGTTTCATCATTCACGCGCGCTCTTCTCACTAATTCATATTTTTCGACGAGGTGTATATGCGCGCTATCACTATGGATGTACATACATATGTACACATGTGTAGCTAGAGAGAAAAGCATTGATGAGCAGTTTTGACATATGTTTATGCTTTAAAATCACTAATATATTAACTAATGCAATTTTATATAGATATTTACATATATACTTACTTTTAGCCTATTTACTTCAAAAGTATCATAAATCAAAAACGCGAGTTTTCAGGTAAGGATGGGTATGCATGCATGTGTGCGTATGTTCATATATGTATGTGCATTATATGACGAAATTTCGGTCTGATATATTGAAAATTTAGAGTTTGAGATCAAAAAATTATCTGTGCTATATGTACTATTGAAGTACATACATATATAGCGATCGAAAACTTAAAGGGCTTTTTCGTAAAATCAGCTTATTAAGGTATGATAGTATAGCGATATACTATCATTTGCTGCTTTTTATACCAGCCATGAACATGAAATAGTGTTATAACTTTGTGCCGAAATACTATGTATTTTTATGTAAAGTTTATCATTTGTCGGAATCGCCCAAATCCAGTATAAAATATAGCTCCCATACAACGGATTGTTCATATGTACAAGATAAATTTGAGTATTTGTAACTTATTCAGTTAAACAGATAAAATTTAATTTCTATCATTCATAAATGGTATAAAGTCTTAGGTACGCATAAACTTGTTGATATTTGCATTTATCTATTTCGTCTCCCACCTGTGCCGTTACCTTATAAATGGGAGTTTACGTGGGGATCCAAGCCCTAAGAGTACAGATTTTAAATAAGCATACATAAACGTCACATATGTAGATAATTAAATAAATATTTTTGAAGTACATAGTTACAAATATATGCTTATACCTATATATATATAATTGCCCCTCAGCATTCCAACTCAATTAGTTTCGAAAATAAATGCATTTTAATGGTTTTTCGCGGCACCCGTTATATGGAGTTTGGGAGAATTTGTCATCAGATTAAGTTAATTTTTACACCATGTACTAATATTCATCAAAAAAGCTTGCATACTGAATTTCAGCATTGTAACTTAATTAGTTTCGAAAATTAATGCATTTAAATGGTTTTTCGCGACACCCGTTATATGGGGGGTGGGAGAATTTGTCATCAGATTAAGTTCATTTTTACACCATGTACTACTATTCATCAAAGAAGCTTGCATACTGAATTTCAGCATTGTAACTTAATTAGTTTGGAAAATAAATGCAATTTAATGGTTTTTCGCGACACCCGTTATATGGGGGGTGGGAGAATTTGTCATAAGATTAAGTTCATTTTTACACCATGTACTACTATTCATCAAAGAAGCTTGCATACTGAATTTCAGCATTGTAACTTAATTAGTTTCGAAAATAAATGCAATTTAATGGTTTTTCGCGACACCCGTTATATGGGGGGTGGGAGAATTTGTCATCAGATTAAGTTCATTTTTACACCATGTACTAATATTCATAAAAAAAGCTTATTTTCAAAATTTGAGCACTCTAGGTCCATTTTTACTATTTATGGCCGTTTTTTGTATGAAACGTTCCCATTGTGCGGCGAAGGTTTCTATTTGGAATATTGAATGGCAACCTCTCAAGCAGAGAAGGGCAGTCAATCCTACCCGTTGCTACATCTGAAATGAAAGATATGGCTAAGAGAGTTCGTCTATTGCATAAAGACGGAAGACCAATCAAACGGCAACGCGATTCATAGGACGGAATCGGATGCGAAAAATTTAAATTATATAAAGCAAATCGGAGAAAAATTTTTTGTACCCGTTCCAATCTATTTATATGAATCGCGTGGTAGGGGCGCCAAATGAAGGCAGCATACTCAAGTTTAGACCGCACAAAGGCCGAAAATAGCAATTTACGAGTGTATGGGTCACCAAAGTTAGAGTAGTAGTAGAGTTTCTCCTAACAAAGGCAAGCATAGCGAGCGAGTTTGAAATTGTATGATTGATATGCAATGCAAAGCTAAACTTGAAATCAAAATGCACACCAAGATCTCTAATCTCAGAGACCGTATCAAGCATACAGTTAGATATGCGATACGAGGTGATAATGGGATGCAGCACTTTATAATACGAGACCTTATGATATTTACTAGTATTAAGATATAGTCGATTAGTGACGCACCACTTATATAAGTTGTCAAGTTCCGACTGAAGATCTGCCGCGTCATTAGGGCTACTTATTTCGGAATAAACTTTTAAGTCATCAGCGTAGAGCAAATATTTAGACGAGGAGAAACATGAAGAGATATCGTTGATGAATAAAATAAAGAAAAGAGGTCCCAAAATACTACCCTGAGGTACACCTGAGGTAGCAGAAAAGGGATTAGAGGAAATACCATCAATACGAACAGTGCTAATTCTGTTGTCCAAATAAGATTTAATCCAGTCTAGAAAAATGGAATGAAAACCAAAGCAAGCTAGCTAAGCTATGAGAATTATATGTGATATCTTATCAAAGGCTTTGGAAAAATCCGTATAAATAGAATCAATTTGGAAACCACGACGAAATGCAGCACAACAATCTTCAGTGAAAACAGATAGATTAGTTAGCGTCGATCTAGACGCCACAAAACCATGTTGATTGGGACAAATTAGATGTTTAACGTTAAAGTAAAGCTTATTATTAACAATAGCTTCAAAAAGCTTAGCTACAGTGGTTAACTTAGAGATTGGTCTATAGTTGGATACGTTACTCATACCACCACTCTTATAAATTGGAGTTATCGAGGTTAACTTCCAGTCATCAATAAAGATGCCCGACGAGAGAGACTTGTTGAATAAAAGCTTCAATGGTTCCACTAAGGAAGCACAGTTCTTAAGCAAGATTACAGAAAGACCATCGGTATCAGTATGTGATGACATTTTGATATTATTTATACCATCAACGATATCATCATCAAGGATAACAAGTGCGCCAAAGTCCATGACAGAAAGCATGCTAGATGAAAGGTTACGCCGAATATTATTAATATCGGCTTCAGAAACATCATCGTCAGATACAAAATTAGAAGAGAAAAACTCAGCAAACAAATTAGCCACATCTTTTACCGAGGCAGCAGTAGAACCATTATAAGAAACCGTTTTAGGTATACTCGACGAATTTCGTTTAGACTTAAAGTAACACCAGAAATTTTTCGGATTATCTTTGACATCCAATTCAAACTTCCGGACGTAATTATTATACAGAGACTTATTCAACTCATTAAATTCTTTTTTCTATAGCAAATATAGCTCATGAAAACGTTGCTGGTTAGTAGACTTAAATTTCTTTGAAAACTTGTTTCGCAAATTCTTTAGACGCTTAAGCCTTTTGGAGCACCATGGCAGTTTGTATTTTTTGCTTGAGAATATTGGAACATGACTTGCGCAAAGACTTGCAATTTTGGATTTAAAAATATTAAAGCAGCCATATATGTACGTCAATTTCGCCAAACAGAGATATCCAGTCAGTTACACCAATCATATTGTTTAAATGATTAAAATCACAAAGAGCAAAATTATAGGAAACTTCAGCATTATTTGCTGGTAAATCAAAGAATTCAATGAAATCTAATTCCACACATAAAGGCGAGTGATGCATATTTGGCGCCGAAATGTACGTATCAGGCTGCGATAGTGAACAATTAATGCTAGAACATACAAAAACTAAGTCGAGCAACCGATGCAAGGTATTATAAAAGTTATTTACTTGTATTAAGCCTAAACCAAGCAAATTATCGATAAAATACGATTCGTGTGAATTGCTGATATTCGATGGAGTTAATGACACGTCACCATCAACATATAACCAATTAACCCTCTGCGACTGACGTGGTAGTCTGACAGACACCAATAACAGAAAAATTTGTTTTGCGCCGTTATTTTGCGAAATTTTTCTCCCGCGCTCTCGTTACCTTCATATTGCATACTAATGAGTAGTTTATTGTGTTGAAAGTGATCAAAGTGAGCACACACGTTGGTCTGAGCGTAAAAGTGTCTACGAATCAACCACGTCAGTAATAAGATAGGTGTCTGAGAGACTACCACCTCAGTTTTTATGTCATATTTTTGTGGCATCACCTTAACAAAAAATCAATAAAAATTTTTCAATAATTTATATTTATTGTTAGTTTCGCTTCAAATAATAACTCTTAAGTCTTACTATTCTAAAATTACGCACAAAATTGATTTGTATTTTCTTGTGCCTCTCAGGCTACACGTCAGTCGCAAAGTGACAAAAACCTTTTGAAGGATATTTGTGGGTGAAATTTTTTTTTTTTTAATTAATTCTTCATAAAATCATTTGTTCATCATAATCATATGTTATTTCTCCATAAATTAATTTTTTAGGAGGTAATAGCTATTAAAGCCTTTTCGTTAAAGCTGAAGAATTTTCGCGAATTTTCCATTCAATTTTTCTGGTTTTTTACACAGAGATGAATTCAAATGTACATTATAATAAGTTAAAAACCTTTTTTTTTTTTTAATTATAATATGGGATATTTTTTGTTGTTTTTGTAAGGGTTAAGGGAAACTTAATTCACGTCAGTCGCAGAGGGTTAATGTTAGGTAAATTAAAATCTCCTAAAACGCATAATTGATTAGCATATCTTGCTCGACTCAATTCAAGCACATTATCGACATGTGATCTATAGATATATTCGTTACTTAATGGTGGTATATACGATGCGACAATATAGAGCATGCCGTGAGATCCTCGTATGCTCACACATAACTGCTCCAGGATAGGCTCATTGTTATGTAGTGAGACAGGCACCGCACAAAGACGACTGCGAACTGCGATCAGCACACCTCCTCCTCTGGTACAGACATCAAACAAATCGGGATCGAAAAACTCAGAATCATAAAAATTTGAGTTTAACCACGTCTCAGTTAATACAAAAATATCAAAATCCATATGGGAGCTAAGCATGCGTACAATATCACCCTTGGTTCTAAGGCCAGATGTGTTTTGGTAGAAGATTTTTATCCGACTGTTCGTAGAAGATACTATGTATGAATTTTTTGTTTCTCCACTTTTTGAAAAAAAAAAACGGAACGGGCGTACAGAAACGTTAGCAGGCCAAATCTCCGGCTTCATCAGTTTCTCATCGTGCTGGTCACTGACTCCAAGCTTGAAGTTTATATGCTTAACCGAATCTGAATTCGTATTTTTTTCAGCAAATTGTAGCATGAAATATGTTGTTTATCTATAGCCGCATGTTTCACCACATAGTCAATTATATTTTCAGCTGAGACTGTGGGCAGAAAAGAAGATAGGTGCAACCATTTTAAGCGAGAAGCTACACCAGGTTCATTACATGCATTAGACCCAATCAAACGAGATGGCTTTTGACTTTGCTTTTTCTTATTTTTGTCAATAGTAATCCAGCCGGAATCATGATCAGTATTAGCTGCTTCAGCTGCACTGGTTGCATTAACCGGAGCACTATTCAAAAAATCGTTTACGCTGTTAATGGTATTGGGCGACCTAATTGCAGTGTGCTCAATAAGTGTTATTTTTTTTTATTTTTTCGATAAAAGTCCCAAAAAAACGTTTATTGCCAGCATCAAATCTTCGCGATGAAACAAAGCGTTTGGTGTATTTTATATGACTGTAGCACATTTTCTTCATATTAAAGTTTTGCATCAAAGTTTTGATCGATAACAGTTATTTGCGGTCCCTGATTAAAAGGGTTCCATGTTCAAGTGCTCATCAAGGCCTTTCATTTGATACCAATATCGCTGCGAAACATTCGAGCGCCATCCGGGACCACGTTTTGACCCATATCTGGAGGCCCGGCCTAGGCATCACAATTAAAAGCTTTCTATGTTCAAGTCCTCATCAAGGCCTTTTATTTGATAGCAATATCGCTCAGAAACATTCGAGGGTCATCCGGGACCACGTTTTGACTCATATCCGGAGACCCGGCCTAGGCAACACAATTAAAAGGGTTCTATGTTCAAGTCGGCAGGGTGCAATAGCGCCTTGTGAAATAAAGCCTTTAAGGCCTTATTACACTATTGAAAGTGAAATAAGGCCTTTATTTCAAAAAAGGCTTTATTACACTTCGAAAGAGAAATAAAGCCTTAAAGACCTTATTGCCCTTTCATTTTTTTTTTAATGAAACAATAATATTCTAATTCTTTTTGTATTTTATTGAATAGTTACACACAAATTTCACGTTAAGCAAAGTTAATAGAACATAATTAATTCAGAAAAAGAATTTCATATTAACAAAAATTAATAGAACGATTTTGATATTTTGTCGCGTTGTACAACAAATTGGAAGGTTAGCGGATATGTTTGGCAAACGAAATGCTGTTATCAACAACAACAAAAACAAAAAATTTAACAGTGTAACATGGTATCAAAAACGAAAAAAAAACAAAAAAAATTAAAACTACTCAGGAAATAAAGATGACGATGTTATTGTATTACAATAACAAGGAAGAAATAATTATATGTTGTTTAGTTTTTAAGAAAAATGTGTTCTATTTATTGTAAAATAGTAAAATTTTGATCACAATAAATCATAAATATAAAAGATTATGCACGTGTGTTCTTCAATTATTTACTTAAAATCGTGAAAATGGTCCGGTGGATGACCGCGGGCGCGGGCCGTGGCGCGGATGTGCGCGGACGCACGAAACGGCGGACGCGGATGGGAGCGGGGGCGGACGCACAGCCGGGTTTTGACCTTTTGACCTATATCTAGGTAACCGACTTCCGGATTTGAAAAAATATGCATATAAACCATGTATGGCAAGGTACTGAGCTGGTATGTAAATTTGGTCCAAATCCCTCCACGCGTTTGGGCGAAAGCCGGCGACAAAGAAATGGGCTTGATTTATATATATATACAGTCATGTGGAAAATAATAGGGACACTTGCCTTGAAATATTTCAAAGATCGATTCTGCTTCAATTTCTAAACAGTGGTCAAAACTTATACTTTAATTTCTTGCTCAGATGTCTCCGAAGTAAGTAACAGTTATTTAATTGGCCATTTTTTGGGTCGTTTCATAAGGCTGATGATTTTGTGAAGTTAGTCCGTTTCAGGTTGTGAAAAATAATAGGGACATCAAAATTCAATTAAAATTTTTTTCGAAAGGGTGGACATTTTTACAGGTAATAAAAAACTAAATCACTGACTATCAAATAAAATTTTATAATTTAATGTATTGTGGAACGATTTTCCGTCATCCCTTGTCAAGTTTGGTTTGGAGACAAACCGGTTTCGGCTAATATGCGCCATCTTCAGTGTCTTCTTTCGTTCTGAGTTATTTTGTGTAAGTTCGATAGTATTTATAGTAACTAACTTCCGTCGTTTTGTTCAGGTACTTCGTGTTCATGTGATGTGTTCGTGCATTCGTGCGTTCGGGTGACGTGTGTGTGTGTGTGAGTCTGTGTTGTGTGTTTAGGTATGCAAATCTATTTTTTGTCATATTTTCATTATTGTACCCTCATTAACCAAGTAGGTAAAAGTCCGTTATTGTCCGTTTGTGTGTTGTTTTGTTTATGTCGATTTTAGGTCTTTTGTCCTCTTTCGGGTATAGTAGCTTAAGCGGTTCAAATAATGTATCCGATGCGGTGTTTATTTGTTCATTTATTATTTTACCTACGAATGTTTTTTGTTTGTATATCTCCATATTTTCTAATATGTTAAGCCGTCTTCCTTTATGCTGTATGTGGAGAAATTTGATTCCACTGTCGTTGATGATTTTCTTATTGTAATCCCTTATGTGTTCTCGATATCTCGTCTTGATTTGGCGTCCTGTTTGTCCTATATAACTGTTTTGGCATTCGCAAGTCAATTTGTATACGCCTTGTTTGTCAAAGAGGTCTTCCTTGTTAATGTTGTTTCGTAGAAGTTTTCCCATATTGTTCCTCGTTTTAAATGCTGCATTAATGTTATATTTTTGGAAAACTTTAGCCAACTTGTAAGATGTTGCTCTGGTATATGATAGGACTGCCCATTTCTTCTCTTCTTTTTCTTTGGTTTCTGACTTTCTTGAATTTATGTTTTTTTGTATTTTCTTCACTAAACTTTTTTGATATCCGTTGTTCTCTGCGATTGTGTATATTGTGCTCAGTTCCTTGTTGTAAGCTTCTTTTTCTAACGGGGTTCGTTCAAGTCGTGTTAATAAATGTCTGAAAGCGGCGTTCTTGTGCTGTTGAGGATGGTTAGATTTATTGTGTATTATTGTATCTGTTGCTGTGGGCTTTCTGTATATTTCGTAAGTAAATTTGTTTGTCTCTTTGTTTATTTTAATTGTTAGGTCCAGGTAGTTGATTTTTCCATTTTTCTCTGTATCCATAGTGAATTTTATATTTTTGTGTTGGCTGTTGAGGTGCTCCAAAATTTGTTGTTCTTTATTTCCCGATATTAGGCAGATGATGTCATCTACATACCTGGCATAAAAATTGACTCCCAAATTTGCCGTCAGTTCTTCCATATAAATTTCTTCCAAATGTTGCATAAATACTTCCATAAGGATAGCTGATGTGGGGCTACCCATGCCTAATCCGTGAGTTTGTCTGTATATTTTATTGTCAAATTTAAAATAATTCTGGTCCAGGGTTACTCTCAGCGTATTTACTATCTCTGTAGCAATGTCTTTGTTCGTTTTCTCTGTCAGTATTTTAGTTAAAGTTTTTAGTGTTTCTGTCGTTGGTATCGAAGGGTATAGATCCTTCACGTCAAATGATACCAGTTTTGAGTCCTTGGGTACGTTCAGTTTGTTGACTAGTTCCGTCGTGTTTTTGATTGTGTATTTATTGGATAGGTCTAGTTTCTCGGTTAGTAGCTTGTTTAGATGTTTTGATAGTCTATATCCTGGTGCCGACTTATGGTTTACTATTGGTCGCATAGGTGTTCCTGCTTTATGGATTTTAGGTAGTGCGATCAGTGACGGGGCCGATGGATTCATTGCCGTGAGAGTGTAGGTCATCTTGTTGTCTATTATATTCTTTGCTTGTTTTATTGCACGCTTTATTGCCATTTGGTATTCTTCCGTTTTTTTACTTGAGATTATGTCACCTATGTTGGAGTGACATAATCCCAAATAAAAGGGAGCCAGAATACCAAATCAATCGAGTAGGTACTAGTGCGAAGCAAAATCGCGATTTTTGCTTCCAAATTTTTATTTTTTATAGACATATGTACATATTTATATACCTATCGATCTATTAAAAAAAAAGCGCCGCAGGCGAAAATTTGGAATCAAAAATCGCGCGATTTTTTCTTCCAAATTTTCATCTTTTTATAGACATATGTATATGCATATGGATATACCTAACGATCTAAAAAAAAAAAAGCGCCGCAGGCGAAAATTTGGAATCACAAATCGCGCGATTTTCTCTTCCAAATTTTCATCTTTTTATAGACATATGTACATACATATGGATATACCTAACGATCTAAAAAAAAAAGCGCCGATTTTTTCTTCCAAATTTTCATCTTTTTATAAACATATATACAATGTACACAAATATTTATATACCAATCGTTTTATTGAAAAAGTCTGTATATATGTAAATATATTTAATTTTAATGTAATTTTTTAGTTTTAATGTAATTTTTTGAGAACAAGTGTATTTAAGTATTTCATCTTATACATATACTCAATGTATTATTATATAACAACATTAACTTTATTGTCCGCTTTAATTTTTTTGTTTAATGTAATAAAATCTAAGAAAGACTACTGAAATGTTTTTTGGGCTTGAAAATGACATTATCCCAATTGGGATTATGTCACTACGCCTAGGGTGGCATAAGCCCAAGTAAAAAAGTTGGGCTTACGTCACCCTAGGGGGAGTGACATAATCCCAAATAAAAAATTTGGGATTATGCCCCTTGGGATTATGTCAGGGTACCTACAAAGATACGGGTAATATACAAACAAATAACTGTTCGAGCATTTGAACAACATTTGTTCGGGCTACTCGAAAATGTTCAAAAAAAAAATCTGGAGCTCTATAATATAGACACTTTAGATGTAAAGTTTCAATAAATTCTGACAACTCCTTCATGTTTTCGTAAACACCACAATCAGCAATGATTATGCTTTATTTGTCTTTCATATACTAATGTAAAAGAAAATCGTTTGTTTTAATGGGTACCCGGTACCGAAAAATCACTTTCATTTTTGAAATTAGCATGGCTTAGTCCTTTTAGGTGTAAAGTTCTGAATACTGTTTCGGTTTTTATAAACATATGTCTACGATGATTATGAGTTATTTTACCTTTTTAAGAAATTTAATTATTGAATTATTGTGTAGGTACATAGATTTTTAATTAATTTTATTTGGCGAAAAGCGAACAAGTTCAAGACTATGTATTACCAGCGATGGTAGAAATGATAGCTATTTCGAAGAAACCCAATTCTTCATCATCAGATTTCTTTTCGGGATCTAGCCGGGAATCGAACTTAGACCCACCGTGAGAAGGTGTTAATGTTAGCGACGCGCTAACCAACTCACCCAAACACGGCCTAGTACGCAGTTGAACTTTTTGTCGCTTTTCTTTTGCCACCATTACTCGCCCAACATTATTGTTGTATTTTTATGTACACATGATTTTCATGAGATAACACAAATTTGTTGAGTAATTTTAGGCGGTCTATGCTTCGGTTAGCCGGAAGTAATGTGCATTTGCAACACCCTGCCTTTCTATTTTAATTTAATTGTTGAATTATTGTGTAGGTACACAGAAGATTTTTAATTAATTTTATTTGGCGAAAAGCGAACAAGTTCAAGACTACGTATTACCAGCGATGTTAGCAATGATAGCTATTTCGAAGAAAACCAATTCTTCATCATCAGATTTCTTTTCGGGATCAAGCCGTGAGAAGGTGTTAATGTTAGCGACGCGCTAACCAACTCACCCAAACACGGCCTGGTACGCAGTTGAACTTTTGTCGCTTTTCTAAGAGAGGCCCTCTACATCCCTGAGAAAGTCATTTTTCTCGGACCGTGGTTCCTTAATGTAAAGCCGTCCCTTTCGGTAGACAGATGGAAATCTGAGCCAATGTACGTCACTGACCTAGAGAAAAGTGATATATGTATATGCTGATTGATTTTGGAAACCATGCCTCGGTGTCAGATAATTGCGATACATTAAGTATTTACTTCCGCCCTACCTTAAACCAACGCTGCCCTACTTTAAATTTAAGTCTAGCTACGGCCCTGCTGCTTCCACTTATATCAAAACAGGTTCAAAATGGCTATTCTCATATAAAAATGCAAGAAAAACTCGGTTTTCTCGAAGTGAGTAACCGGTACCGAAAACCCGATTTCAATTAGCGTGGCATAATACTTCTAGGTGTGAAGTTCCAGCCAATTCTGACCACTCCTATTTTTGTCCATCATTTGTATGGAGTCGCGGCACTGTACGGCGTCCATTTTGCTTGAGTGCTTTGGCTTAAAAAATAAATAAAAAGAACATTAAGTGCATATATACAGTTCGCGAGCATCATCGCCAAATTTAAACAATTTTTTTTAACTTTTTAAGTGCTTCTGCGTAGACCGCATGTCAATTCGGCGCCATTTTACAAATGTTTTTCTCATTGGCGTAGTAACGGGGGGGGATGCTTTATTAGCATACATTTCTTTTTCAGGAAAAAATCAATGAGAATAATAATTTTTCGAAATTTGTAATTCGAAATTTAGCGCTTTCTCACGAAGTATTATTTAAAATTGTAGAATTTGTTGAGCCGTAGGAATTTTACCACAATTTACATTCACACGCTAACCGTTAAACCGTTCACGAAATATCTGGGAGTCATATATGATAGTAAGCTGGCGTGGAGGCTCAATGTCGAGGAAAGAGTTAAGAAAGCCATCAATGCGCTGTATGCCATGAGTGTCAAGTTAGCGAGGCACCCCTGGCAGATCGGATCCGGAGGGGGTGCATAATTAGTCCCTATTTAATCCCTATTTAATCCCTAATTACTCCCGCAAAAATTAATTTTTTCCCTCAATTGCTTCCCGGAATTTTGGGGTGCCTCGCTAACTTGGTATCAAGTTAGCGAGGCACCCTGTAAAAACTGTCTTAGACATGAGATATCGGAATCGGGTTTGTGGCTTAATTAGTCCCTAATTAATCCCGCAAAAATTAATTTTTTTTCTCAAATATTTTTCGAGTTTTTTACCAAAGTATGTCCGTGTCAAGTTAGCGAGGCACCCTAATAAATTTTTGAGATATCGAAATCGGACTTGTGGTAAAATTAGTCACTAATTAATCCCTAATTAATCCCGCAAAAATTAATTTTTTCCCTCAAATATTTATGGATTTTTTGTACCCAAGTATGTCCGCGTCACCTTAGCGAAACACCCTAATGAAATTTTGTGATATCGAAATCGGACTTGTGGCATAATTTGTCTCTAATTAATCCCTAATTAATGACACAAAAATTAATTTTTTTCCTCAACTGCTTCTTGGAATTTTGGGGTGCCTCGCTAACTTGACATGTCAACTTAGCGAGGCACCCTGTGAAAACGTCTTAGACATGAGATATCGAAATCGGGCTTGTGGCTAAATTAATCCCTAATTAATCCCTAAACAATGACGCAAAAATAACTTTTTTCCCTGAAATTTTTTTGGTTTTTTGTACCCAAGTATGATATCGAAATCGGCATGTCAACTTAGCGAGGCACCCAAAAATTCCGAGAAGCAGTTGAGGAAAAAAATTTATTTGTGTGTCATTAATTAGTGATTAATTAGGGACAAATTATGCCACAAGTCCGATTTCGATATAATAAAATTTCATTAGGGTGTTTCGGTAAGGTGACACGGACATTCATGGGTACAAGAAAACCAAAAAAATTTCAGGGAAAAAATTAATTTTTGCGTCATTGTTTAGGGATTAATGCAGCCACAAGCCCGATTTCGATATCTCATGTCTAAGACGTTTTTACAGGGTGCCTCGCTAAGTTGACATGTCAAGTTAGCGAGGCACCCCAAAATTCCGAGAAGCAGTTGAGGAAAAAAATTGATTTTTGTGTCATTAATTAGGGATTAATTAGAGACAAATTATGCTACAAGTCCGATTTCGATATCACAAAATTTCATTAGGGTGTTTCGGTAAGGTGACACGGATATACTTGGGTACAAAAAAAAACCAAAAAAATTTCAGGGAAAAAATTAATTTTTGCGTCATTATTTAGGGATTAATTAGGGATTAATTTAGCCACAAGCCCGATTTCGATATCTCATGTCTAAGGCGTTTTTACAGGGTGCCTCGCTAAGTTGACATGTCAAGTTAGCGAGGCACCCCAAAATTCCAAGAAACAGTTGAGGAAAAAAATTAATTTTTGTGTCATTAATTAGGGATTAATTAGAGACAAATTATGCCACAAGTCCGATTTCCATATCACAAAATTTCATTAGGGTGTTTCGCTAAGGTGACGCGGACATACTTGGGTACAAAAAACCAAAAAAATTTCAGGGAAAAAATCAATTTTTGCGTCATTGTTTAGGGATTAATTAGGGATTAATTTAGCCACAAGCCCGATTTCGATATCTCATGTCTAAGGCGTTTTTACAGGGTGCCTCGCTAAGTTGACATGTCAAGTTAGCTAGGCACCCCAAAATTCCAAGAAGCAGTTGAGGAAAAAAATTAATTTTTGTGTCATTAATTGGGGATTAATTAGAGACAAATTATGCCACAAGTCCAATTTCGATATCACAAAATTTCATTAGGGTGTTTCGCCAAGGTGACGCGGACATACTTGGGTACAAAAACAAAAAAAAATTCAGGGAAAAAATTAATTTTTGCGTCATTGTTTAGAGATTAATTAGGGATTAATTTAGTCACAAGCCCGATTTCGATATCTCATGTCTAAGACGATTTTATAGGGTGCCTCGTTAAGTTGACATGTCAAGTTAGCGAGGCACCCCAAAATTCCGAGAAGCAGTTGAGGAAAAAAATTAATTTTTGTGTCATTAATTAGGGACAAATTATGCCACAAGTCCGATTTTGATATCACAAAATTTCATTAGGGTGTTTCGCTAATCGACATACTTGGGTACAAAAAATCCATAAATATTTGAGGGAAAAAATTAATTTTTGCGGGATTAATTAGGGATTAATTAGTGCCTAATTTTACCACAAGTCCGATTTCGATATCTCAAAATTTTATTAGGGTGCCTCGCTAACTTGACACGGACATACTTTGGTAAAAAACTCGAAAAATATTTGAACAAAAAAATTAATTTTTGCGGGATTAATTAGGGACTAATTAAGCCACAAACCCTATTCCGATATCTCATGTCTAAGACAGTTTTTACAGGGTGCCTCGCTAACTTGATATCAAGTTAGCGAGGCACCCCAAAATTCCTGGAAGCAGTTGAGGGAAAAAATTAATTTTTGCGGGATTAATTAGGGATTAATTAGGGACTAATTATGCACCCCCTCCGGATCCGATCTGCCAGGGGTGCCTCGCTAACTTGATACTCATCTGTATGCCTGTAGCAGAGCACTTGGCAAAACTTGGGGCCTATCGGCTCAACTAACACACTGGCTCTTCACGTCAGTTGTTCGTCCAATAATGCACTACGGAGTTCTAGTCTGGTGGACGGCACTTGATAAAAAGGTGAATGCAAGAAATCTAGAGGGAGAGGAGGATTTCTAGTCTGTGCACAACGGGAGCGCTACGCACAACCCCCTCAGCGGCGCTCAATAGGATACTCAACCTGTACTCCGCGGACCTTGTGGCTAAAAGCGTAGCTGAAAAGACATCGCTAAGGCTTAGGACATTTTAACCAACGGCCATTTGGACACAGCAATATACAAGGACTAAACGGCAGCTCTGACTACGTTACTCCCATAACCAACTTCAGCAGGGGACCACATGTAATAATAGAACAGGACGTGTGGAAGAAAGGACTACGAGCCAATCGCCATTCCTTCAACTTATTTACAGACGGATCTAAGATGGACGAAAGGGTGGGCGCTGCAGTATTTTGCTCGGAGCTTGGTATACAAAAATCTTTTAGACTCCCGGACTACTGCAGTATCTTTCAAGCTGAGGTTGCCTCAAAGGCGACGGCACTTTCAGCTGTACTAACGTCCTCCTAAATATATTCATTGACAGCCAGGCAGCAATTAAGGCGAGCATGGCAGCGACAACTACCTCTCGGTGTGTGGAGCAGTGTAAGGCCAAGCTACACGTACTCTGCGCGTTTAGACGCGTTACCATCTACTGGGTACCCGGGCACCAGGGAATGCAGTATGGTTCAAAATTCAGATTTTGAGGAATAAAGTAGTTAGAGTTAAGATATCAGTCTAAAACTTTTCATAGGGTATTTAAAGTAAAAGTAATGTCTCATGACGAAAATGGGCGAGCCACGCCCATTTTTCACTGCTGCTGCCATACATAGTGGAAACTGTAAATTTAGGTTGAATTTCAAATAGAGATAAAACTTTACTTTTCTAAAGGTTTCCGATACGCTGAATCTGAAGTCAGATTTTCGATGCTACGTGTAGTTTTGGAGATAATATTATTTTAAGTTCATTTTTTTGCCATAGGAAATTTTAAAGTTTTTTATTTTTTTAGCAAGTTAATGAAATTAAAATAACAATATCTCAGGTACTAAAGAAGATATCCGAAAAAGTCTAACGTTATTTTCAAGGGAAATTATTAGGTTTTTAAACCCTATATATAAATGAGTTTTATACTTTTATTATTATCAATACAAAATTGTAAAATATAGCCATTTTCGAAGTTTACTTTGCTCTGAAATAAGTGAAATTGTAGCCTCGCTTGCAAATTCCCGCAGATAAAATAACATTTGTATTAAAGAGGACACTATTAGCTGTAACTACATATCGATGCCTTACTTTCTCAACCTCGTATCTTAAATAAGGAAACTTTTCAGGAAACAAAAAAAACTGTTTATTTTTTTTACCGTCGTTTTTTATGTAAAAATTTTAATACAATTATTAAGACATGAATTATAACTATGTGCACAATTAAAAATTATATACTTATCTATGTTCGTTTACGCATAAAACGAATTTTTTAAGATACGAATTTGCTGCATTAACGATAATTTCATTTTTGAAACTTGATTTATAAGTTACTCGTTTGCTGCACTTATATGCATACAACGAAGATACTTCAAAACTATTAAATAAAAACAATATTTTGCTTAGATTCAATGTTTTATTTGTTAGAGGATATTATAAAAAAAAAACAAGTAAGGAAGCCTAAGTTCGAGTGGAATCGAGCATTAGATACTCAGCTGTATGCTTTCATTGTTTGTTTACGTTCGAGGGAAATACGATGTGATTTATATAAAGCGAGTGCTGCATAAAATAGGCGTAGCCACGCCCATTTTCAAAATTTTTATCAGTCATCCAACTAAGCATATGAATATTATTCTTTGTGCAAAATTTCATTCCTTTATGACTTCTAGTTACAAAGATATCACGTTACAAATTCCTAAAGGGTTTTCCAGAAATATCTTTGTTGAAAAGTAGGCGTGGTCATAAACCGATTTCGCTAAATTTTTGAGCATGTATTATCACAAGTTATTAAAGTGTACGAACTGATTTTCGTCATAACATCTCAGTTATTTGTAGGGTTATAGGCTCAGAAATCTCGTATATTCCTGCTTCTAAAAGTAGGCGGTGCCACGCCCATTTTCCAAAATTTTTGTGTTTTTTATTTTATGTCCATAGTTGGACTCCTTCCATAAAATTTCAATGATATATCTTTATATTTGACAGAGATATCGCTTAAAATGTTTCTATTAGGTCACTTTATAATACACATATAAAAGTGGGCGTGGTCGTCAACCGATTTTGGCAATTTTTCGTCCAAACATTTGCCTAAGTAAGTATAATACGCGTAATAAATTTCATCGATATATCTTCAACGGTTTCTGAGTTATGACTCATACAACTTTCAATGTTTTCCCCTTAATAAGTGGGCGTGGCACCGCCCATTTTCTAAAATTTTTGTTTTTTTGTTTTTTGTCCGTAGTTGGACTCCTGTCGCAAAATTTCAGTGATATATCTTTATATTTGACAGAGATATCGCTTAAAATGCTTTATTAGGTCACTTTACAATACACACATATAAAAGTGGGCGTGGCCGTCAACCGATTTTGACAATTTTTCCTCCAAACGTTTACCTTAGTAAGTAAATCACGCATACCAAATTTCATCGATATATCTGCTACGATTTCCGAGTTAGGGCTTGTAAAAGTTTTACAGTAAAACTTTCAATAGTTGCCACTTAATAAGTGGGCGTGGCACCGCCCATTTTCCAAAATTTCATCAAATTTTTTCATAAGGGCCAGAGCTCAATACGTGGGTAAAATTTTATCACTCTAGCTATATTAGTGGCTGAGATACCAAATTTCCGACCTTTTCTATATAGGAAAAGTGAGCGTGGTCATGGTCCAATTTCGCCCATTTTCAATACCAACCGTGCCAGTCTCGATACCAACTTGCATTCCAAATTTCATCAAAATATCTCAATTTTTGCGCGAGTTAGAGTGTTTACAGACGAACGGACGGGGGATGACAAAACGATTAATACGCCTTTAAATATACATGTATATTAAGATAAGAGTTTGACGCAGTTATGAAAAAACATTGATTAAGATACCAAGATATATATTCCTATTTTTTTTGCTATAGACACAATCTATTGAGATAGGAATTTGTTGCAGTTATAGAACAGAAAAATAGGAATCGTTTGATATGAAAATCTCAAAATCGCATTTTTTTAAGATACGAGGTTGAGAAAGTAAGGCATCGATATATAATTTTTATTGATCCTATTTGATCCAACTTTTTTATATTCTATTTAACACAGAAAAAACTCACAATCAAAACACAATACGGCTTAAACTCAAAAATATATTAACGATTATTATTGTTTCAGAAAAAAGTTTGTTTTTCCTGATTTTACATACCTTTATTAATATTTTCCATCTTATAAACACATTTTATTCAAATTCGTTTTTATCACCACTTGAGATTTTTATATAATTTGAGCAAAATCTTTTTTACGAATACAAAAATCAAAACCAAGACTTTGAAAGCTTTCTGATAAACAAGTGATCGCTAGCTGACATTATTTTTTTTAATTTCTTTAATTTAACGAGCACAGGCCCAGGTTATATTTTATTTTTTATTTTTTAGAAACTAGAAAAAAACTTTTTAAGCATGGATGTAACTACAGCTGTTTCACCTTAGATCCCTCTAAGACTCATCAGGTTACTTTTGCTTCTGCCAAGACTCGAACTTGCGCACCTTGCAGTACAATAACTACAGTTCTAACCGTTGAGCTATTGCCTGCCTTCGACATCTGATAGAAAATTTGTTGCTAGTTTCTTTCCTACTATACACGGTAGGCAGGAAGCGACGATAGGTTGCATGAAAATGTCGAGAAAAAAGGAAAGTGGGGTTGTGTTATGTGATGTTTATAGATGAAACATCCGTTGAAATTAAAATCCGACCTGCTCCTTTTTCAAGGATATCCACATTTTTTGTTTTTTTTGAAAGGATCAAATATAGAGGAAATCGAAAATTCGCCACCGTCCAAATTTTTCCTATTTCAATACATTATTTGGTCGCTAAGGGATACAAAAAAAGGTATTAAAAAGAAAAAAGGACACCTGTAGTGGAAAAATCCAATGTGAACAGGACCTAAAAGATAACCACTGAAATATAAAATAACACAAAAAGTACCCTTTTTAATTTGCGTATAACTCCTAAAATGTTAACTCTACGTGAAAATTCCTTATTATATGTTTCATTCAGAATAAATAAGGAAATATTTCTTTAATATACAATTTTGATGTACCTGCAGTGCTTAATGTACTTTTGTGCATCTAAAGTGAAAATTTCAAAAAAAAAAAGTACTTTTTTTATGGTGCTATTTTAAGTTCAAATATTTTTCTAGTGAATGAACTTAAATTTTTATTTTTTATTTATTTAATTTAACGAGCACAGGCCCAGGTTATATTTTATTTTTTAGAAACTAGAAAAAAACTTTTTAAGCATGGATGTAACTACAGCTGTTTCACCTTAGATCCCTCTAAGACTCATCAGGTTACTTTTGCTTCTGCCAAGACTCGAACATTTGAACATCCCTACACTTTATTCGCTACTTATGTTTAATCATACAATAATATGTAAATATGTACATATGTATGTGCATAAGTTAGAAACGAATTATAGTAGGAAAGAAACTAGCAACAAATTTTCTATCAGATGTCGAAGGCAGGCAATAGCTCAGCGGTTAGAACTTTAGTTATTGTACTGCAAGGTGCGCAAGTTCGAGTCTTGGCAGAAGCAAAAGTAACCTGATGAGTCTTAGAGGGATCTAAGGTGAAACAGCTGTAGTTACATCCATGCTTAAAAAGTTTTTTTCTAGTTTCTAAAAAATAAAAAATAAAATATAACCTGGGCCTATGCTCGTTAAATTAAATAAATAAAAAATAAAAAATTAAGTTCATTTGAACATCCCTACACTTTATTCGCTACTTATGTTTAATCATACAATAATATGTAAATATGTACATATGTATGTGCATAAGTTAGAAACGAATTATAGTAGGAAAGAAACTAGCAACAAATTTTCTATCAGATGTCGAAGACAGGCGATAGCTCAGCGGTTAGAACTGTAGTTATTGTACTGCAAGGTGCGCAAGTTCGAGTCTTGGCAGAAGCAAAAGTAACCTGATGAGTCTTAGAGGGATCTAAGGTGAAACAGCTGTAGTTACATCCATGCTTAAAATGTTTTTTTCTAGTTTCTAAAAAATAAAAAATGAAATATAACCTGGGCCTGTGCTCGTTAAATTAAATAAATAAAAAATAAAAAATTAAGTTCATTTGAACATCCCTACACTTTATTCGCTACTTATGTTTAATCATACAATAATATGTAAATATGTACATATGTATGTGCATAAGTTAGAAACGAATTATAGTAGGAAAGAAACTAGCAACAAATTTTCTATCAGATGTCGAAGGCAGGCAATAGCTCAGCGGTTAGAACTGTAGTTATTGTACTGCAAGGTGCGCAAGTTCGAGTCTTGGCAGAAGCAAAAGTAACCTGATGAGTCTTAGAGGGATCTAAGGTGAAACAGCTGTAGTTACATCCATGCTTAAAAAGTTATTTTTTTTATTTTTTATTTACTACAGTAATGTGTAATGAAAGGTAATTACTTTTTTTGGGAAAATCAAAAGTCGATAACTGGGTTTAATTCCTCAATTTTTCGATTTTGAACCATAGTGGAATGGAAGGAAACGAGAGGGCGGACGCGCTAGCTAAAGCCAAGGCATCACTAGCGCAAGTAAATGCGGAAGACGTTTTCCCTTCCAAAAAGCTCAAATAAGCATTGATGCGTAAAGGTGATTCCCAGTGGAAGACCCTGCCATCCTGCAAGATCGCCAAAATCTTGCTTCGGCCATATAAAGCCAACACCGCAAACTAGCTACTTATACTTCCCACTGGGAAGTTCCCAGAGCAGACTGCAGACTGGAAGTCGGCATACTAACAGGGCACTGTCTCACACCATATCATGCGTTCAAAACGACATTGGTGCAGAGTCAGGCGTGCACCGCTTGCAATGAGGACGAAGCTGTAGGCACTCTGGAGCACCTTCTCTGCCAATGTCCAGCTTTCGGTAGACTACGATTTAACTGTCTCGGCTCTACATACTTCACGTCTCTAGAGAGCATTGCGGACCGGGAAATTCACCAAATATTAAAACTTGCGAAGACCTGCATTCCGAGTGTAATATAATAACATAATGCCTCCTGTATGTTGGCAACACTAAGGACCATATGTGGTGTCTTCAGACCTCAGTCAACGCAACCTAACCTAACCTACATTCATTCTACTCATATTCGCTCTTTTGTGGTAAATTTCCTACGGTTCCTGCACTTTCCTACGACTCAACAAACGCTACAATTATTATACGGTATTGCTGTTATTAACATGCTAATTACAGAAAAGTAACGCCAAAAATTTCAATAAAACATTGGATAAGAAATTCAACTGGTGAAGATAGGCTGAACGGACTTACCCTAATGAGTATTAACAGAGTGGAAGAGTTATTCACAAATTGGCACAAAAACATATGTAGGAAAATCAATCTGCGATTTCAATAAATTGAATTACATATATTAATTAACAGAATTTAATGTAATTATTTTTTCCAACAAACAATTATTCAAATTTCAAGTTTTCTTTCAAAATTACCTATCATCTTAATCAAATAATAATGTTAGTATAAACAACAATGAGAATAAATATGCAATGTATAAGAGTATCTGAACTTGAGATTTTAGTTAATGTCTGTCAAAATGGAATATTAGAAAACTAAATTATATAAGAAAATTATTATTTATAACCGTAGATTTCCAGAAGAGAATATGTGACTTACTTTTGCAGTATAGTTAAAGGCCCTTGGCAACTGACAACTGGCATGTCAAGCAGTGTGCATGTGTTTTTTTTTCGATTTTACTTCGCAGGGCAGGCTCTGGACATTATTCCGCGTCTCGCTAGTATGCAGTCATACGCCGCGCATTTCGCTCGTATTGTCTGAGACGCACCATTATTTCCCTGATTATTTGCGCGCATTTTTCCCCATTTGGTTTTCTCTGACAACATCGCCTGGATCAGGCTTTCATGTGACATATTTTCCCCAGCGCTCAGGTTCCCTTCGCTCGTCTTCGAATCTGTTACAATCCATAAGAATGTGCTCAGCGTTTTCAATCTTTCCATTGCAATGTAGACAATAGGGATGGTCAGCATGCGTATATTTGTGCAGGTATTGCCTGAAACATCTATGTCCTGTGAGGAACCGCGTTAAGTAGAAATTAGTTTCTACATGCTTTCTATTTACCCACTCATCTACCCTTGGAATCAGCTTTTCCGTCCATCTGCCTTTCGTTGATGACTGCCACCTTTTCTGCCACTCACGCATACTATTACTCATGATTTCATTCCGCTCTTGTGGTTTATGTTTCATTTCTGCTGCTGCTCTTGCAGTTATGTCTACCGGGCATCTACCGGCCAGCAGATTTGCCGCCTCGTCTGAAACCGTCGCGAACGAACAGCATACCCTTAGCGATGATAATCTATGCACTGAACCAGGTACTCTCATGTATGCAGCTACAGTATTAGCAGGGGACCAGATTTGTGCTGCGTATAGCAAAATGGACGAGCTGACACTCGCAAGAAGCCATCTTGCCTCGGACCTCCCATGTTCGGCATAAATCTCGCCAGGGCGTTGATTACTTTTTCTTGCCTTCTCGCTGGCATAGTTCAAGTGTTCTTTGAAGCTCAGTCGTCGGTCGAGTACAGACCTGTTAAATTCCGATTAGGATTAGTAATCAATTAAATTGTTTGGTTTTTTAATTGGTAATCATTATTTTAATTCTTTTGCTGTAAAAAAGTAATTTTAATGATTACCATTAAAAAAAATCAAAAAAAATCAAAAATAATCATAAAAAATCAAAAATAATCAAAAATAATCAAAATAATTTTTTTTGATTGTTTTTGATTATTTTTGATTTTTTATGATTATTTTTGATTTTTTATGATTTTTTTTTGATTTTTTTTTTATTTTGTTTGATTTTTTTCAATATTGTTGTAAAGAAATTTGGATACGCATGCACATAAGTATTCAGGTAGGCATGTATGTTTGGTCAGAGAGGCATAAAGTTTGTTTGTACAAATGTATGTGAACGCATATTAAAGTACGTAACCCTGCAGTAAATATGGGGACAGGTGTATCCAAGTCATGGTGTATTCTACAGCGACAACTGCACTAATTAAAATGTCGACAAATTTAGAAGTACAAAATGTGTATAGACCTTGGCTCGTTCGAAGTTTTTCGTACTAGATACGGATACAAACCCTTCCTACACCTGGGGAAGATTCATTTCTAGGTTCAGTATAAGGACAGGGAAGAGCGAATAAAGAATTCTGATTATGACAGAGATTATCTTTACGTAAATCTATTTGCAACATAGCAAATCGTCTACTGCTTTATTATGTAGTAGGCATGCGAAGACGAATACAAATTCCCAAATAATCCTATTTGAGGAACAATGTCGGAACCTAAGTACGTAATATTTCTGCCTTTTAAAAGAATACAATAGGGCAATAACTAGGGCTGAAACGGTATGGCGTATGATGAACAATAAATACAACTTATATGAAATTAAGAATTTTTCCTTTTTTGAAAAAATTGATGAAGTGTGAAACAGACAAAGGAAATACAACTGTGCTAATGGAGGAAGAGGAATACACCGCAAAAACAGGTCAACTAATCAAAGAAATGGGCTGCGGAGTGATGAGAAAAGACCCAACGGAAGAATACCAAATGGCAATAAAGTGTGCAATAAAACAAGCGAAAAGTATAAGAGACAGCAAAGTAGCCTACACTCTCACAGCAATAAATCCATCTGCCCCATCACTGATCGCACTACCTAAAATCCACAAAACAGGAACACCTATGCGACCAATAGTAAACCATAAATCGGCACCAGGATATAGACTTTCAAAACATCTAAATATGCTACTAGCAATAAAAACACAACGGAACTAGTCAACAAACTGAGAATTCTGAACGTACCCAAGGACTCAAAACAGGTATCACTTTACGTGAAGGATCTATACCCCTCGATACCAAAGACAGAATACTAAAAGCTCTAACTAAAATACTGACAGAGAAAACGAACAAAGACATTGCAACAGAGATCGTAAATACGCTGAAAATAACCCTGGGCCAGAATTATTTCAAATTTGGCAATAAAATATACAGACAAACTCACGGAAAATGCAGAAGGAGGCATGACAGATCCACCAAAATATAACCGCTATGATGAGGATCATGAGCTGAGTCGTTTGTATAAACGCAAACTAATCCTTAATTTTTTCAGATATCTACTTGAAATTTGGTACTTGGGTGACTTCTTAATAGAAATTGGACCACTATAACATATAGCTCCCATACAACGGATTGTTCAGATATAGACATTTTGGACTATAATATCTCCATAAATAACACACATAATTCACCGCATAAATTAATGAAACTGAGACTATGTATCGCTTCTTTTCCTCATTCATGAATGTCACAAAGTCTCGATACAGTCGAAGACAGCCGCAATATTAGTTGCTTTTCATTGTATACCTAACTACTAGAGATGAGCGAAACTGCGATTTTTCGATATCTGTGATTTCAGTGATTGCTATTTTGAAATCACTGCGATTTTAAACTGCTATTGCGATTGCATGGACTGTTATAAAATCCTCAGTTACCGGTAGAGATTCATTTTGCGTTTTCTGAGCGACATAACCTGTCAACATTTTATGTGGCAAAAATGATAGCAACAACAACGTATTCCGCAGTAATTTCGCTGTTGTCAACATTTTTCAAAGACAATTTTAAATTAAATAATTTTTTTCTTATATTTCTATATATGTATGTACGTATGTGGTCTGCTCAGAAGTGTAAACAAAAGGAAATTTATATTGCTTTTGCGATTCAAATAGGTGAACTGCTTACTTGCTACATCGATAGCAGTTCCAATAAGCAGTGAACTGCGATTTTGAAAAAGTGATCGCAGTTGCGATTTGCGATTTTTTATTCACAGTGAAAAAATCACCGTTTGCGATATATCGCTCATCACTACTAACTACGAGAACTTCTGTATTAAAGCCCAATTTATGAGTTAGTACAACAGCGAATGTTACACTAAAATGTTTGATTTGGCCACTTTAAACAATTTTTCATAAAGATAAATAATTTGATATAAACGTGCATCGTACCATGTACGGTCAATGACAAATTAACAATAATTCCAAGCTTGTAAGATATGTACAAATGTGTATGCCTCTCTGCACAAATATACGAGGAGGAAGCATATAGAGCCTTTATCCTGTTAGTGTGGGACTTTAACCGCACTACTCCACCTACGCTCATCGTATCGAACCCCGCGGTACTACCATCAAGCTACCGTCGGGAGTCTGCCTTAAAAGGCTATATACATACCTGCATACGGACAAATGTGCATATTTCTTTAAACCATATTGATAAAAATTAAAAAAAATCAAAAAAAATCAAAAAAAAAATCATAAAAAATCAAAAAAAATCAAAAAAAATCATAAATAATCAAAAATAATCAAAAACAATCAAAATAATTCTCTTACTACGCCACTGGATTTTCTTATACCATGAAGTACCCACGCATATGAAAAAGGGTTGTTACACGAGATAATGGTAGACAAAAGGTAACAGAATTTTTTCTTGTGCAGTTTCGGCGTTAAGTGAGGGGCAGACACGTTAAGAGATTTATAAAATTTGTTGAAATTTAAAATGATTGCTATCTACGAAAGGTGATTAAAGGTGTTGTTTGTTTATTTTTTGTAAGCAAAAAGCTTGGATATCATTTTGAGTTTCCCGGGCCCTCTAAAGCCCGGGCCCGGAGTAATTGACCCCTCAGGCCCCCCTCTCGTCGAGCTTGCTTTGAAAACCAGCAACAGCCCAGCGCAAGTCAATCAGCAGACGCCAACGAAAACTCAAAACGCAGCACGGACCGTACGTAGATTAATACAAACAAACCAGAGCGATTAAAAACACGTCCGTCGTTTTTGATTGATTTTGGGAAAAAATTTATTTTTGCGGGATTAACTAGTGACTAATAAATTTAACCACAAGTCAACACTAAGTTGACACGGACACACTTGGGTACAAAAAGCGCAACAAATTTTGAGGAGAAAAATTAGTTTTTCGTCATTAATTAGGGATTAATTTAGCCACAAGTCCGATTTCGATATATCATGTCTAAGCCGTGTTCATAGCGTGCCTTGCCAAGTTGACATGTTAAGTTAGCGGATCACCCCAATATTCTGGGAAATATTTGAGGCAAAAAAAATATTTTTTTGTCATTAATTAGGGATTTATTAGGGACTAATTAGGCCACAAGACCGATTTCGATATCTTAAAATTTTAATAGGGTGTTTCGCTAAGGTGACATGGATATACTTGGGTACAAAAAATCCAAAAATATTTGAGAGAAAAAATTAATTTTTGGGGATTAATTAGTGACTAATTTAATCACAAGTCCGATTTCGATATCTCAAAATTTTGGTAGGGTGCCTCGCTGAGTTGAAACGGACATACTTTGGTAAAAAAGTCCAAAAATATTTGAGCAAAAAAATAAATTTTTGCGTGATTACTTAGGGAATAATTCAGCCACAAACCCGATTCAGATATCTGATGTCTAAGATGACTTTTAAAGGGTGCCTCGCTGAGTTAATATCAACATCACACCAAAATTCCGAGAAGCATTTGAGGAAAAAATTATTTTTGCGGGATTATTTAGGGACTAATTCGGCCACAAGCCCGATTCCGATATCTTATGAGCGGCAACTCTGTTTGTAAACTGTTTTCTTTTAGTGAATAGTAAAGTTCAAAATTTTAAATAGTTAAAGGCCATTGAAAAAATGGTGTTCTACAGAAACATATTGTGATTTTGTCTCTCTGTGAGGAGAAACCGGTGCACACTGGGGCCAGTTATATATATGAGGACGCTCAAAATTCTGAAATCAACTTTTTTACATCAGAATCGCTTTATCTGCACTAAAGCAGTTAATCTATAGCATCTTAACCCATTGACGGTCATGAGTTAACCCGTTGGCGACCTATGTTTTTATTTTAGTTTCGAGTTTAATTTTCTTGAATCAGAATCGGGTTATCGATACTAAAATAGTAAATCCCAAGAATTTTAACCCCTTAACGACCACGCATTAACCCATTTTTAACCAAATTTTTTCACTTAATTCTTAGATTGAAATATTTAAATCATATTAGTTGTATCTACACTAAAACTAGTAATCCTTGGAATCTTAACCCATTAAAACGGTCATGAATTAACCCATTGGTGACCAGTTTTTTTTAAGATCTGTAAACAAATTATATAAATCACAATTAGTATGTCTGTGGTATGGTGGCCGCTGTGGTGCAGTGGGTAGAGTGCTCGCCTGCTATGCCATAGGTCTCGGGTTCAAACCCCAGTCCAAGAAAACACCAAAAAAAAATTTTCTAATTAGTAAAAATCCAATTATTGGTTTCTTAAGAGCAGCGGTCACCTCTCGGCAGTGGGCGGCATACCCTCCGAGAGTATTTCTGCCATGAAAAAGCTTCTCACAAAAAATGCATTCGCCGTTCGGAGCCAGCATAAAACTGTAGGTCCACCCAATTGGTAGGAAAACAAAAGGAGCACACCTCGAATTGGGACAGAAGCTCGGCCATAAAACTCGTCAGAGTCATTATAGCGCCATTGTATTAAATTATTATTATATTAGTATGTCTGTACAAAAATAGCCAATGTGTATTGTATTAACCCATTAGCGGCTTTTTATTAACCCATTGATGAAATATGCAGGTGCAGGTACATATGTATGTATACAAAAATGGTTTTCTCCAATTTTTTGTTTCGAGATATTAAAAATTTTTTGTTGTCACAAGTATGTTTATATGGGAATTGAGTTTCACCGTTAGCGTTTTAAGCAGAACACGTATTTCCCCACACATTTTCATGCCTAATATAAAAAAAAAACAAAATTGGAGTAACACAACTTGTGCTTCAAAGAACTCATATTGTAATCCAACTTACAAGTCTAAATTAAAGAAACCTGGCTTGACAAGTAGCCTTAACCACAATTTGTAATTAAAGTAACCAGTAAATAATGGATCAACTAAATTTAAGATAGAATCAAATTCAACCAGATATAGGTGTTTTTTTTAACTAAAATTGGAATGCAATTTTTAAACTCACTTTTTTTTAAAATGCGCACTTTGCTTTTGGTTCTGAACTCGGATTCTTTGTCACATATTTTACTGCTGCATTTTTACATTTGCTACTTTTTTGCGCAAATTAAAAAAAATCCATTTAGAAAAAAAAAATTAAAAAAAAGATGTACGTTTAGTTTTATAATAAAAATTAATTTTTTAAAACATCTAGTTCCAAAAAAAAAAAACACTCATCGATTATGTAAGCTTCACTTAATGTTATGGAAAAAGCAGAATAATAAAATTTTATATCCTTCTCTTACACCAACTATTTCAAATACACATTAAAATTTCACACTTTGGAAAAAAATTATTTTTTGGAAAATTTGCCATGTTTGTGTATGGATAACTCCCAACTGAAAAACGATAGAAAGCTGAAAATTGGGCCAGAAGTGTAGAATTTTATAGGGAACAATACTGCGTTTTTATTTTGTTGAAAAACTCATTATTTAAAAACTGAATTTTGAGCACGCTCGGCCCCAGTGTGCGGTGGTTTATTGTATATTGAAGATAAGTATCCGAAAATACTTGGGAATATACATACCTAAATATATTATTGCATTTGTACATTTGTATGTACACACATAAGTGCGCGCACTAAAACAACAATTTTCCTTTGCTCAGGTTTTCGCGGTATCAGCTGAGCAGGCAGCTGTCAATAATTTGTACTACCTTGCCGACCGAACTGCCTTGCCGACCAATTCCTACAACTGACCGATAGGTGGCGCTGCAATAGTAGTTTCCAGAGGTCTACACCGAGCATAGTTACAAAATTTTAAATAAGAATAAACTTAATAATAATAATACATAATACAATGGCGCTATTATAACTCTGACGAGTTTTATGGCCGAGCTTCTCTCCCAATTCGAGGTGTGCTCCTTTTTGTTTTTCCTACTAATTGGGTGGACCTACAGTTTTATGCCGGCTCCCAACGCCGAAAGCATTTTTTGCGAGAAGCTTTTTCATGGCATAAATACACTCGGAGGGTATGCCGTCCACTGCCGAGAGGTGACGGCTGCTCTTAAAAAACCCAATAATTGGATTTTTACTAATTAGAAAAATTTTTTAGTGTTTTGCTCGGACCGTGATTTGAACCCGAGACCTCTGGCATAGCAGGCGAGCACTCTACCCACTGCACCACAGAATAAACTTAATTAAATAAAAATAAATAAAATAAAATAAAATAAAATAAAATAAAATAAAATAAAACATAAAATAAAATAAATAAGATAAAATAAATTAAATAAAATTAAATTAAATCAATATTATAAGAGTGCCAACGGCACTCCCGCAAACATTAACAACATAAACAGGAACAATGCGTATTTTACACTAAAATCGTATTCTTGCAACGACATACATTCCAAGGTGACTAAAGATAACCAGAAAGTCGACCACCCAACTAAATCCGCAGTTGCAATGACCCCCACAACTAGCAAAGCGCATACCCAAGGTGTAAAACTGGTGCCAAATTAATGGACCGTTCAAACCGGTATTGATCGCTATATACTCGTAAAAAGAAAGCGAAGTCCAGAAAAAAATGAAAACCGCAGTAAAATAATTAGAAATAGACCGCCCAAAGAATTAGGGAAAGAAACCCCAAATATGGCCCTAAGCAATAATAGATATAGCCTTCTAGCCGAAAATGAAAGAAAGGAAACTGAAAAACCGCAAAAGAAAACCAAACCTCCCCCAATTTACTTGAGAGACCAAAGTTCTAATGTTCTTGTAAATAAATTATTCGAGTTAATAGGGTCAAATAACTTCTGTACCCATTAGAAAAGGAAATATTGCGGAGGTTAAAATTCAAACTTATGGGGAAGAGTATTTCCGTAAGGTCACTGATGAGTTCGTCAAAAATCGCAGGTCGTTCTATACCTACCAACTAAAAAGTAGTCGTGCATTGTCCGTGGTTCTAAAAGGAATAGAAAGTTTTGTCGATCCCTCTGAAATAGAGAGCGCATTAAAAGAAGAAGGTTTACGAGTGAGATATGTTTATAATATAAAAAACAAATCAAAAATACCACAGCCGATGTTTAGGGTTGAGAGAGAACCGGATTTCCAAAATCTAAAAAAGGGAGAAGTACATCCCATATACAACATACGGTATCTTCTACACCGTCGAATTTCTGTGGAATAGCCACATAAGTATAAGAGACCTGTGCAATGTCATAACTGCCAATAATTCGGACACACTAAGCGTTATTGCACATTGCCTAGTGTATGCGTAATTTATGGTGATTTACACAGCTTCAAAGATTGTTCGCAACCAAAAACAGACCCTTAACTAAAAAATGCAGTAATTGCGGTGCAAACCACACTGCAAATTATAGGGGTTGTCCAGTATACACATCTCTTAAAGAGAAGGTGAATAAAAAAATGTGAACAATATACCGGTTCCAAAATCCAAAACAGTACTAAGCCATGCTAGCGATATACCTCCCCGAAGCTATTCCGGTACATATTCCGATGTTCTTAGAGGCTTTCCACCGTCTGAGGCGCAAGAAAATCCCACTCCATCGACTTCTCTCGAAAAAACCCTAAATAATTTTGTGCAAATGATGCAGGACCATATGAAGTAAATGCAAAACATGATGCAAGAACAGATTAGGAATCAGAACCTCCTACTTACTTAAAACAATTTTGTCAAGACCATGAATTCTCTCAATATAGGTTTCTGGAATGCTAACGGCATAGGTCAACATCGCAATGAACTTCAGGTTTTCTTGGAAAATCTCCAAATTGACATAATGTTAGCGTCTGAAACCCATCTTAATGAGTTTAATAATTTTAGCATAGATGGCTATGTGTTCTATAATACTAAGCACCCCGAAGAAAAAGCTAGAGGCGGAACCGGGATACTTATAAGAAAGAGGATTAAGCACCACGTGTTAGAAGAATATTGCAAAGACTATGTTACGATCACATTTGATCATTGAAGTCGTCACAATCATTTGGAGGTCATCAAAGTGAGCGCTCATAGTGGCAATAAAGTTCACAATAGTCACCCTGTGGCTGTCAATTAATTCTTGAACATTACCAGAAGATCGAATCTATAAAACCCAAAAGTCGAATCGGAATCGGCTGTCAAACGGCCATTTTGGCAACATCCACATCCGCATGAAATAAACTGCAAAAGTCGTAAGGCGGCATAGTTTTCTTCATCCATATATATCGAAGCACATGGTAGGCATCAGGTTGGCCAACCCCAATACAAGTCTTTTTATTACAATCAGGTAAGCATTAACTGACAAGAAATGGAAAAACAATGTGTGAAGTTTTTTTCATATAATCAGATACACAAGCCATTGCTCACGGGCCAGAATCACGCCCCACAGTAGTGGTCGGAAACTATCGATGGCACTATCGTCACTATCGATGGTTTCTGAACATCGTTTACACTATCGATGGTTTTCGACTATCGTTTGAACTATCGATAGTTTATTGAAAATTTGAAATGTGACCACTAGCCACCAAACAAACGGTAACTATTCCATGCAGGGTTTGAATTGCTGACTAGCAAGTAGTCAAAGCAACATAAATACGACTATGCGTTCTAGTCGCATGGTCGTTTAAAATGTGATTACCCAAAAACATTAAAATTATACTACAATATGGGTATCAAACGAAAGGGGATGGCCCCAGGTTTTATTTGGACTACGATATATTTCGATAAATTTATCGATAACTGAGTCAGCTCATAATTGTGGAAAAGCGGATAAATATGGATACGGAATACGAATATAGAATACCGAACACCGCAAAATGGGTATCAAATGAAAGCGCTTGGCTAGGGCTATCATTTGGTCGAGTCTTAATTAATTATGAACTGATCTAAAAAATATCCATCATCCAGTAATTGTTATGGAAGATCGAAAACAATATTAATTGCTAGTAACAATTATGAGCTGATCTAAAAAACATCCATCATCCAGAAATTGTTATGGAACATCGAAAAAAATATCAATTGCTCATAACAATTATCATCTGATCAAAAAAATATCGGGTAATTGTTATTGATGATGGAAAAATTTTTCCATTGCTCAATAATTGTTATCAAGTGATTTTTATATTTATTTGTTATAATTGTTATGGCCTCTGGTTAATATATTAATTTTTTTGAACAAGAATAAATGGCTAATAAATAAATAAAACAAAACAATGTACTGAAAAAAGTTTTATTGGATCATCTTCTATTACTTTCATGTATTGGTAAGAATAAGACCAGGACAGGTGGGCAAAGTTTGTTTACATTCGGGTGAAATCGGGTGAGCTCATTTAAAACAGATGTGTTTGTGGATGTATTTGCTGCCGGACGGCAAAAGGCGGTTACAGTGTGAGCGTAGTGGTAGACTCTCCCAAATCACCCGAAACTATCGTCCACTATCGATATACTATCGATAGTTTGCAAAAAACTATCGTACACTATCGATGGTGCTGACTATCGATAGTTTCCGACCTCTACCCCACAGCGTGGAAGAGAAGATTCCCTATTATAACACAGTCAAACAAGAGAAAAATAGATACATTGCAAGTAACACTACCCGACAAAAAAATATCCTCGACATTTGATACATGATTCCTATGTAGAATTTTCTGCTGATTCCAAATATGTAATCAGATGGTTCAAAAGTAGAACAGTTTTCGAGATATTTTGAAATTCCAGTTTTTGAGATAAGAAAAAAAAGTAGGATTACTAATTAGTCAATATCTCCGCCATTACCGTCTCAATTTTTACGTTATTTAATCTTGTTTTGAGAGGATGAAATACCCTTTCCAACCAAGCAAAAATAGTTAAAATCGCCGTTAAAATGACGGAGTTATGGCGAACAAAATATTTTCTTTAATGAAAATTTTCAGGTTTTTTTCGAAATTCATCTTCTATTTTGTAATTTTTTTTTACGAAATATTAATTATCCTCCTGTTTTCACATTTTGAGTCAATAGCCTATTTCTTAGTGAACATTTTGGCACTTTCCGGATTATAATCTGTGGAGAAATGGCAAAGTTATAAGAGATTAAGTGAAGAAACCTATATTTATATTTTCATTGAACTTCCAAATGTAAACCACTATAACAATAACACTAGTTTACAGGAAAAAATACCAAGAAATCGGGGTATGGGGGAAAATTGGCATTTGCCCCTTGAGCTCCGAACTATTTAGTTTTATTTTTTGCACGGTTAGGTTTTTGAGATAACGGTAATTTTGAGTTTTTGGTTATCACTTTAGTCAAAAATATTTTTCGCTTAAGTTACATGTGCGATAACAGATAACAGTACCTCGTTCAAAAGGGAATTAAAACATGCTTTTAACGACATACAACTTGTGGTGGTTGAGTAAAAACTCACTGAGCGATAGCTGGTCAAAGTCAAAATTTTATAGATTTTTTGCATTTTTTTTTTAATTTTGATTTTGAAAATGGGTTTTTTATAAGATGTTGGGAAAATCAGCAAAAGATTTATTTTTAAAAATTAGCCTATTAAATTGCAAACTCTATGAGCGTAATGTTACCAAGATCCCATTAGTACTTTATTTTAGCGATTTTTTTTCAGGTGAAACGAAAAGGATATTTTGTAGACGAAAAACTTGGTTGAGTGACCCAACTATGTGAAAACGACTTCATAGCTCAAAAGGACATTAGAGCAGGGGTCTTCGTTTCATAGCACTGAGGTGCAACGCTCAACTCATACAGATTGTTATACTCTCTCGTTTTGTCGTAGTAAGAGCGCAAAAGTTAGGTGACCATCTACGACCGTGCGACGATTCAGTTGCTTGCGGGCAAGCAAAAAGATAACAACGTACACGCATACTTCGTTTTCATACGAACGTACACGCATACTTCGTTTTCATTGTGCGACGTGGTATAGCAGCGCATAAAAGCGAAAAATATATGCGTGCACGTTGTTGTCTTTTTGCTAGCCCGCAAGCTACTACTGAACGATGCGACGGTAGTAGCTGGGCACTCAACTAGTCGTTTTTCACTAATACTGCTGCAGTTACTAACACTGCTGCAGTTAGAGTTTTGGGGATCTCTGCATTAGAGCATAGCTGTCCAATTGCGACTCATATGAGCAATGAGAGTAAGCACTTGTGTACGTATACACACCGATTGTCACTACTACAGACAAATAAAGAGCGTCAAACGAACGCTTACGATGGGACTAGGCGATCGTCGATTAGCAAAAATAATTAAGTTGCCTTCGACTGGCGTGAAAGCAAGTGGTCGCTAACTGATCTTCGCTTGAAATTCTTTTGTTCTAATTACAGATGCCAAACAACAAACAAAAGTACGAAGATTTTGCATATAACGTGTGTACACAAATGTAAATATATGTGTTGGTTCATAATTTCGCAAAGCATGCGCACGTGACCCTGCTCGCTCAACATCTGCAAGCAGACTGATTATTTTTAGTAATTTTTCACTTTGGCATACGGTAGGCCCACCAACACACACTCATTTTTCGGTTGTTGCTTGATTGTGGTAGTGAATCGCATTTGGACAGCCCTGCATTAGAGCGATATATAGAGCTCCAATAGACTAAAATAATGACATATCAATTTTACAAATCGGGTTTCAAATAAAAAGTTGCAAAAAAAAAAATATTTCCGCGGTATTTCGCGGTAAAAAAAAAAAATTGTCCCGAAACCCTCTCAAAATAAGCTTCATATATAAGTGATGACTTTTACAATGGTGAGCGTTCTCACGGAGAAATAAAAAAAACATGGGATTGCGATACCAAAGCCATTGGAATGTCAGGGACATTGAATGATGAGCCATTTTTGCTGGTTCCTTCTCCGAGAAGAACAAAATGTACCAAAACGGCGAAAACTATCAACATTTAAACACTTTTAACATACATAAAAATAAAAAATGGAGGTTAAGTACAAGATTGTGATAAAAAATAAACATAGGTTTGTTAATTAAATCTCTTATAGCATTGTAATTTTTCTACGGATTATAATCCGGGAAGTGCCAAAATGTTCACTAATAAATAGGCTGTTGACTCAAAGTGTGAAACCAGGAGGATATTTAATATTTCTTTAAAAAAATTACAAAAAATATATGAATGTCGGAAAAAAAACTGAAAATTTTCATTAAAAAAATCTTTTGATCATCATACTTCCGTCAATTTAACGTCGATTTTAATTATTTTGGCTTTGTTGGAAAGGTTATTCTATCCTCTCAAAACAAGATTAAATAACTAAAAAATCGAGACGGTAATGGCGGAGATATTGACTAATAAGTAATCCTACTTTTTTTTCTTATCTCAAAAACTGAAATTTCAAAATATCTCGAAAACTGTTCTACTTTTGAACCATCTGATTACATATTTGGAATCAGCAGAAAATTCTACATAGGAATCATGTATCAAATGTCGAGGATATGAAAATTTTTGAAATTTTGTCGGGTAGTGTAATCGATCAGCGTGCGAGTAAGTAGTTTGTATTTGTATTTGCGAAATCAAAGTGGTCTACGTGTACACACGCCAGCAGCTGAGCCACTACATATTTTGATGTACTAGATCCACGCTGTTCAGTGGCATAAGCGCCCAAAGTGGTGCCAGCCACATAAGCCGTAGAGCAGAAAATTTTACCAATTTGAACGCGCTATAACAAGCGAGTTGCCGCTACGAATTGTATATCCACTAGTACCTTATACATACCCATTAAGGTGGAGTGAAATCATATGGAGATTTTTTGTTTGTTCTTTTTTTGAACGTACCAGCAATGAAAAGTTGCCTTTATACGAGTTAATGAACCCCACAAAATTTTATCGCGATAGGATGACGTTTTGAACTGCCCCCAGCCCCGCAAAGTTGAAAGCAATAAGCACGATCTGGTACAAATTAGAAATTTTGAAAATTATAAAATCAAAAAACTAAGTATGAGGATTGATAAAGATGGCTAAGCGGAGTATTAAAGTGAATTTTTTTTTTTTTGGAAACAACAACAACAAAAGTTATGAAAGGTCAAAGTTTATATTATGCATTTTTTAAATTGCAATTACTTAAAAAATACTAAACCGATTTCGAATATTTTTATACCATTCGATAGGTATTTTGATTCTCTTTAATTTGATATACATTTTGTATATGAAAATTAAGGGGGGTTAAAGGGGGGTTGACCCCCGCAGGGTGGTGTTATGGAACCCTAATAAAATGTATATCAAATTAAAGGGAATCAACATACCTATCGAATGGTATAAAAATATTCGAAATCGGTTCAGTAGTTTTTAAGTAATTGCAATTTAAAAATGCACAATATAAACTTTGTCCTTTAATAACTTTTGTTGTTGTTGTTTCAAAAAAAAAATAAAAACATCACTTTAATACTCAGCTTAGCCATCTTTATCAATCCTCATACTTCGTTTTTTTATTTTATAATTTTCAAAATTTCATATTTGTACCAGATCGTGCTTATTGCTTTCAACTTTGTGGGGCTGGGGGCACCTCTAAACATGCGAGTAGGTCAATAAAATTTTACAGGCTTATTACTGGGCTAGAAAGGTTCCGTTCTGGCTTTGGAACAAATTGAATTTCCAAAAAAAAAGTTTCACTCCACCTTAATACCCATGTATGTATAAGCAAACACGTTTTGGAAGTCAGCGGAGAAACGAAGGAGACGCGAAGTTAATTTTATATAAAATATCAACATCTCATAAGTACTTATATACATATATTTCGACATGTGAATGCAGGGCTGAGGGAGCGCAGGGATTTGCAAAGCGGTACATATGTACATAATTCGATGACCTATGTAAACAGAATTCGGGTAGCCCAGCACCAGATTTAGACATTTAAGAAAAAAGAAAAAAATAAGAAAAAAGGTTTTGCTTTGCAATTCGATAACGACTTAGCTTTGCATCCGCATGTATGTACATGTGTACAAGTGTAACTACGCACATTCATATATAGTGAGTTTATACGTATCAGCGCTTGTGGAGGCAAAAGAAGGGGCGGGAGCCGTGTTGTAGATCCATTTACTCTTACCCGCAAATTGAACCAAGGCGCCTTGAGTAGGGAAAAGCAGGGGACAAGATAAACCATAGCATACGTGCATTCATTTGTCATCGGCAACACATACGCTAGGTAATGTGCAATATCGTTTTGTATGCCCGAACTCCTGACAATTATGGCATTGTACGGGGCCCACACGTTTATGCGGTTCTTCCACAGAGATTCTTCGGTGTAGAAGATAACGTAATTTATAAATGGGATGTACTTCTTTAAAAGCTGGAAATCTGGCTCGATTTCAACCCTGAACATCGGTTGCGGTATGTTGGCTTTATTTTTGATATTGTAAACATATCTGACTTTAAAGCCTTCCTCGTTTAATGCAGTCTCTATTTCTGCCGGGCTTACGGAATTTTCTATTCCTTTTAGTACAACTGACAAGCCACGGCTACTTTTTAGCTGATAGGTATAGAAGTTTTTCTTCCTGTTTTCAAAGTCTTTAGTTATTTTTCGGAAATAATCCTCACTATAGGTTTGGATTTTAACTTCCTGTATATTGCCTTTTTTTATAGGTACGACATGGAAGTTTTTAGGACCTACTAGCTCAACCAGTTTGTTTACTAATGTATTAGAGCTTTGTTCTCGCAGGTAAATTGGAGGGGGCTTGGGACTTTTTTTTGGCTTTTCGATTGGAATGTTTTGAGATTCAGCGAGCACACTGAATCTGTTATCGCCCAATGTTATTTTCGGTGCCTCTTTTGTTGCCTCTGCTGGCAGGTCACGTTTGATTAATTTGGAGGGATTCGATTTCCCATTCTTTTCTGGCGTTCGCTTTCTTTTTATACGGATATAGCGATCCAAGCCAGTTTGCACTTGTATTTTCTTGGCGTTTTTATCTGCCATTTTTATGGTATCACCAGCTTTATTTTGAGCTCCAGCTGCGGAAGTACTTGCTAGAGGCTCTGTGAATTGAGGGCAAGTAATTTGGACACTCGGGGAACAGGACCGTGCCCTTTGTTCAATCGCCGTGTTTCCTTTTCCGGCTATTGTAGGTTTTTCATTTATATCAAATGCTTTTATTGTGAAATATGCATTTCGCAAGCGCTCGTTTGACTGAGAGCCATAGGTACTCATATATGTATGCACTTTATTTTGCTTTGTTTCATTTATTTATTTTTATTTTTATTATTTTTTTATTTTATTATTATTATTATTTTTTTTTTTTAATTTATTTTTTGTTTTATTTTATTTTATTTTTATTTTATTTTATTTTATTTTATTTTTATTTTATTTTAATTTTATTTTATATAATAATTATATCTATTTATATAAACGTAACTAGAGCAGTGCAGTGCTCTAACTGTCGGCAATAGCAGTGCAGTGCTCTAACTGCCGGCAATGCAGTTCGCCGGAAATGTAACAACAGCTGATCCCACCTTCGTTGACAGCGCCACCTGTCGGTACAGCGCATCAAAAGCAACTCTGCACGGGATAAAAAAGTTGCTTAGTACGTATGTATTTATATTTATATATGTATGTATGTTTATATATTGAAAAGTATTTGTTAAAACTAAATACTTATCTTTTGGACTTTTCTTTTTGTGTCACAATCCCGTCGGAGGGAAATCGCTTCCCAAGTCTCTCGGCACGGATTTTACCAAAAATCCGATTAAAAAAACTAGTAGAAACGTAAATATACGATAAAAACACGGATCGATGTAAATTGGCCTATGTAGCTGCCAGTGTTACCGCTGAATAAATATCAAAATTACAACTATCGTGCCTTTCTGCACGTCAAATTCTGCATCTGCTGTTGTGCGACTAAAAGGCGAAATTCACCACACGACATCAATCTCATGTGAACTCACCACATCTGTCAAAAACTCTGTGCACACACATATATGTGTGCGTGTAAATGCGTCCAGCGCGATCTCGTTGTCTCGGTTTGCATGTATTCACAACATTTATTTACGTTCGTCCGTTTACGTAATCGCCGCGCTTAAACTCTTACAACCCTCCCTTCCAAAGTGGATTACAACTAAAGCTCAATTCTTCAATCTCTTAAATGTCTACTCCGCTCTCTTAGTATCTAGGTAACTATTCTACTGTGCCATACATAAATATATACGTACTTATATTCTTGTATTCATATATGTATATATATATATATATGAGCAATTAAATAAGTTCATGTAAATATGTTCTGCTCTACTTCAAAGACATTCCGATATCTATATACATGCATATGGTACGTACATATGTACACACATGGCCTCTTCTTAGACTACTTGCTCTTTTGCTGAGCCGATTTGTATGCGTTTACTTAAAGCCTCCGCACACGAGCATGATTTAAGGGTGTTTTAGGCAAAAATCGTGTTTTCGGCGTTAATTACCCTTAAATAACGTTGTTTTGCCATACAAAAATGCCAGCTGAAATCACCCTTGAAATGCGCATTTCGGCGAAAACACTCACGAAATTACTCTAGAATCGGTCTCTTCTCTAAATTTTATCGATTATAATCGAAAACATCTTTACCCATCGCTAATATTTCACATTAGCTGAGTTTTATTTTAGCGCATATACATCTGCGCTAAAATAAAAACGGCTATTAAATTTGTTCGCGACGGTTTCTTAGATATATTCTCATTGTATATTGCATTAGCGATTCCTTAATTATAAAAAATTTAATTTGGTGGGAGTATTTTATTAATGATATTTTCATTTAAGTTGACCATGTACAAATTTTTATTTGGCGCAGGAACAGCGTAACTGAAACCCGACTAAATGAAATTACTCAAAAACGTGTGTGAATGCGCGTGATTTCG
This sequence comes from Urophora cardui, assembly GCA_960531455.1. Lineage (NCBI taxonomy): Eukaryota > Metazoa > Arthropoda > Insecta > Diptera > Tephritidae > Urophora > Urophora cardui. The sequence continues at coordinate 86,083,714 of OY482673.1, read as the reverse complement.
GAAAGTGATTTCGGCTAATCAACGTAATTTCAAATGCTCGTGTGCGGAGGCTTTTATTTATATACGTGTTTCTATGTCCATCAAGGAATGTAAATCGTAACTAATTCATGTATATGTATATTCATGTGTTTGATGGCGATCTTGTCGCTAATATGGTGTATTATGAGATTATATACGTATGTATGTATGTACATCTATATACATGCGTGGTTGTTTCCCTGCAAAGAATGCGATCACTCCGAGATACATCCGGGACAACTCGCAAGGGAGCATGCGATTACTACCCATTTGTATCTCTTTATATGGGTTGAAGTGTTCTCTTTTGTTTGAGCATGTCCTATGAAGAGACTAATTGTACCCAGTTTGTACCCGAACGGGTAGCAAAAGCGCACAATTGTACCCGTTTTGTACTCGAACAGGTAGCAAATGCGACACATCCATTTGTGCGACTAATTGTACCCGTTTGATACCCTTTCGGGTACAATTCGTCTACAATTAGTATACATATGTACCCGTTCGGGTACAATTGGGAACAATTGTAGACTAATTGTACCCGAAAGAGAGCGCTCCCGGACAAATCTTTTTAGAGACTCGTCGCACACTTTTTTGCAGGGTTACTTCAGTCAATTGAGAATCTTTTCGCTGCTGTCACACAAACTCTCACACGTAGCTATGCATATATGTATATTGACTTGTACATGTCTTTGCTTATCCAAGGAATCACTCGCCTTTGACGTGCATATGCTCGTAAACAAACACACATGTATATACATGCAAATATGTATATAGGATTGACCATGTTGTCCACTATCACTTCTTTTATCCCCCCTTCAGGCAGAGGTGGATTGACATTAAATTGTTTTGCGTTGATTTCAGCACAACATTCAACTTTTACCTATGTACTTCACTGTGCATTAGGATGACTTACTTATATACACATCTGTCTTGAGTGGTCTTTGCGCCACTGGAGATTGGAAGAGGGGTGCGTCTGACTATTGTTGCCGATGACAAATGAATGCACGTATGCTATGGTTTATCTTGTCCCCTGCTTTTCCCTACTCAAGGCGCCTTGGTTCAATTTGCGGGTAAGAGTAAATGGATCTTCAACACGGCTCCCGCCCTTCTTTTGCCTCCACAAGCGCTGATACGTATAAACTCACTATATATGAATGTGCGTAGTTACACTTGTACACATGTACATACATATATAGTGAGTTTATACGTATCAGCGCTTGTGGAGGCAAAAGAAGGGGCGGGAGCCGTGTTGTAGATCCATTTACTCTTACCCGCAAATTGAACCAAGGCGCCTTGAGTAGGGAAAAGCAGGGGACAAGATAAACCATAGCATACGTGCATTCATTTGTCATCGGCAACAATAGTCAGACGCACCCCTCTTCCAATCTCCAGTGGCGCAAAGACCACTCAAGACAGATGTGTATATAAGTAAGTCATCCTAATGCACAGTGAAGTACATAGGTAAAAGTTGAATGTTGTGCTGAAATCAACGCAAAACAATTTAATGTCAATCCACCTCTGCCTGAAGGGGGGATAAAAGAAGTGATAGTGGACAACATGGTCAATCCTATATACATATTTGCATGTATATACATGTGTGTTTGTTTACGAGCATATGCACGTCAAAGGCGAGTGATTCCTTGGATAAGCAAAGACATGTACAAGTCAATATACATATATGCATAGCTACGTGTGAGAGTTTGTGTGACAGCAGCGAAAAGATTCTCAATTGACTGAAGTAACCCTGCAAAAAAGTGTGCGACGAGTCTCTAAAAAGATTTGTCCGGGAGCGCTCTCTTTCGGGTACAATTAGTCTACAATTGTTCCCAATTGTACCCGAACGGGTACAAATGGATGTGTCGCATTTGCTACCTGTTCGAGTACAAAACGGGTACAATTGTGCGCTTTTGCTACCCGTTCGGGTACAAACTGGGTACAATTAGTCTCTTCATAGGACATGCTCAAACAAAAGAGAACACTTCAACCCATATAAAGAGATACAAATGGGTAGTAATCGCATGCTCCCTTGCGAGTTGTCCCGGATGTATCTCGGAGTGATCGCATTCTTTGCAGGGAAACAACCACGCATGTATATAGATGTACATACATACATACGTATATAATAATAATAATAACCCACGCCCTCCAATCCCGCCCGACCGCACGAGAGGCGCACCCGCATGACGTACGGATATTTTTTATTTACATAAAATGCCGAGGTGTTGAGTGGCAGGAGTTTGTTAAGCGTCGAGATCTCAAACTGCTCAGCTACAGAGAAATAAAATCATCAGCTGAGTATAGTACAATTGAAGTTAGTCTTGAGAATTATAACAGAATAATCGCTACTATGTGTTAAGATAAGACAGTATTTTTTCCCTTATAATGAAAAGTGAGTCCGAAATATCTAAAAAGCTGGAATAGGAATTAAAGCTCTTACATAAACCCCGGAAAGGTTCATTTAATTCAAAGTTTGATTTACACTGCTTTAAGTAGATAGGGTTGAAGTGTCTTGTTGAACGAGAAGGAATGTTAAAGTTTATTTCAGCTAGCAAGAAAGGAGAAAGAATTAAGCCATTCAAGAGCTTAACGATAAATATTACCCCTAACATTTCTCGTCGACTTGCAAGAGTCGGAAGATTAAGGAGTTTTAAACGGCTAGTATACGGTGGAAGATTGTAACCAGAATCCCAAGGCAAATTTCTTAAAGCAAAAAGCAAAAACTGTTTTTGGACTGACTCTAAGCGATCAGAGTGAATCCGATAGTATGGATTCCAAACTATGGAACCATATTCCAATATAGGTCTTACTAAAGTTGTAAAGAGTGTTTTAGTTATGTATGGGTCGCTGAATTCCTTTGACCAACGTTTTACAAACGCTAAGACACCTCTTGCCTTATTTGCTGTAGCATTAATATGAATGTTAAAACTAAGTTTGCAGTCCATTATTACACCTAAATCCACAAACTCATTTACTTGTTCGAGGCCTAAGCCATTTATTGCATAAGAAGCTGGCTGTACGGTTTTCCGGGAAAAGCGCATGAATTTACATTTATTGAGGTTAAGTGGCATTAAGTTAGTGTCACACCAAGAAACTAAGGAATTTAAATCTTCCTGAAGCAAAGTTCTATCATCAAATGAAGAGATTGATCTAAAAAGCTTTACGTCGTCCGCATACAATGAAATTTTTGAGTGTTTAATTGTAGTAGTTATATCGTTAATAAATAGCAAAAACAGAATCGGGCCAAGGTGACTGCCTTGAGGAACTCCTGAAGTAACATTAATAATAGACGAGTAAGCATTTTTGAAAATCACCCTTTGTGTCCTATTTAAAAGATATGAAGATATCCATTGCAAAAGGCTGGGCTGAAAGCCAAGAAGATCAAGTTTAAGAATCAGCAAGGTGTGATTGACTTTATCAAATGCTTTGCTGAAGTCCGTGTATATAACATCAGTGGGCAAGTTTTGAGAAAATCCATTTGAAATACTAGTGGTAAACTCCAGTAGGTTTGTGACCGTTGATTTACCCTTACAGAACCCGTGTTGGGAATCACAGATTAATGAGGACGTTGAATGAGACAATCTATTGGTAACTATTGCTTCAAATAATTTAGGAATAGCCGAAATATTTGCTATACCTCGATAATTTTCTATGGAGGACCTACTCCCGCTTTTATGAAGGGGGATAATGAATGACTCTTTCCAGAGCATAGGGAAAATGCCTTGTTCTAAGGAACTATTGAATAATGCAGTTAGTGGTTTAAACAGGTTTATGGCACATTTTTTTAGAAAGCATGTTGGTATCTGGTCAGGACCATAACTAAATGACTCTTTTAATGATAATAAAGCTGATAACACGTCATCTGCAGATATATATGGTTTGTAAATTGATGTATTAGGAGATAATCGATATGGATAGTTACGAAATGGAAGTTCTTCTATGTTGGAATAATTATGTTTGAAAAATTGTGCAAAAAGATTGGAAATTTCTTGACTATCACTTGAAGTAAAGAAGGTAAAGATGCCGATGATGAAGAAGAGAGTTCTAGGCATTTAAATGAATTAAACAGATTTTCGTAGTGCTTGAATTTTTCAGTCAAAGAAAGTAGCTCTTTTCCAATCTCAGAGAAACCACTCCTCGTTTGACTGAAAAGTTTAGAGAGATCTACTTCGGTCGACCTACAATTCACGCATGACCAACGCAAGCCCTTTCTGTCATTAATCAAATCTCAGCATTCTGCCTGTTATGCCTGCACATTTTATATGAGCTAACCCATCACACAGCCAACAAGACACGAAACGCTCGGACTCACTTTTAACAGAACAGTTTTTATAAATGCAAGACATATTTAGAGTATAAAATTCTATTACAGATAATAAAAGTAAACAATCAGAGAGAAATTAAATAAGTGTCAAAACGAATGATAGAACCGAAAGGGTTAATAGCTGCGAACAGTTTGAAAGACTGTAAAGTTAGTAAGTTAGTGACAGTTTGGAAAGTAGTGTAGTGTATATGACAGTGAGCAGTTTGAGATGCACAGCAAGACGCTTAAAAAGCAGACGCAAACAGCTGTGACAAGAGAAAGAGAATATAAAAATGTAAATGAAAAAGTGCAAAATAAAGAACGCAAAAAACACAAAAACAATTTATGTTAAAAAGATTAGCCACACAACTGCAACAACAATATGCAAAATGACTCGGCAATCACACTTGAAATTTTAAATTAAAAATATTCAATAAATAATTAACCAAACTCTGTTTAACTTTATTGCTTCTGTAGTGCACTAAATTAATCACTTTTTCGCAAAGAACTTTTAAATTAAAGTAAATTATTATACAATATTAAAGCACAAAATTAAGGAGCAAAATAATTATCGATCACACAGCTTTGACGTTTGCGCCGTAGTCTCATAATACACCATATTAGCGACAAGATCGCCATCAAACACATGAATATACATATACATGAATTAGTTACGATTTACATTCCTTGATGGACATAGAAACACGTATATAAATAAAAGCCTCCGCACACGAGCATTTGAAATTACGTTGATTAGCCGAAATCACTTTCCGAAATCACGCGCATTCACACACGTTTTTGAGTAATTTCATTTAGTCGGGTTTCAGTTACGCTGTTCCTGCGCCAAATAAAAATTTGTACATGGTCAACTTAAATGAAAATATCATTAATAAAATACTCCCACCAAATTAAATTTTTTATAATTAAGGAATCGCTAATGCAATATACAATGAGAATATATCTAAGAAACCGTCGCGAACAAATTTAATAGCCGTTTTTATTTTAGCGCAGATGTATATACGCTAAAATAAAACTCAGCTAATGTGAAATATTAGCAATGGGTAAAGATGTTTTCGATTATAATCGATAAAATTTAGAGAAGAGACCGATTCTAGAGTAATTTCGTGAGTGTTTTCGCCGAAATGCGCATTTCAAGGGTGATTTCAGCTGGCATTTTTGTATGGCAAAACAACGTTATTTAAGGGTAATTAACGCCGAAAACACGATTTTTGCCTAAAACACCCTTAAATCATGCTCGTGTGCGGAGGCTTTAAGTAAACGCATACAATTCGGCTCAGCAAAAGAGCAAGTAGTCTAAGAAGAGGCCATGTGTGTACATATGTACGTACCATATGCATGTATATAGATATCGGAATGTCTTTGAAGTAGAGCAGAACATATTTACATGAACTTATTTAATTGCTCATATATATATATATATACATATATGAATACAAGAATATAAGTACGTATATATTTATGTATGGCACAGTAGAATAGTTACCTAGATACTAAGAGAGCGGAGTAGACATTTAAGAGATTGAAGAATTGAGCTTTAGTTGTAATCCACTTTGGAAGGGAGGGTTGTAAGAGTTTAAGCGCGGCGATTACGTAAACGGACGAACGTAAATAAATGTTGTGAATACATGCAAACCGAGACAACGAGATCGCGCTGGACGCATTTACACGCACACATATATGTGTGTGCACAGAGTTTTTGACAGATGTGGTGAGTTCACATGAGATTGATGTCGTGTGGTGAATTTCGCCTTTTAGTCGCACAACAGCAGATGCAGAATTTGACGTGCAGAAAGGCACGATAGTTGTAATTTTGATATTTATTCAGCGGTAACACTGGCAGCTACATAGGCCAATTTACATCGATCCGTGTTTTTATCGTATATTTACGTTTCTACTAGTTTTTTTAATCGGATTTTTGGTAAAATCCGTGCCGAGAGACTTGGGAAGCGATTTCCCTCCGACGGGATTGTGACACAAAAAGAAAAGTCCAAAAGATAAGTATTTAGTTTTAACAAATACTTTTCAATATATAAACATACATACATATATAAATATAAATACATACGTACTAAGCAACTTTTTTATCCCGTGCAGAGTTGCTTTTGATGCGCTGTACCGACAGGTGGCGCTGTCAACGAAGGTGGGATCAGCTGTTGTTACATTTCCGGCGAACTGCATTGCCGGCAGTTAGAGCACTGCACTGCTATTGCCGACAGTTAGAGCACTGCACTGCTCTAGTTACGTTTATATAAATAGATATAATTATTATATAAAATAAAATTAAAATAAAATAAAAATAAAATAAAATAAAATAAAAATAAAATAAAAAAAAATAAATTAAAAAAAAAAATAATAATAATAATAAAATAAAAAAATAATAAAAATAAAAATAAATAAATGAAACAAAGCAAAATAAAGTGCATACATATATGAGTACCTATGGCTCTCAGTCAAACGAGCGCTTGCGAAATGCATATTTCACAATAAAAGCATTTGATATAAATGAAAAACCTACACTAGCCGGAAAAGGAAACACGGCGATTGAACAAAGGGCACGGTCCTGTTCCCCGAGTGTCCAAATTACTTGCCCTCAATTCACAGAGGCTCTAGCAAGTACTTCCGCAGCTGGAGCTCAAAATAAAGCTGGTGATACCATAAAAATGGCAGATAAAAACGCCAAGAAAATACAAGTGCAAACTGGCTTGGATCGCTATATCCGTATAAAAAGAAAGCGAACGCCAGAAAAGAATGGGAAATCGAATCCCTCCAAATTAATCAAAGGTAACCTGCCAGCAGAGGCACCGAAAATAACATTGGGCGATAACAGATTCAGTGTGCTCGCTGAATCTCAAAACATTCCAATCGAAAAGCCAAAAAAAAGTCCCAAGCCCCCTCCAATTTACCTGCGAGAACAAAGCTCTAATACATTAGTAAACAAACTGGTTGAGCTAGTAGGTCCTAAAAACTTCCATGTCGTACCTATAAAAAAAGGCAATATACAGGAAGTTAAAATCCAAACCTATAGTGAGGATTATTTCCGAAAAATAACTAAAGACTTTGAAAACAGGAAGAAAAACTTCTATACCTATCAGCTAAAAAGTAGCCGTGGCTTGTCAGTTGTACTAAAAGGAATAGAAAATTCCGTAAGCCCGGCAGAAATAGAGACTGCATTAAACGAGGAAGGCTTTAAAGTCAGATATGTTTACAATATCAAAAATAAAGCCAAACATACCGCAACCGATGTTCAGGGTTGAAATCGAGCCAGATTTCCAGCTTTTAAAGAAGTACACCCCATTTATAAATTACGTTATCTTCTACACCGAAGAATCTCTGTGGAAGAACCGCATAAACGTGTGGGCCCCGTACAATGCCATAATTGTCAGGAGTTCGGGCATACAAAACGATATTGCACATTACCTAGCGTATGTGTAATTTGCGGAAATTGGCACAGCTCCAAAGAGTGCGAGAAACCTGAAGCAAACCCAGAAAATAAGAAGTGCAGTAACTGCGGTGAAAATCACACTGCTAATTATAGGGGTTGCCCAGTATACATTTCATTAAAAGAGAAAGGTAGCAAAAAACCTAAAAATGTCCCTGTCCCACAACCTCAAAATGTGCCAAAACCAACTATAAATACAGCCCCGCAGAGAAATCTGGGAACGTACTCATACGCTCAAGTCTTAAGAGGCACACAACAGACCGAAATCCAAGACGATTCCACTCCAACAACATCACTCGAAAACACTCTAAATAGCTTTATTCATATGATGCAGGACCATATGAAGTCAATGCAAAACATGATGCAAGAATTGATTAGGAATCAAAATCTCCTACTTCAAACAATTTTGTTAAGACCATGAATTGTTTCAATATAGGTTTCTGGAATGCTAACGGCATAGGCCAACATCGCAATGAACTCCATGTTTTCCTAGAAAATCACCAAATTGACACAATGTTAGTGTCTGAAACCCATCTGACTGTGTTTAATAATTTTAATATTGATGGGTATATGTTCTATAATACTAAGCACCCTGAAGGAAAAGCTAGAGGTGGAACCGGTATAATTATAAGAAAGAGGATTAAGCACCACGTTCTAGAAGAATATTGCAAAGAGTATATACACTCAACGTCAGTGTACGTAGATGATAGTTCTGGCGGATTAACTGTATCTGCAATATACTGTCCTCCCCGTTTTAATATAACAGAGTACCAATTTACTGAATTCTTTTCCAAGTTAGGCACGAGATATTTGGCAGCAGGTGATTACAATGCTAAACATACTTTTTGGGGATCTAGGTTAATAACACCAAAGGGAAGAAACCTGTTCAAAGCAATCCAAAGCAATGGTCTTGATATTATATCAACAGGGCAGCCAACATATTGGCCCACTGATAGGAGCAAAACTCCCGACCTCATAGATTTTGGGGTAACTCGCGGCCTCGATCGGGATATACTTCAGATAGAATCTCTTTTTGACCTATCGTCTGATCACTCTCCTTGCGTCATATCTATTAAAACCTTTCCAACTTTAAACGAACTGAACCCAAGCTTAACTAATAGATTTACGAATTGGCTGAAGTACAGAAAATTTATAAGTTCGCATATTAATCCAAATGTGAGCCTTAAAACAGCCGCCGAAGTGGAATATGCGATAATTGACTTCACAAACTTACTGCAAGTGGCAGCAAAGGTTTCAACGCCATTACGTCCTAACACAACCCAGCAGCAAAGCTTTAGTCCTTTCAATGAAAACGATATCATTGAGCTAGTTTCCAAGAAAAGGCAACTTAGGAGAGACTGGCAAAGGTTGCGATCTCCAACCCTGAAAAACGAGCTAAAAAAATGTACGAAAGAGCTCCAAATGCTCCTAGAGGAGAAAAGGGAAACAAAATTTCAAAATAGAATTGAGTCCCTCACGGCCACATCCTGTACAGATTATTCTTTGTGGCGCTCTCTCAAATATCTAAAACGGCCGGTTCAGCAGGATCCTCCAATACGAATGCAAAATGGTGAATTTGCTCGAAGTGACCACGAAAAAGGAGTAGTATTTGCAACCCATCTTTCAAATGTATTTACTCCAAATGAAGGCCAAAATGTTCTCCAAGAAAATACTCCACAATTACCAGCAATACCACTTGGTTTTAAACTAGACGACTTGAATAAAACTATATCCAACGACATAGAGAATAAGAAAGCACCAGGGTATGACAGAATAACGGGTGAAATGTTTAAAGCGCTTCCCATAGTAGCTATTAAGCAACTACTATACATCTTCAATAGTATCCTCCGATTATGTCACTTTCCTAATCCATGGAAACTATCTGAAATTATTATGATCCCAAACCAAGCAAAGACCCGACAATAGTAAGCTCCTACAGACCAATAAGCTTAATCTCTATCTTTTCCAAACTATTCGAAAAATTATTGCTGAGAAAGATTCAGCCCATCTTAGAACTGCACGAAACCATACCAAGCCACCAGTTCGGATTTAGAGAGCAGCACGGTACGATAGAACAAGTGCATAGAATTGTTTCAGAAATAAGGTCAACTTTTGAAACCAAACGATATTGCACTGCCCTATTCCTAGATGCGGCACAAGCTTTCGATAAAGTATGGCTAGAAGGGCTATTGCATAAAATAAAACAAACACTTCCTTATAATCTCTGCGGGATCCTAGAAAGCTTTTTAACAGGTAGAAAATTTCGAGTAAGGCACAAAAGTTTTACAACCGAAAGTCATCCACTTTCTGCTGGAGTTCCACAAGGTAGCGTTCTAGGGCCTGTACTATACTTAATTTACACAAGCGATCTGCCAACCAACGCGAGCCCTGTCACGTCTACCTTCGCAGATGATACGGCTATACTGAGTGTGCACGCAAATCCCATAACTGCTACTATCCAATTGCAGAGACATATAAAAACTTTAGAAGAATGGCTTACTACGTGGAGAATTAAGGTCAACGAATCTAAATGTGTACAAGTAACCTTTAGCCTGAAAAAAGACACATGCCCACCAGTCTCAATAAATGGGAAAATAATAACTCAGAAAGACTTCGTTAAGTACCTTGGAGTCACACTGGATAGAAGAATGACTTGGAAAAATCACATTGACAAAAAGATTATGCAATCCAAGTTGAAAATAAGCCAGCTGCAATGGTTAATTGGTGCAAGTTCTAGACTGGGCTTAGATAATAAGATATTAATATTTAATATGGTTTTAAAACCAATTTGGATGTATGGAATTCAACTATGGGGCTCAGCATCGAAATCTAGCGTAGAAAGAATTCAAAGGCTACAGTCGAAGATATTAAGAACAATATGCAAAGCGCCTTGGTATGTAAAAACTACAATTATACATAGTAACCTAAAGATAAATACGGTGGCCGAAGAGATAGAGAAAATGCAAGCAAATTATGCGAAAAGATTAGCCAACCATCCTAATTCATTAGCAAAAAGTCTCCTAAAGCAAAGCTATCCTAGGCGGTTAAAGAGAAAGGATGTAAAACTCAATTGTGCATAAGGTCATATTCTGTTAGACCAATATCTCGAGAGTAACTTTAAAAATGATGAACGTCGCTGAATAATAATAATAATAATAATAATAATAATAATAATAATAATAATAATAATAATAATAATAATAAATTGTAAAAAGCAGCTTACTGAAATTCCTTCCATTCAGAAAGCTACAACAGCATTTACTAATACCCATGTATAAGGTCAACGAATCTAAATGTGTACAAGTAACCTTTAGCCTGAAAAAAGACACATGCCCACCAGTCTCAATAAATGGGAAAATAATAACTCAGAAAGACTTCGTTACGTACCTTGGAGTCACACTGGATAGAAGAATGACTTGGAAAAATCACATTGACAAAAAGATTATGCAATCCAAGTTGAAAATAAGCCAGCTGCAATGGTTAATTGGTCCAAGTTCTAGACTGGGCTTAGATAATAAGATATTAATATTTAATATGGTTTTAAAACCAATTTGGATGTATGGAATTCAACTATGGGGCTCAGCATCGAAATCTAGCGTAGAGAGAATTCAAAGGCTACAGTCGAGGATATTAAGAACAATATGCAAAGCGCCTTGGTATGTAAAAAATACAGTTATACATAGTAACCTAAAGATAAATACGGTGGCCGAAGAGATAGAGAAAATGCAAGCAAATTATGCGAAAAGATTAGCCAACCATCCTAATTCATTAGCAAAAAGTCTCCTAAAGCAAAGCTATCCTAGGCGGTTAAAGAGAAAGGATGTAAAACTCAATTGTGCATAAGGTCATATTCTGTTAGACCAATATCTCGAGAGTAACTTTAAAAAATGATGAACGTCGCTCGCTGAATAATAATAATAATAATAATAATAATAATAATAATAATAATAATAATAATAATAATAATAATAATAATAATAATAATAATAATAATAATAATAATAATAATAATAATAATAATAATAATAATAATAATAATAATAATAATAATAATAATAATAATAATAATAATAATAATAATAATAATAATAATAATAATAATAATAATAATAATAATAATAATAATAATAATAATAATAATAATAATAATAATAATAATAATAATAATAATAATAATAATAATAATAATAATAATAATAATAATAATAATAATAATAATAATAATAATAATAATAATAATAATAATAATAATAATAATAATAATAATAATAATAATAATAATAATAATAATAATAATAATAATAATAATAATAATAATAATAATAATAATAATAATAATAATAATAATAATAATAATAATAATAATAATAATAATAATAATAATAATAATAATAATAATAATAATAATAATAATAATAATAATAATAATAATAATAATAATAATAATAATAATAATAATAATAATAATAATAATAATAATAATAATAATAATAATAATAATAATAATAATAATAATAATAATAATAATAATAATAATAATAATAATAGTAATAATAATAATAATAATAATAATAATAATAATAATAATAATAATAATAATAATAATAGTAATAATAATAATAATAATAGTAATAATAATAATAATAGTAATAATAATAATAATAATAATAATAATAATAATAATAATAATAGTAATAATAATAATAATAATAATAATAATAATAATAATAATAATAATAATAATAATAATAATAATAATAATAATAATAATAATAATAATAATAATAATAATAATAATAATAATAATAATAATAATAATAATAATAATAATAATAATAATAATAATAATAATAATAATAATAATAATAATAATAATAATAATAATAATAATAATAATAATAATAATAATAATAATAATAATAATAATAATAATAATAATAATAATAATAATAATAATAATAATAATAATAATAATAATAATAATAATAATAATAATAATAATAATAATAATAATAATAATAATAATAATAATAATAATAATAATAATAATAATAATAATAATAATAATAATAATAATAATAATAATAATAATAATAATAATAATAATAATAATAATAATAATAATAATAATAATAATAATAATAATAATAATAATAATAATAATAATAATAATAATAATAATAATAATAATAATAATAATAATAATAATAATAATAATAATAATAATAATAATAATAATAATAATAATAATAATAATAATAATAATAATAATAATAATAATAATAATAATAATAATAATAATAATAATAATAATAATAATAATAATAATAATAATAATAATAATAATAATAATAATAATAATAATAATAATAATAATAATAATAATAATAATAATAATAATAATAATAATAATAATAATAATAATAATAATAATAATAATAATAATAATAATAATAATAATAATAATAATAATAATAATAATAATAATAATAATAATAATAATAATAATAATAATAATAATAATAATAATAATAATAATAATAATAATAATAATAATAATAATAATAATAATAATAATAATAATAATAATAATAATAATAATAATAATAATAATAATAATAATAATAATAATAATAATAATAATAATAATAATAATAATAATAATAATAATAATAATAATAATAATAATAATAATAATAATAATAATAATAATAATAATAATAATAATAATAATAATAATAATAATAATAATAATAATAATAATAATAATAATAATAATAATAATAATAATAATAATAATAATAATAATAATAATAATAATAATAATAATAATAATAATAATAATAATAATAATAATAATAATAATAATAATAATAATAATAATAATAATAATAATAATAATAATAATAATAATAATAATAATAATAATAATAATAATAATAATAATAATAATAATAATAATAATAATAATAATAATAATAATAATAATAATAATAATAATAATAATAATAATAATAATAATAATAATAATAATAATAATAATAATAATAATAATAATAATAATAATAATAATAATAATAATAATAATAATAATAATAATAATAATAATAATAATAATAATAATAATAATAATAATAATAATAATAATAATAATAATAATAATAATAATAATAATAATAATAATAATAATAATAATAATAATAATAATAATAATAATAATAATAATAATAATAATAATAATAATAATAATAATAATAATAATAATAATAATAATAATAATAATAATAATAATAATAATAATAATAATAATAATAATAATAATAATAATAATAATAATAATAATAATAATAATAATAATAATAATAATAATAATAATAATAATAATAATAATAATAATAATAATAATAATAATAATAATAATAATAATAATAATAATAATAATAATAATAATAATAATAATAATAATAATAATAATAATAATAATAATAATAATAATAATAATAATAATAATAATAATAATAATAATAATAATAATAATAATAATAATAATAATAATAATAATAATAATAATAATAATAATAATAATAATAATAATAATAATAATAATAATAATAATAATAATAATAATAATAATAATAATAATAATAATAATAATAATAATAATAATAATAATAATAATAATAATAATAATAATAATAATAATAATAATAATAATAATAATAATAATAATAATAATAATAATAATAATAATAATAATAATAATAATAATAATAATAATAATAATAATAATAATAATAATAATAATAATAATAATAATAATAATAATAATAATAATAATAATAATAATAATAATAATAATAATAATAATAATAATAATAATAATAATAATAATAATAATAATAATAATAATAATAATAATAATAATAATAATAATAATAATAATAATAATAATAATAATATAATAATAATAATAATAATAATAATAATAATAATAATAATAATAATAATAATAATATAATAATAATAATAATAATAATAATAATAAATAATAATAATAATAATAATAATAATAATAATAATAATAATAATAATAATAATAATAATAATAATAATAATAATAATAATAATAATAATAATAATAATAATAATAATAATAATAATAATAATAATAATAATAATAATAATAATAATAATAATAATAATAATAATAATAATAATAATAATAATAATAATAATAATAATAATAATAATAATAATAATAATAATAATAATAATAATAATAATAATAATAATAATAATAATAATAATAATAATAATAATAATAATAATAATAATAATAATAATAATAATAATAATAATAATAATAATAATAATAATAATAATAATAATAATAATAATAATAATAATAATAATAATAATAATAATAATAATAATAATAATAATAATAATAATAATAATAATAATAATAATAATAATAATAATAATAATAATAATAATAATAATAATAATAATAATAATAATAATAATAATAATAATAATAATAATAATAATAATAATAATAATAATAATAATAATAATAATAATAATAATAATAATAATAATAATAATAATAATAATAATAATAATAATAATAATAATAATAATAATAATAATAATAATAATAATAATAATAATAATAATAATAATAATAATAATAATAATAATAATAATAATAATAATAATAATAATAATAATAATAATAATAATAATAATAATAATAATAATAATAATAATAATAATAATAATAATAATATAATAATAATAATAATAATAATAATAATAATAATAATAATAATAATAATAATAATAATAATAATAATAATAATAATAATAATAATAATAATAATAATAATAATAATAATAATAATAATAATAATAATAATAATAATAATAATAATAATAATAATAATAATAATAATAATAATAATAATAATAATAATAATAATAATAATAATAATAATAATAATAATAATAATAATAATAATAATAATAATAATAATAATAATAATAATAATAATAATAATAATAATAATAATAATAATAATATAATAATAATAATAATAATAATAATAATAATAATAATAATAATAATAATAATAATAATAATAATAATAATAATAATAATAATAATAATAATAATAATAATAATAATAATAATAATAATAATAATAATAATAATAATAATAATAATAATAATAATAATAATAATAATAATAATAATAATAATAATAATAATAATAATAATAATAATAATAATAATAATAATAATAATAATAATAATAATAATAATAATAATAATAATAATAATAATAATAATAATAATAATAATAATAATAATAATAATAATAATAATAATAATAATAATAATAATAATAATAATAATAATAATAATGATAATGATAATAATAATAATAATAATAATAATAATAATAATAATAATAATAATAATAATAATAATAATAATAATAATGATAATGATAATAATAATAATAATAATAATAATAATAATAATAATAATAATAATAATAATAATAATAATAATAATAATAATAATAATAATAATAATAATAATAATAATAATAATAATAATAATAATAATAATAATAATAATAATAATAATAATAATAATAATAATAATAATAATAATAATAATAATAATAATAATAATAATAATAATAATAATAATAATAATAATAATAATAATAATAATAATAATAATAATAATAATAATAATAATAATAATAATAATAATAATAATAATAATAATAATAATAATAATAATAATAATAATAATAATGATAATGATAATAATAATAATAATAATAATAATAATAATAATAATAATAATAATAATAATAATAATAATAATAATAATAATAATAATAATAATAATAATAATAATAATAATAATAATAATAATAATAATAATAATAATAATAATAATAATAATAATAATAATAATAATAATAATAATAATAATAATAATAATAATAATAATAATAATAATAATAATAATAATAATAATAATAATAATAATAATAATAATAAT
>OY482673.1:85874859-86066651 GCA_960531455.1 Urophora cardui | reverse complement strand
ATAATAATAATAATAATAATAATAATAATAATAATAATAATAATAATAATAATAATAATAATAATAATAATAATAATAATAATAATAATAATAATAATAATAATAATAATAATAATAATAATAATAATAATAATAATAATAATAATAATAATAATAATAATAATAATAATAATAATAATAATAATAATAATAATAATAATAATAATAATAATAATAATAATAATAATAATAATAATAATAATAATAATAATAATAATAATAATAATAATAATAATAATAATAATAATAATAATAATAATAATAATAATAATAATAATAATAATAATAATAATAATAATAATAATAATAATAATAATAATAATAATAATAATAATAATAATAATAATAATAATAATAATAATAATAATAATAATAATAATAATAATAATAATAATAATAATAATAATAATAATAATAATAATAATAATAATAATAATAATAATAATAATAATAATAATAATAATAATAATAATAATAATAATAATAATAATAATAATAATAATAATAATAATAATAATAATAATAATAATAATAATAATAATAATAATAATAATAATAATAATAATAATAATAATAATAATAATAATAATAATAATAATAATAATAATAATAATAATAATAATAATAATAATAATAATAATAATAATAATAATAATAATAATAATAATAATAATAATAATAATAATAATAATAATAATAATAATAATAATAATAATAATAATAATAATAATAATAATAATAATAATAATAATAATAATAATAATAATAATAATAATAATAATAATAATAATAATAATGATAATGATAATAATAATAATAATAATAATAATAATAATAATAATAATAATAATAATAATAATAATAATAATAATAATAATAATAATAATAATAATAATAATAATAATAATAATAATAATAATAATAATAATAATAATAATAATAATAATAATAATAATAATAATAATAATAATAATAATAATAATAATAATAATAATAATAATAATAATAATAATAATAATAATAATAATAATAATAATAATAATAATAATAATAATAATAATAATAATAATAATAATAATAATAATAATAATAATAATAATAATAATAATAATAATATAATAATAATAATAATAATAATAATAATAATAATAATAATAATAATAATAATAATAATAATAATAATAATAATAATAATAATAATAATAATAATAATAATAATAATAATAATAATAATAATAATAATAATAATAATAATAATAATAATAATAATAATAATAATAATAATAATAATAATAATAATAATAATAATAATAATAATAATAATAATAATAATAATAATAATAATAATAATAATAATAATAATAATAATAATAATAATAATAATAATAATAATAATAATAATAATAATAATAATAATAATAATAATAATAATAATAATAATAATAATAATAATAATATAATAATAATAATAATAATAATAATAATAATAATAATAATAATAATAATAATAATAATAATAATAATAATAATAATAATAATAATAATAATAATAATAATAATAATAATATAATAATAATAATAATAATAATAATAATAATAATAATAATAATAATAATAATAATAATAATAATAATAATAATAATAATAATAATAATAATAATAATAATAATAATAATAATAATAATAATAATAATAATAATAATAATAATAATAATAATAATAATAATAATAATAATAATAATAATAATAATAATAATAATAATAATAATAATAATAATAATAATAATAATAATAATAATAATAATAATAATAATAATAATAATAATAATAATAATAATAATAATAATAATAATAATAATAATAATAATAATAATAATAATAATAATAATAATAATAATAATAATAATAATAATAATAATAATAATAATAATAATAATAATAATAATAATAATAATAATAATAATAATAATAATAATAATAATAATAATAATAATAATAATAATAATAATAATAATAATAATAATAATAATAATAATAATAATAATAATAATAATAATAATAATAATAATAATAATAATAATAATAATAATAATAATAATAATAATAATAATAATAATAATAATAATAATAATAATAATAATAATAATAATAATAATAATAATAATAATAATAATAATAATAATAATAATAATAATAATAATAATAATAATAATAATAATAATAATAATAATAATAATAATAATAATAATAATAATAATAATAATAATAATAATAATAATAATAATAATAATAATAATAATAATAATAATAATAATAATAATAATAATAATAATAATAATAATAATAATAATAATAATAATAATAATAATAATAATAATAATAATAATAATAATAATAATAATAATAATAATAATAATAATAATAATAATAATAATAATAATAATAATAATAATAATAATAATAATAATAATAATAATAATAATAATAATAATAATAATAATAATAATAATAATAATAATAATAATAATAATAATAATAATAATAATAATAATAATAATAATAATAATAATAATAATAATAATAATAATAATAATAATAATAATAATAATAATAATAATAATAATAATAATAATAATAATAATAATAATAATAATAATAATAATAATAATAATAATAATAATAATAATAATAATAATAATAATATAATAATAATAATAATAATAATAATAATAATATAATAATAATAATAATAATAATAATAATAATAATAATAATAATAATAATAATAATAATAATAATAATAATAATAATAATAATAATAATAATAATAATAATAATAATAATAATAATAATAATAATAATAATAATAATAATAATAATAATAATAATAATAATAATAATAATAATAATAATAATAATATAATAATAATAATAATAATAATAATAATAATAATAATAATAATAATAATAATAATAATAATAATAATAATAATAATAATAATAATAATAATAATAATAATAATAATAATAATAATAATAATAATAATAATAATAATAATAATAATAATAATAATAATAATAATAATAATAATAATAATAATAATAATAATAATAATAATAATAATAATAATAATAATAATAATAATAATAATAATAATAATAATAATAATAATAATAATAATAATAATAATAATAATAATAATAATAATAATAATAATAATAATAATAATAATAATAATAATAATAATAATAATAATAATAATAATAATAATAATAATAATAATAATAATAATAATAATAATAATAATAATAATAATAATAATAATAATAATAATAATAATAATAATAATAATAATAATAATAATAATAATAATAATAATAATAATAATAATAATAATATAATAATAATAATAATAATAATAATAATAATAATAATAATAATAATAATAATAATAATAATAATAATAATAATAATAATAATAATAATAATAATAATAATAATAATAATAATAATAATAATAATAATAATAATAATAATAATAATAATAATAATAATAATAATAATAATAATAATAATAATAATAATAATAATAATAATAATAATAATAATAATAATAATAATAATAATAATAATAATAATAATAATAATAATAATAATAATAATAATAATAATAATAATAATAATAATAATAATAATAATAATAATAATAATAATAATAATAATAATAATAATAATAATAATAATAATAATAATAATAATAATAATAATAATAATAATAATAATAATAATAATAATAATAATAATAATAATAATAATAATAATAATAATAATAATAATAATAATAATAATAATAATAATAATAATAATAATAATAATAATAATAATAATAATAATAATAATAATAATAATAATAATAATAATAATAATAATAATAATAATAATAATAATAATAATAATAATAATAATAATAATAATAATAATAATAATAATAATAATAATAATAATAATAATAATAATAATAATAATAATAATAATAATAATAATAATAATAATAATAATAATAATAATAATAATAATAATAATAATAATAATAATAATAATAATAATAATAATAATAATAATAATAATAATAATAATAATAATAATAATAATAATAATAATAATAATAATAATAATAATAATAATAATAATAATAATAATAATAATAATAATAATAATAATAATAATAATAATAATAATAATAATAATAATAATAATAATAATAATAATAATAATAATAATAATAATAATAATAATAATAATAATAATAATAATAATAATAATAATAATAATAATAATAATAATAATAATAATAATAATAATAATAATAATAATAATAATAATAATAATAATAATAATAATAATAATAATAATAATAATAATAATAATAATAATAATAATAATAATAATAATAATAATAATAATAATAATAATAATAATAATAATAATAATAATAATAATAATAATAATAATAATAATAATAATAATAATAATAATAATAATAATAATAATAATAATAATAATAATAATAATAATAATAATAATAATAATAATAATAATAATAATAATAATAATAATAATAATAATAATAATAATAATAATAATAATAATAATAATAATAATAATAATAATAATAATAATAATAATAATAATAATAATAATAATAATAATAATAATAATAATAATAATAATAATAATAATAATAATAATAATAATAATAATAATAATAATAATAATAATAATAATAATAATAATAATAATAATAATAATAATAATAATAATAATAATAATAATAATAATAATAATAATAATAATAATAATAATAATAATAATAATAATAATAATAATAATAATAATAATAATAATAATAATAATAATAATAATAATAATAATAATAATAATAATAATAATAATAATAATAATAATAATAATAATAATAATAATAATAATAATAATATAATAATAATAATAATAATAATAATAATAATAATAATAATAATAATAATAATAATAATAATAATAATAATAATAATAATAATAATAATAATAATAATAATAATAATAATAATAATAATAATAATAATAATAATAATAATAATAATAATAATAATAATAATAATAATAATAATAATAATAATAATAATAATAATAATAATAATAATAATAATAATAATAATAATAATAATAATAATAATAATAATAATAATAATAATAATAATAATAATAATAATAATAATAATAATAATAATAATAATAATAATAATAATAATAATAATAATAATAATAATAATAATAATAATAATAATAATAATAATAATAATAATAATAATAATAATAATAATAATAATAATAATAATAATAATAATAATAATAATAATAATAATAATAATAATAATAATAATAATAATAATAATAATAATAATAATAATAATAATAATAATAATAATAATAATAATAATAATAATAATAATAATAATAATAATAATAATAATTAATAATAATAATAATAATAATAATAATAATAATAATAATAATAATAATAATAATAATAATAATAATAATAATAATAATAATAATAATAATAATAATAATAATAATAATAATAATAATAATAATAATAATAATAATAATAATAATAATAATAATAATAATAATAATAATAATAATATAATAATAATAATAATAATAATAATAATAATAATAATAATAATAATAATAATAATAATAATAATAATAATAATAATAATAATAATAATAATAATAATAATAATAATAATAATAATAATAATAATAATAATAATAATAATAATAATAATAATAATAATAATAATAATAATGATAATGATAATAATAATAATAATAATAATAATAATAATAATAATAATAATAATAATAATAATAATAATAATAATAATAATAATAATAATAATAATAATAATAATAATAATAATAATAATAATAATAATAATAATAATGATAATGATAATAATAATAATAATAATAATAATAATAATAATAATAATAATAATAATAATAATAATAATAATAATAATAATAATAATAATAATAATAATAATAATAATAATAATAATAATAATAATAATAATAATAATGATAATGATAATAATAATAATAATAATAATAATAATAATAATAATAATAATAATAATAATAATAATAATAATAATAATAATAATAATAATAATAATAATAATAATAATAATAATAATAATAATAATAATAATAATAATAATAATAATAATAATAATAATAATAATAATAATAATAATAATAATAATAATAATAATAATAATAATAATAATAATAATAATAATAATAATAATAATAATAATAATAATAATAATAATAATAATAATAATAATAATAATAATAATAATAATAATAATAATAATAATAATAATAATAATAATAATAATAATAATAATAATAATAATAATAATAATAATAATAATAATAATAATAATAATAATAATAATAATAATAATAATAATAATAATAATAATAATAATAATAATAATAATAATAATAATAATAATAATAATAATAATAATAATAATAATAATAATAATAATAATAATAATAATAATAATAATAATAATAATAATAATAATAATAATAATAATAATAATAATAATAATAATAATAATAATAATAATAATAATAATAATAATAATAATAATAATAATAATAATAATAATAATAATAATAATAATAATAATAATAATAATAATAATAATAATAATAATAATAATAATAATAATAATAATATAATAATAATAATAATAATAATAATAATAATAATAATAATAATAATAATAATAATAATAATAATAATAATAATAATAATAATAATAATAATAATAATAATAATAATAATAATAATAATAATAATAATAATAATAATAATAATAATAATAATAATAATAATAATAATAATAATAATAATAATAATAATAATAATAATAATAATAATAATAATAATAATAATAATAATAATAATAATAATAATAATAATAATAATAATAATAATAATAATAATAATAATAATAATAATAATAATAATAATAATAATAATAATAATAATAATAATAATAATAATAATAATAATAATAATAATAATAATAATAATAATAATAATAATAATAATAATAATAATAATAATAATAATAATAATAATAATAATAATAATAATAATAATAATAATAATAATAATAATAATAATAATAATAATAATAATAATAATAATAATAATAATAATAATAATAATAATAATAATAATAATAATAATAATAATAATAATAATAATAATAATAATAATAATAATAATAATAATAATAATAATAATAATAATAATAATAATAATAATAATAATAATAATAATAATAATAATAATAATAATAATAATAATAATAATAATAATAATAATAATAATAATAATAATAATAATAATAATAATAATAATAATAATAATAATAATAATAATAATAATAATAATAATAATAATAATAATAATAATAATAATAATAATAATAATAATAATAATAATGATAATAATAATAATAATAATAATAATAATAATAATAATAATAATAATAATAATAATAATAATAATAATAATAATAATAATAATAATAATAATAATAATAATAATAATAATAATAATAATAATAATAATAATAATAATAATAATAATAATAATAATAATAATAATAATAATAATAATAATAATAATAATATAATAATAATAATAATAATAATAATAATAATAATAATAATAATAATAATAATAATAATAATAATAATAATAATAATAATAATAATAATAATAATAATAATAATAATATAATAATAATAATAATAATAATAATAATAATAATAATAATAATAATAATAATAATAATAATAATAATAATAATAATAATAATAATAATAATAATAATAATAATAATAATAATAATAATAATAATAATAATAATAATAATAATAATAATAATAATAATAATAATAATAATAATAATAATAATAATAATAATAATAATAATAATAATAATAATAATAATAATAATAATAATAATAATAATAATAATAATAATAATAATAATAATAATAATAATAATAATAATAATAATAATAATAATAATAATAATAATAATAATAATAATAATAATAATAATAATAATAATAATAATAATAATAATAATAATAATAATAATAATAATAATAATAATAATAATAATAATAATAATAATAATAATAATAATAATAATAATAATAATAATAATAATAATAATAATAATAATAATAATAATAATAATAATAATAATAATAATAATAATAATAATAATAATAATAATAATAATAATAATAATAATAATAATAATAATAATAATAATAATAATAATAATAATAATAATAATAATAATAATAATAATAATAATAATAATAATAATAATAATAATAATAATAATAATAATAATAATAATAATAATAATAATAATAATAATAATAATAATAATAATAATAATAATAATAATAATAATAATAATAATAATAATAATAATAATAATAATAATAATAATAATAATAATAATAATAATAATAATAATAATAATAATAATAATAATAATAATAATAATAATAATAATAATAATAATAATAATAATAATAATAATAATAATAATAATAATAATAATAATAATAATAATAATAATAATAATAATAATAATAATAATAATAATAATAATAATAATAATAATAATAATAATAATAATAATAATAATAATAATAATAATAATAATAATAATAATAATAATAATAATAATAATAATAATAATAATAATAATAATAATAATAATAATAATAATAATAATAATAATAATAATAATAATAATAATAATAATAATAATAATAATAATAATAATAATAATAATAATAATAATAATAATAATAATAATAATAATAATAATAATAATAATAATAATAATAATAATAATAATAATAATAATAATAATAATAATAATAATAATAATAATAATAATAATAATAATAATAATAATAATAATAATAATAATAATAATAATAATAATAATAATAATAATAATAATAATAATAATAATAATAATAATAATAATAATAATAATAATAATAATAATAATAATAATAATAATAATAATAATAATAATAATAATAATAATAATAATAATAATAATAATAATAATAATAATAATAATAATAATAATAATAATAATAATAATAATAATAATAATAATAATAATAATAATAATAATAATAATAATAATAATAATAATAATAATAATAATAATAATAATAATAATAATAATAATAATAATAATAATAATAATAATAATAATAATAATAATAATAATAATAATAATAATAATAATAATAATAATAATAATAATAATAATAATAATAATAATAATAATAATAATAATAATAATAATAATAATAATAATAATAATAATAATAATAATAATAATAATAATAATAATAATAATAATAATAATAATAATAATAATAATAATAATAATAATAATAATAATAATAATAATAATAATAATAATAATAATAATAATAATAATAATAATAATAATAATAATAATAATAATAATAATAATAATAATAATAATAATAATAATAATAATAATAATAATAATAATAATAATAATAATAATAATAATAATAATAATAATAATAATAATAATAATAATAATAATAATAATAATAATAATAATAATAATAATAATAATAATAATAATAATAATAATAATGATAATAATAATAATAATAATAATAATAATAATAATAATAATAATAATAATAATAATAATAATAATAATAATAATAATAATAATAATAATAATAATAATAATAATAATAATAATAATAATAATAATAATAATAATAATAATAATAATAATAATAATAATAATAATAATAATAATAATAATAATAATAATAATAATAATAATAATAATAATAATAATAATAATAATAATAATAATAATAATAATAATAATGATAATAATAATAATAATAATGATAATAATAATAATAATAATAATAATAATAATAATAATAATAATAATAATAATAATAATAATAATAATAATAATAATAATAAATTATAAAAAGCAGCTTACTGAAATTCCTTCCATTCAGAAAGCTACAACAGCATTTACTAATACCCATGTATAACATATGTATGATTGTGTTCCGGACGAGCCTATCCCATTAGGACGTAAAAATTCCTAAGTTCATACACGCAGCTTATTGGAATTGCTTCCATTCCGAAAGCTGCAACAGCACTTATTAATGCAACACACGATTGTGTAATCGATAAGCCTGTCCTGTCAGGCCGTACGAACTTTTAATACTATACAATCAGCTGCTTGGAATTCCATTCCATTCCGACGGCAAAAATACATAAATAATGAAAATGAATAACATAATGAACGAATATGAAATAAAATTACATACATACATACTACATATGAACATATTCTAACAAAAACAAAAATATTCCGATACACATAATAAATGAATTCATAAGTATTTCTTTTATGTCAAATAAAATTGCTTTTCATCCAAATGTTATTTGAAGCAGTGGCAACGAATAACGTCATTGTATACTAGGTTAAGATTTTATAAAAATTGTCATATTCTTTAAGAATGATACAATAAAAACTATATCCGAGAAAAAAAAAATTCATTTCTATTAAGCGATATGAACGCAATCGTACTGCATCAATTAGCCATATCTATAACGATGAGCCAAGTAGTATAAGATCATATTGGAAAGTTTGTTAAATAAAGAAACCATGAATTGCTAAACGAAGATACTGGTGTGTGTGATGGATGGAAGGGAGCGGCTAGGTAAAGCCGGGGTGTTCCATGTATCTGGGAGATGAAATGGGAGCGATGGGTAACGAAACAGGAGTGAAGGGGGTAGAAGTGAATATGGGGTAATTGGACTGACGTTAGGGGCCATCCGTTCGGGCCTTGGATGGCAATGGTAGGGTTGGGACAGCAGATAGGCCGGCCTTGACTCTATGGAGGCAAACTGCAAAGTAAGGGGGTAAGATAACCCGTGAATCGATTGTGGGGAAAGTAGTACCATGGCATGATTTTTTTTTTTTTTGTTTGCCGTCAGCACAGTATTTTATCGTACAAAATGAGGCTGATCCTAACTACCCACCCCATTCCGACGAGCTGAGTCGAAAAAGCAAGCATGCCAAGGGGGATCATCGAGCCAAATGAACATCTGGCGATGCGGTGCGTGCTCAGGCAGGGTAAGCGGTAACAACTATATACACTCAACATCAGTGCACGTAGATGACAACTGTGGCGGACTAACTGTATCTGCAATATACTGCCCTCCCCGTTTTAATATAGCAGCAGAGTACCAATTCACTGAATTCTTTTCCAAGTTAGGCACGAGATTTCTAGCAGCAGGTGATTACAATGCTAAACATAATTTTTTGGGATCTAGGTTAATAACCCCAAAGGGAAGAAACCTGTTCAAAGCAATCCAAAGCAATGGTCTTGACATTATATCAACAGGATAGCCAACATATTGGCCCACTGATAGGAGCAAAACTCCCGACCTCAGATTTTGGGGTAACTCGCGGCCTCGAACGGGAAATTCTTCAGATAGAATCACTTTTTGATCTATCATCTGATCACTCTCCTTGTGTCATATCCATTAAAACACTTCCAACTTTAAACGAACTGAACACAAGCTTAACTAATAGATTTACGAATTGGCTGAAGTACAGAAAATTTATAAGTTCGCATATTAATCATAATGTAAGCCTTAAATCCGCCGTCGAAGTGGAATATGCGATAATTGACTTCACAAACTTTCTGCAAGTGGCAGCAAAGGTTTCAACACCCTTACGTCCTAATAGAACCCAACAGCAAAGCTTTAGTTTTTGCAAAGAAAAGGATATCACTGAGCTAGTTCCCAAGAAAAGGCAACTTAGGAGAGACTGGCAAAGGGTGTGATCTCCAACTCTGAAAAACGAGCTGAAGGAATGCACGAAAGAGCTCCAAATGCTCCTAGAGGAGAAAAGGGAAACAAAATTTCAAAATAGAATTGAGTCCCTCACGGCCACATCCTGTACAGATTATTCTTTGTGGCGCTCTCTCAAATATCTAAAACGGCCGGTTCAGCAGGATCCTCCAATACGAATGCAAAATGGAGAATTTGCTCCCAGTGACCACGAAAAAGGAATAGCCTTTGCAACCCATCTTTCAAATGTATTTACTCCAAATGAAGGCCAAAATGTTCTCCCAGAATAAAACTATATCAAAAGACATAGAGAATAAGAAAGCACCAGGTTATGACAGAATAACGGGTGAAATGTTAAAAGCGCTTCCCATAGTAGCTATTAAGCAATTACTATACATTTTCAACAGTATCCTCCGATTATGTCACTTTCCTATTCCATGGAAACTATCTGAAATTATTATGATCCCAAAACCAGGCAAAGACCCGATAATAGTAAGCTCCTACAGGCCAATAAGCTTAATCTCTATCTTTTCCAAACTATTCGAAAAATTATTGCTGAAAAAAATCCAGCCCATCTTAGAACTGCACGAAACCATACCAAGTCACCAATTCGGATTTAGAGAGCAGCATGGTACATGGCCGCTGTGGTGCAGTGGGTAGAGTGCTCGCCTGCTATGCCAGAGGTCTCGGGTTCAAACCACGGTCCGAGCCAAACACCAAAACAATTTTTCTAATTAGTAAAAATCCAATTATTGGGTTTTTTTTAAGAGCAGCGGTCGCCTCTCGGCAGTGGGCGGCATACCCTCCGAGTGCATTTCTTCCATGAAAAAGCTTCTCACAAAAAAATGCATTCGCCGTTCGGAGCCGGCATTAAACTGTAGGTCCACCCAATTCGTAGGAAAAACAAAAGAAGCACACCTCGAATTGGGAGAGAAGTTCGGCCATAAAACTCGTCAGAGTTATAATAGCGCCATTGTATTATTATTATTATGGTACGATAGAACAAGTACATATAATAGTTTCAGAAATAAGGTCAACTTTTGAAACCAAACGATATTGTACTGCCCTATTCCTAGATGTGGCACAAGCTTTCGATAAAGTATGCCTAGAAGGGCTGTTGCATAAATTGAACCAAACACTTCCATATAATCTCTGCGGGATCTTTAAAAGCTTTTTAACAGGTAGAAAATTTCGAGTAAGGCACAAAAGTTTTACAACCGAAAGGCATCCAAATTCTCCTGGAGTTCCACAAGGTAGCGTTCTAGGGCCCGTATTATACTTAATTTATACAAGCGATCTGCCAACTAACGCTAGCCTTGTCACGTCTACCTTCGCAGATGATACGGCTATACTGAGTGTGCACACAAATCCCATAACTGCTACTATCCAATTGCAGATACACATAAAAACTTTAGAAGAATGGCTTACTACGTGGAGAATTAAGGTCAACGAATCTAAATGTGTACAAGTAACTTTTAGCCTAAAAAAAGACACATGCCCATCAGTCACAATAAATGGAAAAATAATAACTCAGAAAGACTTCGTTACGTACCTTGGTGTCACATTGGATAGAAGAATGACTTGGAAAAATCACATTGACAAAAAGATTATGCAATCCAAGTTGAAAATAAGCCATGTGCAATGGTTAATTGGTGCAAGTTCCAGACTGGGTTTAGATAATAAGATATTGATATTTAATATGGTTTTAAAACCAATTTGGATGTATGGAATACAACTATGGGACTCAGCATCGAAATCTAGCTTAGAAAGAATTCAAAGGCTACAGTCCAAGATATTAAGAACAATATGCAAAGCGCCTTGGTATGTGAAAAATTCAATTATACATAGTAACCTAAAGATAAATACGGTGACCGAAGAGATAGAGAAAATGCAAACAAATTATGCGAAAAAATTAGCCAACCATCCTAATTCATTAGCAAAAATACTCTTAAAGCAAAGCTCTCCTAGGCGGTTAAAGAGAAAGGATGTAAACCTCAATCGCACACAAGGTCATATTCCGTTAGACCAATATCTCGAGAGTCGCTTTAAATAATGATGAACGTCGCCGAAGCGACCGACCAACGTTCATCGCACAGGCTAGAGGAAATACAGTACAATACAATAAACGTCGCCGAAGCGACCGACCAACGACCATCGCGAAGAACGTCACCTAGTCCCTGTCGTTCATCCCACAGGCTAGCGGAAATATCATACAATACAATAAACATCACCGAAGCGACCGACCAGCGGCCATCGCGATAAACGTCATCTAGTCCCTGGCGCTTCTACGATCACCGCGCTATGGCTGTACACATAATACATATATGGACATAAATGTAAATGAAAACTTAAACTGCTTATCCACAAGAAAAAAAATTATTATAATAATAATAATAATCTAGGCTAAGATAAACTCCATTACATAGCTAGGTTAATATTACACTCCTCAAGATACATGCCATATGCGTATACGTAAACAGATTCTTTGCCAACTTTATTCTTTGTAGCATTGGCAACAAATGATTTATTGTATTAGTTTTTTAAGATTTTAAAGCATAGATGCTCA
Organism: Urophora cardui; assembly: GCA_960531455.1. NCBI lineage: Eukaryota > Metazoa > Arthropoda > Insecta > Diptera > Tephritidae > Urophora > Urophora cardui. The sequence goes on along the minus strand of OY482673.1, from coordinate 86,051,951 downwards.
TGCCTATGCCCTTGAATCACATTTGTTTTTGTTTTTCCCCCCAGACATAGGCACAGATACAAATTCGCCCTTTGAATATAAAAATAAAATTTTCCTCCCCTGCCATATGCCCTCAGGTATAAAAAATTTCAAATGAATGTGATTGAGTTGAAAATTACACTAACAAATTGAAAATGAAATTTTTTTGAAAAAATTGAATTCTTGAATTGAAAAGCGACGTAATTCAAAACCCAAATAAATATAAAATAAATGGAAGAAATGCAAGAAAACCTTTTTTTTTACAAACGAAGGAAGAAGACTTTTGCTGGGAGGAGACTAACATTTAGCAGTCCCTAAATACGTTATTCATGGATTCAAAAAATTTTGAGTTGCGCAATTTTTTGATTTAGGGTGCGATTTGTAGGCAAACGAAAAAACTGAACAAAATTTCTAGTTAATATTGAAAAATGTGTGGCAAAAGTGTATTTCAAATTATTTGAAGAAAAATAAAAGTAGATTTTAATAAGAAAAATAGGAATTAGAGCGTTTTTGCTGAAATATTATTGCGAGTCACAGTCTATGCTAATTAATTATAGGTACGTATATAAATTAATAATTACGGTAAGTTACATATATGACAGAAATAAAATATGGCAAGTATCCACTCATAAGAAATGAAATTTTAAAATACTTATCCATGTTCGGAAGCACTTATATTTGCGAAATAGCCTTAAGTTAATCAAAACAAACCAAATAAACCTTTTATCACAAAAGCATTTGGAAGCAATTCTGCAATTATCCACCTCTGATTCGACAATAAATATTGACAATTTATTAAACAGCCTTGAATAAACTTATCACTTATTGTTATTATGTAATATGTAGATACATTTTTTTTTATATGTATGAGTTCATATCTTAATTTAATATAAATAAAATATGTTGTAAATATTGTACATATGTATGTATTTATGTTGTATGTAAAATTTTCCAATCGTACAATAAAAATTTACTTGTAGTTTGTAACTTTTTTTTTTAAATCTAACACAAATTTTTTCTGAGTGCACTAATAAATTTTTGTAGATGTATTGGAGTTTCCCCATTCAATACGAGAGCGTTGAGCACCCTTGTTTTAAAGGGTGCCTCGCTGACTTAATATCAACTTCACACCAAAATTCCGAGAAGCATTTGAGGAAAAAATTATTTTTGCGGTATTAATTAGGGACTAATTCGGCCACAAGCCCGATTCCGATATCTTATGTCTAAGACGTTTATTACATTGTGCCTCGCTAACTTGATATCAAAATACCGAGAAGCAGTTGGGAGAAAGAATTAATTTTTGTGAGATTAGTTAGGGACTAAGAGAGAGAGTCTGTTGGGATAACAAATTCTCCACAAGAATCCCGGAGAGGAGCGAGTGGAAGAACTTAGGGGATCCCGACCCTAATACACTGCACCTTTACACGGACGGCTCTAAATTGAACAATAGAGTTGGAAGTGGGTTTTTCTGCGAAAAGCTTCATCTGAAAGTAAGTTTGCGCCTACCTGATCACTGCGGCGTCTATCAGGCTGAGCTCATAGCCATATGGGAAGCAGCTCGTCGCCTGACAGATCTGCCAGACATAAATTCTATCAAATCTTCTCTGACAGCCAAGCTGCCATAAAATCCTTACAGAGTAACAATACTACATCTATAGTTGCAATGAAATGTAGGGAGTCTTTGAACAAACTAGCCGAAAGGTGCGACCTGAACGTCATTTGGGTTCCAGGCCATAGCAACGTTCGGGGCAACTGCATTGCAGATGAGTTAGCAAGGGAAGGCACAAGCTTGCAGGATATCACATCTGCGACATGGGTTGGCCCCCCGCTTAACTCATGCAAGCATTGGTTGAGATCTCGCTCCATTGAACAGGCTAACGCTAGATGGGCCAAGGAGTCAACTTGTGTGATTTCTAGGCAAATCTGGCCTAGACTGGATGAGGCTAGGTCTGTATCGGTGCTGCATCTGAATCGGCTCTCTATAGATCCGCTGGTGGGACTTCTAACAGGCCATTGTCTTATGGGCACTCACGCCTCTCGCATGGGCCTATATAAAAACGACTTCTGCCGCAGCTGTAGGGACGTGGAGGAAATAGAGAGTGTTGAGCACTATCTATGCCACTGCCCCGCACTGTCGCTATCCAGGTACCGCTTCCTCCATAAACACTTTTTCGAGTGCCTGGCGGAGATGGAAAATGCAAGGACACTAGATTTTCTGCGCTTCATGAAACAAACGCGCTGGTTTAGCTTCACGGGCATCTAATCTTATCATACTTTTGAATCTAATTTTTCCGGAAAGGTTTGTAAATAGGGATAAGGAAGCTAGGGCTCCCGTGTGGTATCACAATGGGCCACCTCGGCCTAAGTGTGTCCCCGCTTTCATGAATTGCGGAGACAGCCACCTCAACCTAACCTAACCTAGGGACTAAGAGCCCGTGCACAATTGGCTGTCTGCTCCAACTTTTATAGAAAAAACCTTAAAGCAAAGCGAAATTCCAGATTGCTACAATTAACACTTTGACAATTTCCACTTCACTTCTTTGCTTTAACTTATAAACCTGATTTTTGGTAAAATATTTGGGGAATTTGCTTTTTTCTGCTTATTCGAATGTTATTTATTACTTTTCTCTGTTCACTTCTCACGAATTTTGCGCGAAATTGCTAAATAAGTGTAGATATACAAACATACACACACACACATAAGGGGAAATGTGTGTCAAAGTGTAAAAAAGTTGAGACTAAATTTATACTTTGCTTTACTCGCTTCACCTCAATTGTCAACATGTCCCTTTGAAAAGCATATGCTGAACGGAACTGTCAAAGCAAAACTCTGAAGCAAAGCGAGGTAGAAGGCAATTGTGCACGGGCTCTAATTATGCACACCCCCTCCCCCCGATCCGATCTGCCAGGGGTGCCTCGCTAACTTGACAATTGGAAATAAATCGCTTTGTATCCTTTTTACGAAAAAAATGGTTTATCTACTTCTTACTGATTTTTTTTGTTTGTTTTATGGAAAAAAATTATTTCTCCACGGATTTTTCTGTACACGTTTTTACAGATTTTTATAAGTCTCCCTTTATAAACTCAAAAAATTTGTACACTTTACTGCCGGCCTTTCTTATAAATAGGGAAGCTAAAAATATGCACGAAAAATTTCAAAATATGCATGCTAGTATGCCCGAAAAATAACTGAAATATGCTCGTGAATATGCACGAAAAAACCTCATTATATGCATACATATATGCCTAAAAAATACCTGAAATATGCTCAAAAATGAATTAAATATAGTTTTGCTACCGAGAAACAAAATTAATTTAGTTTCTGCTTCTTTTCTTGTTGAAAGGAACAAAATTAATTTTGTTTCTATTACGGGTTTTGTTTCTGCTGGAACCGTTTCGAAGTTTTGTTACGACTTTTGTTACAAAGGAGTTTTGTTTCTGTTTCAGTTTCGATACTTAGCTGTGTAACAGAAGCCGAAACCGAAACGCGTTACAAGTCCGTGTATGTTTTACTATATTTTCCAGTGTGATTTTTTGGCGGTTTTCCGAGAAAAAGCTCTTGTATGGGAAAACGATTAATATTAACCGTATAGCATCGAGTATTGATGGATCGCGATTCTGGATCGCAAAATATTTAGAAATTTTGAAATTTGGATCACGATCTTGACATTACGGATTGACTGTGTAGCATGAAAATTTTGCGACCCATCAAAATGCGTGTATATTTAGAAATTTTGAAATCCGTGATCTGGATCGTAATATTGGCAATAAACGAATTGAAAGTGAAAGTGCGAGAAAAATATCGCAATATTCATATTAAACGTGTAGCACTAGTCTGCGATTCATCAGTTTAGCGTATGCCTATGTATGTCGATACATATTGCATATTATTGTTCCCTTAAAATTTTCACACTACAGCTGTTTTCTATCAATAACAAGGCATCGGAGCAAAGTTTTTTTTACTCTGGGTTTCCTTCGAGGCTCTGACCAGCATACAAGAACTTAGGCCCGGTTTCACCGCCGCACAGTGGTCGGAGAGACCTGGTTTTACAAGAAAAATTAGAAGTAGTGTTACGATCTTAATGAAAATTTGGGATTATACTATTTATGTAATGCTGAATCCGATTATGCAAAAAAATTTATAATTTGACAGTTGACAGCTGTCAAATAGAATAGAAAAATTAGAAGTAGTGTTACGATCCTAATGAAAATCTGGGATTATATTATTTATGTAATGCTGAATCCGATTATGGAAAAAAAATTATAATTTGACAGTTGACAGCTGTCAATTAAAATAGAAAAATTAGTAGTGTTACGATCCTAATGAAAATCTGGGATTATATTATTTATGTAATGCTGAATCCGATTATGCAAAAAAAAATTTATAATTTGACAGTTGACAGCTGACGCTGACCACAATCAAAAGACCTTAGTTTTTTTCGATAATTTTTTACATATTTTAGTTAAAGTATGGGAAATGATGTACACCCTTCCCAGGATTTTCTTTTCCCATAGGGACAACCCTCTATTAGGCACTATTAACCCAAGTATAAAAGCTTCATTTTTTTACGTGAAATCTTTTATTTATACTGATAACAATGAAACAACATTAATTCTAACAGAACAATTTTTTTACAAATGGTAACTCTTAGAAGTATCATCGAGGTTCGCTTTGATTTTGCATCTGTAAAAGAAATTACATAAATACTCTAATACAAATGAGTGCGTTTTTGTAACTAAAACTTCACTTTTCTTGTTCCTGGTTGACAATTTTTAGGAAACACCCATATACATACATATACATATTTTGTACTAGTAGACCCAGCAGATGTTATCCCGCCCAGAGAGAGAGGATTTGTCCAAATATTGGTCGATAAGGCTGACATCGGCCGGTAACTTCGGAATCGGCCGAGTTATCGAAATAAAGTATATCTCAAATTTTAAGTTAGACGTTTAATAATGCAACAGTAAAGGCTTCATTCAGTTGCAATCGTCAGTTTTTGAGTGATACAGCCACAAATATAAGCAAAAAATAACACCAGACTGCAGTTTTACTTGAAACTTTAGTCATCGTGCCTTTAAAATATACACACAAAAAAACTGCAAAATCTAAGGCCTTTACTTTTTTGGCCGACATTTCTTTTCGGGCGGATATGGGCGGCTAAACTTTTCATGGATTTTAGGGCATCCTTTTTTTATTCTCCGGTAAAAAAATTAAGGCCCCACTCGATTGATCTTGTTAGTTATACCTTTCTGAAATAAAAAAATTCTTCAAAAAAACCCTTTTTTCATAGTATTGCTAATTTAGTAGCAAATTTTTTTTTGTTAATATCTTTTGTAAAACCGTGGCTTTACATGTGTAAAAAGTAAGACTAGACCAAAGAATTTAAGTTCTACTTGAAACACTATGCAAAAAATGCAGGGAAATCTATGCTCAAATAATGACTAAAATATTTCACGAACGAATTTGTGAGTTTAGACGCCTTTCACGGATGTATCAGCAGATATTTTTGAAAAAACATCAGTTCTGAGATCTTTGGACATTTCTGAGTAAGAATGGCTTTTTTCCGACTAATTTATCACAACTTTAAAAAAACGACTTTTTCTTGTAAAAGCAGGTTCGCCCGACCACTGTGCGCCGTGACTAAAGCTAAAACTAAGTTTTGACTTAAGTTAGCCCAGAAACTATCTGAATTAACCACAGATAAGATGTTGCCAGCTTAATATTTTTCGATATTGCTCGATTAAGTGCCAAAATAAGCACGAAATGCATTTTGGCCGTAAATATGCATTTGAGGTCTAAATATGCATTTGCATATTTTTAGCTTCCCTACTTATAAAATTGAACGAAATTTTCAACCGTGTATGAAATAACTTAAGTTAGACTTTTTTGAAAAGAATTGCAAAAAATATTGTAATATATTATATTATTTATTTAGTATGGTTTACTTGTATATGACACAAATAAAAATTAGCTTATTTTAGTTATTTTTTGAATTTATAAAAAAAAACTATAAATTTATTAACTGTTCGGGTTGGTCGAAGCGTTTTTCAGATTTTCCAAAAAAAGAATGTTGTAAGACAGGATTTTAAACGTGAAAATTTTTAAAGCAGAATTTCAAAAGTAGATTTTTGAAAAAAAAAAAACTGAAGTAAAAAAAAAACAGTTTTAAAAAGCCGAATTTAAAAAAAATAGAATTTTGGTCGAGCAGAATTTTTCCACATTTTGCAGAATTTTGCTACATAGAAATTTGGAAAGCACAATTTTGAGCGCTCCCGGTTTGGTCGAATGCCAAGCTGAATATGTACAGTGTAATGAATATATGTAAATAATGTACTAAATCAAAACAACTCATATGCTAATTAACATTTGTAATCTTTAACATTTCAGGACCCCGCCGGCATTTTTGAGTTAATCGAAGTCGTCGGAAATGGCACTTATGGGCAAGTATACAAGGTAAATATTAAATTTGGTTAATTATGGCGGTGAGTGGCAGCTGTAGTATAGGGGGTAGAGTGCTCGGCAGCCATACCAGAGGTCTCGGGTTCTAATCCCAGTCCGAACGAACACCAACAAACTTTTGTAATTAGTAAAACCCGAATAATTGGGGTTTTTAAAACAGCGGTCGCCTCTCGGCATTGGCCGGCATATCCTCCGAGTGTATTTCTGCTATGAAAAAGCTTCTCACAAAAAATGCATTCGCCGTTTGCAGCCGGCATAAAACTGTAGGTCCACCCAATTTGTAGGAAAAAAAAAGTTAAGGAGCACACCTTAAATGTAACCACAATCGGCCGAAAGTAACCACGTAACCAAACGAAAAAAATTTAACCAATTTTGGTAATAAGTAACCAAACTGGAACGAAGGGCATTATTTATAAATTTGTTTCTAACAGAAGGTCGGCTTTTTCGTTTTTTAAGGTGGTCACGTATTAATGTTGCAAAATTATTTCTTTCGACCTCTTGTTTTTCCTTGTGCTTAATGACGTGCGTAGGCAGAAGATATTCATTAATTTGAATAAAAGATTACAGTTATTTTTACTTTACCATAAGACAAAAATCCCTCCTGTGAGAACTCTGAAACTCAAATTTTTTTTATACATATGTAAACGTTCGATTCTAATGTATATACATATATATCGTTACCTTAATTCGCAAAGGCCCTAATTGACACTTTTTTCGCAACTGCGTTTTTCGCAGATTGTAGTAGGATATATTAAAATACACCTACCCACAAAATTTGATAGCGATAGTTACAAAAGTAACGAAGTTATACCACTTTTTAAAAATCCCTATCTGCATATGCTGAAAATCTATAAATTAAAAGGCCCTAACTACATTTGCTACAATATGCAGTAGTACAAGGTGAAAGTGTTTGGCAGGCTTTGAGTTATACATTTTGGAGTCCATGCATGCTTAGATGGTTGTTTTTACCAAAATCGTAACACTGTGTTATCAAATGCTTTGCTAAACTTTTGTTTGGAAAATAATGTAACTATAGAACATAAATATTTAGTAAAAGGACATACCCAAATGGAATGCGAGGCTACACATTCTCTTATTGAAAGAAAAATTTCTAAAAAACAAATAAACTTACCATCTCAACTTGTACAACTCATCCGTGAGGCTCGAAAAAATCCTAGTCCACTTCAAGTTCACCACCTAGAGCATAGCTTTTTTTTTTTTTGAATTTTGAAAATATTCCGAAAATGTACTCAACGATTCGACCTGGTATGTAATATGTATATTCCTAGTGCGTTAAACATATCTAAAATTAATTATGGTGTTTCCTTTTCAGGAAGAATGTCAGGAGACTCCACAGTCAACATGCTTCGTGCCCTAGGATATGATCCTTCGGGACAAATATTTTATAAAACTGATATAACATCTGAGTACCAGCCTCTACCTCAGAGAGCCAGCAAAAATTCTGAAATAGTAAAGCCCAGCTTATTACATAATCAACAACTTCCAATCTCTAAAAATAAATGGGAAAATCTATAGGATCTAAAAATATCATTACCTAAAGATTGCCATTCTTTTTATGAAAACTTACCCTTTAAAAATTAATGAAATTTTCCTATATTATGTATGTATGTACATATGTGCATTGAAATTAATACATTAATTTTACGATATATGATGTACATATATATTTACAGTCTGAAATGTTATTTATAATGCGCTTTGAAGTTATTGGAATCAATTGCAGCTGAAAATTTGAATAAATATTCAAACCACAAAAAGCCCTAACTACAGTTTTTTTCTAAATTCGAAGTGTAAAAAAGCCCTATCTGACACAAAATTGCCAAAATCTAATGTATCAAAAAATTTTCTTCAAGATCTACTTCAGCGCCTTGTTTGTGCAGAAACTGCATTTTTACAAACTCACAAAAGTCTTTTATTTTCATTTTATCACGTTTTTTGGCTCTCCTGTAAAAAAATTATTTTGTCAGTTAGGGCCTTTATGAATTAAGGTGACGATATGTAATTATGTAGGTACTAGCAAATACCCCTTGTGTCGCAATGACGAATAATAGTTAATCTAAGTTAAATCAAATCAAGTCAAGTAAAGTCAAGGCAAGTCAAGTCAAGTTATTCCAGGGTTATCTGGGTCCACTTGATTACTCGGTCTAGGCAACACAATCAAAACAGCTCTATGTTGAAGCCGTTCCCAACACCTTTCATTTGAGACCAATATCTCACAAAAACATCCGGTTCAGCATTCCAACCCATATCAACCCCGGGTCCCCGGCGCACATGGGGGTATTTGATTTTAAAAGCTGGCCAAAACTCCAAAACTGAAATTCGCGATACAAGTTAACTGATTTTTTGCGCAATAGGGAACCCTCCACATCAGACTGTTGAATACTAGGTCAATGGTACCTTCAGGTATCCTGTCACATGACTTCAAACTTGAGATTGTGAAAATCGAATTTTAATTTTTGTAATACAAAATTTTTCAGTCCTGTTTATTGCTTCGCATAACAGTTATGTTAAGTGCAAATTAATAAAACTGCCTTGGATTCATTTCAGGAATATACGTACTTTATTTTACATATGTTATTTAAACCCAAACAATGTTTTGATCCATCAATATTGATTCCCATTCAAAAGTATTTTTCGGGCGTTTTTCCATTTGTACTTTTTTTTCATGGCAATTATAAGTGTGAGTTAAGTCGAATTAAGCTAAGTGTCGTATATCGGTATAACCTACAGACCCTTTACGTAGTATACTTTTTTATTTATTTAACCCTTTGTGGTTTGCATTTTAAGACGATGTCTTTTACAATATATTAACTTCTTAAGGAATTGATTTCATAATGCTCTTTCTGATGGTAGACACCATTTTAGTCGATCTTTAAATGTCTTGAAAGCATTTTTATTCTAAAACCCGTCATTGCAGCCCAAAAAGAACCGAAAATTCATAAAACTCAACTAAATGTTTTGAAGATGGTCTTTCTGATGGTGGGCACCATTTTAGTCGATCTTTAAATTTCTTGAAAGTCTTTATACTAAAACCCGTAATTGCAGCCAAAAATAACCGAAATTTCAGTCGATCTTTATATTTCTTGAAAGGCTTTTTATACTAAGCTGTACTAGTACACAGAGTATTATAGTTTTGTCTTCATAACGGTGAATTGTAACAGAATGAAATAATCGAGATAGATATAGACTTACATATATATATCAAAATGATCAAGGTGAAAGGAGAAATCGAGTGAGCCATGTCCGTCCGTCCGTCCGTACGCACTCTAACTCGCGCAAAAATTGAGATATTTTGATGAAATTTGGAATGCAAGTTGGTATCGAGACTGGGACGGTTGGTATTGAAAATGGGCGAAATCGGACCATGACCACGTCCACTTTTCCTATATAGAAAAAATCGGAAATTTGGTACCTCAGCCACTAATATAGCTGAAGCGATGAAATTTCACCGACGTATTGAGCTCAGGCCCTTATGAAGAAATTTTATGAAATTTTGGAAAATGGGCGGTGCCACGCCCACTTATTAAGGGGCAAACATTGAAAGTTTTATAAGCCATAACTCAGAAACCGTAGCAGATATATCGATAAAATTTGGTATGCGTGATTTACTTACTTAGGCAAATGTTTGGACGCAAAATTGTCAAAATCGGTTGACGACCACGCCCACTTTTATATATGGGTATTATAAAGTGACCTAATAAAAACATTATAAGCGATATCTTTCTCAAATATAAATATAATTTATTGAAATTTTGTGGCTTGAGTTCCACAATAGACCGGAAATAAAAAATAGAAAAATTTTGGAAATTGGCAAGGCCCTAATAAAAACATTTTAAGCGATATCTTTCTCAAATATAAAGATAATTCATTGAAATTTTGTGGCATGAGTTCCACAATAGACTGGAAACAAAAAATTGAAAAATTTTGGAAAACGGGCAAGGCACCGCCTCTTTTTAGACAAAGGAATCTACGAGATTTCGGAGCCCATGACTCGACAAATAATTGAGATAGTAGCTTTGTTCAACAACTTTACTTGCAAGAAGAGCGTCAGTGACAAATTAAGAGTAAAAACGAGAAAAAGAGAAAATTATCAACCAAAGTTATTGAACACAAAATCGTAAACATTTGCAAGTAAACAGCTGATGGGCTGTTTTCACAATTTGATTTTTAGGTTAGGTTGTAATTGAAATCTTTGAAATTGCAAATAAATGTAAATAACTGAATTAGGAAAACGAAAATCAACTTTGGATATTCCACAACATCGTCAAGATTCCTTTTTGCGCTAATTTATTTAGTAAGCAATTAGAAATTTGCGATTAAAATGTTGGCATATTTCCAATTGAAATTTTTGTGATCATATGTTTTTGACGCTTCTATTTTTTTAAAGCTGCAAGTAGTTGCAAGTGAAAATTTTACTTGCAACTATTTTCAACTCTCTCGAAGTCTTACTCTCCCAATTTGGATCTCTTTTGCAAATTTTTTGGGTTATTGAACATAAAATTTGCAACTATTTGTAAAAGCAATTAAAAATTTTGAGTTATTGAACAAAGCTATTATGACGAAACTTGGTTTATACACTTTTATAACTTGTGTTAATAGACACGCAAAAATTTATTGAAATCGGTTTATGACCACGCCTACCTTTTAACCCTTTCGGAACTTCTTTTTTGTTTTTGACCTTAAAAATCTATATTTGCATTTTATTTACTGTTAAGGGGTTTGTTAAGAATAATCAAAAGAAATTTAAAAAAAAAATTTTTTTTAAAGTGGTTTTTTGGCACTATGCCATATGGCATAGATTTCACTCAACGGAAATAAAAATATGTATAGAATGAAATCAAGTCGCAGTGAATTCGTGTTTTTTGATAACAAAATCAAGCAAAAGTGTGGCCCATAAACTAGAATATACTTTCCCGAAAGTCCAAATATTTCAATTTACTTTAGTTTTCGAGATATCCTTATCCAAAACTGTAAAAATTACATTTTTTGTCAGTTTTCGAGATCATTTAACATCAAAGTTTTTCTTTCAGTCAAGATTCTGTTAAAGTTATCTAAAAGTATGAGTTTTTTCCTTCTAAATTCCTTTGCCCGTGTAAAATATCATTTTTCTTCACTGAGATATTGCATTTTTAAATGTGCATGGTTGCAAAGGATGCAAAGGATATTCGAGATACAATTTCGATTTAACGATATAATGTATTTATTTTAAAAGATAGAAGTCATGCATAATAAGATACATTGACATAAACAATTCATAAAACAAAAAACATTAAAGATAAAAGCTTAAATTAGCTTTAAAACGTTAGAATTATAGTGTAAACGATTTCAGCCCTTGTTCTAGTAAATTACTAGATCCACCTCTGTATCAGTCCTGAAATAAAGAAGAAAAAAGATAAAAATGAGATAAAATATATATATACATGTCTCTTAGAAGCAAATATAACTTACTTTATCTTTTATGGTATCATCTGAAACGGTTCCTCGGGCCATTTAGAATGCGCAACACGAATATCCTTCGCATCCTTTGCAAACAAGCAGATTTAAAAATGCAATATCTCAGCGAGGAAAATTATATTTTAGCAAGCTCAACGGAATCTGGAAGGTTATAACTCGTACCTTTAGATAAATTTAATTTTCTTGACTGAAAGAGTCATTTTATGCCACATTACCTCAAATAAAGGGAAAAACCCCAATCTTTACACTTTTAGGTCAGGATATCTCGAAAACTGGAGTGATTTGAGATAGTTGGACCTTCGGAAAAGTATACACTGGTTTCCGGGTGACAATTTTGTTGGCCTCTGTTCTCAAAAAAACACGCAATCGTTGTGACTAATTTCATCCCATACATTTTTTTATTTCCATTGAGTGAAATATATGCCGTATGGCATGGTAGGAAATAAAAAAAAATCCTGCAGCCTTATTAAAAAGTCCAGGGTCCTAATTTTTCCGAGATGTTAAAATCAATAATTTTCTACTAATACATGTACAAAAGTTTGCCAAATAAATTTTTTTTACGTGAAACAACTGAATTTATGAAGTTACTTTTTCTTGCAAAAACAAGACTCAAAAGAGATGATTGCTTTTGTAATTATCGCGAGTTACTGGTTGCAGTAATCAAAAATTTTTCAATGCTTTCTTATTCAGAATTCTTCAAAGAAAAAAAAAAAATAAAAAAAAAAAATTGGATGTTGAAGTTTTATATCATAAATCTGCCACTGAAGTGCGACTATGCCGTACGGCATAGAATAACCGAAAGGGTTAACAAAGATATTTCTAAAACACCCTTTGGGAATTTGTAACGTGAAATCTTTGTAACTAGAAGTCATAAAGGAATGAAATTTTGCACAAAGAATAATACGCAAACAAACTATGAAAGCATACAGCTGAGTATCTAATGATCGATTCCACTCGAACTTAGGCTTCCTTACTTGTTATACTAAAACCCGTCATTGCAGCCCAAAAAGAAACTAAATTTCATAAAAGTCAACTAAACGTATTGAAGATGCTCTTTCTGATGGTAGACACCATTTTAGTCGATCTTTAAATTTCTTGAAAGCCTTTATACTAAAACCCGTCATTGCAGCCCAAAAAGAACCGAAATTTCATAAAACTAAACTAAATGTTTTGAAGATGCTCTTTCTGATGGTAGACACCATTTCAGTCGATCTTTATATTTCTTGAACACTTTTTTTTGTTATTTCCATGTTATAACAATGAATTAAATGCACGACAGTAAATGAACGTATTTTCTTATATAAATAATGCAAATCAGCTGTTTTACTGCATATACATACCTTATATTTCTATAAGGGATATTTATTATTATATGATGAAATATTAAGGAGGATTTATGAAAGTTTCGGGATATAAGAACTCCATTTCTTCAAGTGTACCTGCACCATTTTCATACAATTTTTCTAATTTAACAGTTTTATAATATGTATAATAAAAAATCTTTTGCTCCGATGCACAGATAAAAAGTATCGTGTTATCCTATAGTTCAATAAAAGATCTTAAAGCTTGTCTTCACGATACGGCAGCTTTTCTCCAATTATGTCATTACGAGGGTTGCTCGATATATTTTTAGCCTAATAATGAAAATGCGAATATTAATCATCAAAAATGGTGTTATTGTTTTTTAAAGTATTCTCCAGCATGACTTATACACTTTTGCATGCACTCAATCCAATTGTCGAAGCACTTTTTCTCAGGGACCGATTTTAATCGTTATTTTCATTTCTTCGGATGAAAAAATCATTATGAAAACTTCTTTAACAATAAAATGCAAGTATGCCGACATAATGATTTTAGCATGTTCTATCCAAATATGAGCTCATATTTATTCTAAAGATTTTTATTTTTAAAATTTTTAAATAACCATTATTTACGATTTTTATTTTTTCGATCAAAAATAATTTTTATTGTTTTTTTGATATAGGCTGTTTTGATCTATTGTGTGCACAGTGCAAAGTCAAACGCAATAACTTCCACTTTCTGCCCAACGTTTCGCTAATCTCCTTAGCATCATCAGGGGCGAATCTTTATTTAAAAACAACATAAATCAGAAAAAACAAAATTTATAGTATTACTATACATATCACGTTATTTGAACAAAAAATTTTTTTAAACATAAAACACGAAAGAAATATAAACTTACATGAATTTTTTCACCTAGCACTTGATCACATTTAATTACATTAAATTACATAAATACATTGATATATAAAAACATAAATTTGTCAAGTTATATATGAAAATTGTACCATTAACTCAGGGCACTGGTCACACTGGTCGCGCTGTGAAGTTGTCAAAAATTTTTTCCTCCGTACTTTTGTGCTAAAAAAAAATATATAATTGATCAATTTAACTCAATAATATTGTGAAAAAGTGTCGGAAAAAGTGTCGCAATTTAGTGTGCTATCAAATTAATATAAAACTGCTTTATTTAAACTCTAAAGCGTAAATTAAGTGTTATTGCTGAGTGATTGTGCATATTGTTGTTGCATTGATCGCACAATAGCAAAAGCTCCCACACACAAAACTCCACCACAAACCTCTTTTTCACCACTAAGTGGTGAATTAGTGTGGACACAAACCATTCGTGTAAAGTTTATACATAAGTATCAGAGCTGTAAAAAGCTGCAACCACATTGTATTACAATCATAAAAAGTTGTACATATTACAAGCGCAGCCGGGTGCAAATGAATATAGACTAAAATATTCGTTTGCACCAGCGAGATGCCCCCCAACCATACTCCTCCTAAAGTAGGAGGTTCCCAACAAGTCGAAGTGCGAGATGCCCAACAAGCCCAAGTGCAACTACAGCACCAAACACCGAGATCCATAGGTACACCCCAACAAATGTCCCAACATCTAACCCCATCCCGCCTGCCTAGTACCAACGTACCAAACGTACAACAGCAGATCGAAACCCTCCAAAGGCAACTGGAAATTCTCTATGCCCAACAACAACAAGCCCAGAAACCCCAAACTGCAGGAAACTTGACAACTGCTACCCCAACCGACCAATGGAAGATCGTCAATCCCAAACGCCAACGCGAAAGCCCAAGTAAAAATACTGCCTCTAAAAAACAGGCTAAACTTGATAATTATTACTGGCTTGGAAGCCGCCAACCAAATGAAAATGAAAACGAAAACAGATTTGCCTCCCTTGA
Source organism: Urophora cardui (assembly GCA_960531455.1). Lineage (NCBI taxonomy): Eukaryota > Metazoa > Arthropoda > Insecta > Diptera > Tephritidae > Urophora > Urophora cardui. The sequence continues at coordinate 86,036,773 of OY482673.1, read as the reverse complement.
AGTTGAGGAAACTAACCAACCAACTGAAAAAATACCCAAGCCGCCGCCAATATTTATAGACAAAGTTCTAAACATTCCCCCCCTAATGAGTTTACTACAAGAAGTTGCTCCAAACTCCTATGATCTAAAGCTCACAGGCAAGGATCAAGTAAAAGTACAAGCATCATCCCTGGATGCTTACAAAACCATAGTGTCACAACTGGAACAGAAGGGCACAGAGTTCCACACTTATAAAACAAAACAAGAACGTACCTTCAGAGTTGTTCTCAGAAACATGCACTCCTCAATAGACACAAAAGAAATTGTGGATTCTCTAAAAGATCTCGGTCACTCAGTCACAAACATTTGGAACATAAAACACAGAGTCACAAAAAATCCTCTCCCAATGTTTATCATTGAACTCAAACCCGCCTCCAATAACAAGGAGATATATCAAATTAAAAGTCTCCTGCACTCAAGAATTGCTTTCGAGCCCCCACACCCGAAGCGTGAAATACCGCAATGCGCCAACTGTCAGCAATATGGCCACACAAAGTCCTACTGTCGTCGAAAATCAGTATGTATAAAATGTGCTGGAAACCACCTCTCCGCTGATTGCAAGCGAAAGACAAGATCTGAAGATGTCAAATGCGCTCTATGTGAAGGCAACCATCCAGCAAATTATAAAGGCTGTATGGTATACAAAAACATCCAAAGCGCCAAATACCCAACTCTGAGGAAAAAAGCTCCTGCACAGCCCCAAGAGAAACCACAACAGCCAATTCAAACCCCAATGCAGATTGAAACCCCAATTGAAATTGACCAATACCCAGCCACATATGCTCAAGCAGCAAAGAAAGGCGTAACACCCCGCTCGAACCCTAATAATGCCATTCCAAATAGTAATGAAACCCACACCCCAACGCAAAACACTAACGAAATGCGAGAAATGATAGACTTACTGAAACAAGTCATGCAACAAATGACATCAATGATGAGCCTCCTCGTCACCCTCACGACTAAAAACTGTGCATCTTCAACCCGTTGAAAATTATCATTTGGAATGCCAATGGCCTATCCAAACACTTACTTGAAGTTAAAACTTTACTTCAGACCCACAATATAGATATACTCCTCATATCTGAGACCCACTTTACTGACAAAAGCTACTTTGAAGTACCCAACTACAAGTTTTACCACACAAAACACCCCAGTAACAACGCTCATGGAGGCTCAGGTATCTTGATACGGAAAAGTATTAAACATTACAGCACGAATTCATTCCGTACAAATGCTATACAAGCCACAAATATTGTCATTGAAGACCCGAGCGGCCAGCTTACACTCTCTGCTATCTATAGCCCGCCGAGGCACTCTATCAGCACTGCAGAATATGAAAATTTCTTCAAAACTCTTGGAAATCGATTTCTAGCTGGGGGCGATTACAATGCCAAACACACGTTCTGGGGCTCTCGTCTCATTACCCCTAAAGGAAGACAACTATATAATGCTATTAGCAATCTCAGTTTAACTCCATTCTCTACTGGAACTCCCACTTATTGGCCAACAGATAAAAATAAAATACCCGACTTAATCGATTTCTGCGTGGTGAAAGGCGTGAATTCTTCAGATATAAATTGCAAATCGTGCTTTGAATTGTCTTCCGACCACTCTCCAATCCTGGTAACAATTGATAAAAATTTTACACCGGCAGCGGAACAATGCAGCCTTTACAATCGGAAGACTGATTGGGAATACTTCCGACACATCATCACGTCTAATCTTGACTTCAAATTAGCCCTGAAATCTGCTGAAGATATAGAGGCAGCAGTCGAACATTTTAACAGCTGCATCCAACAAGCTGCATGGAAATCAACTCCCACCCTCATCAGACAAAAAAGGACAAGCGTTACCCACAACATACAAGCTAAGCTCAAAGAAAAACGACTCGCAAGGAAAAAATGGCAACAAACCCGTCACCCCGACGACAAGAAAAGATTGAATGCTCTCACCAAAGAACTCAAAAACATCCTCAAAATTGAACACAACAGACAAGTTCAACAATATCTCAGTAATATTGATGCAACAGCTGCAACTGATTACTCCCTTTGGAAAGCTGCTAGTAAGCTAAAAAGGCCGATTTTCTACAATTCTCCAATACGAATGGAAAATAACGAATGGGCGAAAAGTGACGCAGAGAAAGCAAATACTTTTGCACGCCACCTAAAATCAGTATTCACCCCACATGATATTGAACCCCCACTAAGCACAACAACAGAAGTGAAAAATACTCTGAGTCATCCCTATCAAATGGACCTCCCCATAAAACGATTCGCAATATCGGAGGTAAAAACCGTAATAGCGATGCTCAACCCAAAGAAAGCTCCTGGGTACGATATTATTAATGGCAATGTACTAAAACACTTACCTTACGAAGGCATAAAATTTCTCACCCAACTTTTTAATGCAGTACTAATAACTGCATTCATACCCCCTCAATGGAAAGTCGCTCAGATGAAAATGATTCTGAAACCAGGAAAGCCCCCTGATACGGCAGCGTCTTACAGACCCATTAGTCTGCTGCCCATTGTCTCAAAAGTCTTGGAAGTTCTCTTCCTTAAAAGACTCCTACCCAAAATAGAAGAGCGTAACATTATACCTAATCACCAATTTGGCTTCAGAAGAGGACACGGAACAATTGAACAAGTACATAGACTTACCGAGAAAATCTACTCTGCCTTTGAGCAAAAAAAATACTGTACAGCTGCCTTTCTAGATATATCCCAAGCTTTTGATCGCGTATGGCACGACGGCCTGCTCTATAAAATAAAAAATACTCTCCCTACAAGCTACTTTCTATTTATACAATCTTATCTAAAAAATCGTTACTTTTTCGTCAAAGAAGGAGCAGAGCAGTCTGAGCTTTACGAGAGCTTAGCAGGCGTCCCGCAAGGTAGTGTAATGGGCCCAATACTGTACCTACTTTACACATACGACCTCCCAATAGCAGAAGGAGTCACTATCGGCACTTTTGCCGATGACACTGCTGTACTGGCTTCAGACCTCAACCCTAACGTCGCCTCACTCAAGCTTCAAAGAAGTTTAAATAAAATTACCCATTGGCTGAAAGACTGGCGGATAAAGTCAAATGAATCAAAATCTGTTCAAGTGACGTTTACCACTAGACGCAACACTTGCCCACCCGTAAAACTCAATGGCATTGATATACCGCAAAGTGACGTAACAAAGTACCTGGGTATGCACCTCGACAGAAAACTAACATGGAGAACCCACATATTCACCAAACGAAAAGCTCTTGGTATAAAACTGAGAAATCTTTATTGGCTCATGAATCGAAACTCCCAACTATCAATCGACAACAAACTCCTGCTTTACTCAGCTATCTTAAAACCCATCTGGACCTATGGCCAGAGATATAGAGATTCTCCAAAGATTCCAATCGAAAACCATTAGAATGATTGTAAATGCGCCCTACTACGTCACGAACGACCAACTACATCGTGACCTAAAGATACCTACTATATCTCAAGAAATCAGAAAGTATGCTGCATCATACAAAATGAGAATATTAGCTCACCCCAACCCACTCGTTCTAGCCCTGACGGCAAGACCAACCAATTTCGTACGCCTCAAAAGAAAATCATTTACAGATCTTTGCTGATGCACTATAATAAATGGATGCGCTACTGAGAGCAACCCATACATGCCCACCATGTTTATTAAGTCATTATTAATTACTAATTACTTTTAACGAACCACAAAATTGTTGGATGTATTTTATTTATACAGTTGGCAAAATATATTGGATGCTAAAAAAAAAAAAAAAAAATTAACTCAGGTACACTTGTCCTTAACTAAATACATATTACTCTCATTTATAAACAAATAAGTAGCTGCAATGCATTCGGTGTCTTCTTTTTTGTTTACCGTTCTCTCTCTATTTTTTAAGATGTGCAAGCTCTCTAACGTAAACCTTGTTTTCTCTTTCTTTTCAACGTCTATTATTTTTGTATTCTCAAAGTCAGCTGTATGTCCATGTGAAAAAATATGTTGAGCGAGAGCTGTGTTTGTTTTCTTTTTCCGTATGTCTGTATCATGCTCAGTTAGGCGTACACCCAGTGGTCTTTTTGTTGTCCCTATGTATACTTTGTTACAGTGCGACTCCCCGCTGCCCTTGCAGGGGATTTCGTACACTACGTTAGCTTGTTGGTGAGGGTTGATTGGGCTTTTGGTTTTGCTGTAAATTTTCGAGAGAGTGTGATTTGATTTGTACGCTAGGGAGATGTCTTTTGTTTTTTTTACGTATATTGTGGTCAAGATTCTCTGTTAAACCTGGTATATAAGTGACACTGTAATATTGCATTGCTTTGTCAGTAATTGGTGTGGTAATCGTTTTATTGTGAGTTCGATTTGTTACTAGCATGTGCTCTGAAATGAGTGTTTTAATTAGGTGAGTTGGATGTTGCTGGTCAGTATTTTATTGATTAAAGTTGATCGGAAAAATTTAAATCCAATAATAAAAATTATTTTTGATCGAAAAAATAAAAATCATAAAATATCGATCAAGTTTCATAGGAAAAATTTAAATCCAGTAATAACAATTATTTTTGATCGAAAAAATAAAAATCATAAAATATCGACCAAATTTCATCGAAAAAATAAAAATCAAATTATAACGATTAAAAATGATTTTTTTTATAAAAATGATAATCGTTACGGTCCCTGCTTTTTCTACTCCGATTGAGACACCTCCAAAACATGGTTTTTGAACGCTGAACAGCATCTTCTGGCGACGAAAATCGTTGACCACGCATTTTTTTCTTGATGAGCGGGAATAATAAGTCATTGGGTGTCAATTCAGGGCTGTACGGTGGATGACCCATCAATTCGACGTTTTTGCCCGCCAAAAAGGCGTTGGTTTGAGCCGATGTGTGAGAGCTCGCATTGTCATGGTGAACAATGATTCGTCTTCTCTTGTTCGTTTTTCGAATTTCTCCGAAGACTTCAGGTAAACAAATTCTGGTGTACCATTCAGAATTGACCGTCTTCCGTTGCTCAAGCAGAACAGTCGCCATATGACTAGATTTGCCGAAGAAACAGGCGACCATTTGCTTCGAAGTGCTTCTTCCACGAACAACTTTCGTTGGATTTGGCTCATCTTCGAAGACCCACACGGTCGATTGTTGTTGTGTTTCGGTTCATGCGCATAGATCTATGATTCGTAAACTGTGACGATCTTATAAACGTCTTTTGAAGCAACGCGATCGTATTTTTGCAACATTTCTTTGCACCAATCGAACCGAGCCTTTTTTTGAGCGACAGTCAAATTGTGCGGGATCCAACGAGAACAAACCTTTTTTACGGCCAGGTGTTTATGCAATATCGAATGTGTGCTTGTGGGAGAAATGTCCAAGGATGTCTATCTCACGGTATGTCACATGACGATCTTGCATTATGAGTTCACGCACGGCATCAATGTTCTCTGGCTCAACGGCCGTTTTTGGATGACCTTCACGGAATTGGTACTTGAGCGAGCGTCGGCCACCATTGAATTCATTATACCAATTTTTCACAGTGCCATAGTATGGTGCTTCATCACCATATAAAGATTTTAATTCATCAATGCACTCTTGTCGTGATAATCCACGTCGAAATTTGTGAAAAATGATCGCACGAAAATGTTCACGAGTTAATTCCATTTTTTTTGCTAAATTAAATTTTTCAAGTCACTGTAAACAACACAAATGATAGTCGTACGCCAAAACGTTCTGAGTACGATTATGCTAAAAAATGTCAGACTTTCCAATGGAAATTTCAGATTTCACCTAGCGACACATTTTCATTGTTAGGCTAAAAATATATCGAGCAGCCCTCGTAAAGGATTCGCGATTAACTCGTCTTCACAGCGTTTTCATTATTCAGATCGACAGTAGAAAAAAATCTACATTTAGTTATTTTATAAAAATCTGTCCTTTTTCCCCCACGGTCACTTTTTCCGACTAAAATCCCTACATGTAGGGAATTCTCTCTACGTATCACATCACTGGAGAAATACCTGTTAGACATGACCAGGACATGACATTGTGTAATTCAACAAAGTGTTCTTGGGTAATTTGTGGTAGCAGCACAGTACTTAGGTAATTTTTAAGAGTCACTTATTTAATTTCACAAAGTTCTTACTTGTTTTTACTAAGTTAACTTAGGTAGCTTGAACTTTCACTTAAGACACTTTAGTAATCTAACAAAGTACTTGTAATATTTCAAATTATGTGAGCTGCGAGGAGGTCGCTTCGTCATTAAGTGTTTTGTCTTCAATAAAGAATGTATCGAGAGTGAGTAAAAGTTAAGTGTACAAAAAAATGTTCATTACGTACTTTTGGTTGCGCTTTAAAAAATAACCTTCAGACGGCAGAATTCCCTTTATTTATATTTGTGAAGCTATCTACAGTATTTTGTTAAAGTTGGAAGAGTAGATATTATCAAAAAGAGAGAATTCTGCCGGCTGAGGGATATTTTTTGAACACTTCGTTTTTATACCTGCCTTTCCCAGATAATAGTGCGCAGTTTTGGTGTTTTGTTTTTTTTTTTTTTAATTTTTACAGATGTAACAGCCAATACCTCCGGCAAATTTTGATTTGTTCCGAGATCTCTGAAAAAGTACGTTTTTCGGAAGGCCGCCAACGCTTAAAGACGTTCTTCACACAAACATGAAAGCGGTGAACTGAAACATATCAGAGATTGGGATATTATCATAAAAAAATGGAAGGAAACAATTCCATATAGGAATAATCGTTTGAGCAACTTGGATTTGACTTTACACCAAATCTTAGATGCCATTTATGCATACCAAACTTTTAAATAAAGTATTTCATTATATTTGTAAACAAACTACATACGTAGCATTAAGACTAGCAAAAGCATTTTCGCGAAAAACTTAGATTTTTTCAACGTAATTTTTATACCACAACTTAAATTCAAAAATAATGTGTGTTACACATGTCTGCTACACATTATTTTAGTTCCTTAAGTTCTAAGTTTTTCACGAAAGTGCTTTTTCAAGTTACCAAATTTTCTTGGTAAGATATTACCTAAGTTATGGTAGTTAAAATAACTAGGATACTTGTGCAATCTGCCAAAGGGAATTCGTTGAATATTAAGCAGGTTCTTCTGCAAGTTACCAAAGTTTCTTGGTAAGATATTAAATAAAATAACTAGGATACTTGTTCACTCATCCAAAGGACCTTTGTTGAATATTACGCAAATTACAGAGAATAAGCTGATTAAGTATTTTGGTGAAACATTTAACTAAGCCAACTTGGGAAAATTAAACAAGACTTTGTCAAAATTACACAAGTAGAAACTTTGCCAAGCTTTTACTAAGTTATTTTCGGTAAAATGACGAAAAAACTTAGTAAGTAAATTATTCCTAAGTTTTAAGTTGGGTTATGTGCGATTTTAAGGTGATTTCACAATAGTTTTTCTCTGTGTGTAAATTTTCCATAACTATATCTGCTATTATGGGCGAAGCTGGCGAACCCATTGGTATTCCTGAAGTAAACTTTAATATAGTGGAAGCTTCATGGCTCTAGTTTTGAAATAAGAAAGATATTAGCAGAAGTTCACTCAGTCAGTCAAAAATATTTGGAACATAAAACACAGTCACAAAAAAGCCTCTGCCTATGTTTATCATCGACCTCAAACCCGACTCCAACAACAAGGAGATATATGAAATCAAAAACCTGCACTCAAATATTACTTTCGAGCCACACCCGAAGCGTGAAATACCGCAATACGCCAATTGTCAGCAATATGGCGACTCCATACAAATGATGGACAAAAATAGAAGGAGTGGTCAGAATTGGCCGGAACTTCACAACTGGAAGTATTATCCACGCTAATTTCAAAAATGGAATCGGGTTTTAGGTACCGGTTACTGATATCGAAAAAACCGAATATGAAAATAGTCATTGTGAACATGTGTTGATATAAGTAATAATAATATAATAATACAATGGCGCTTTTTTATAACTCTGACGAGTTTTATGGCCGAGCTTCTCTCCCAATTCGAGTTGTGCTCCTTTTTGTTTTTCCTACTAATTGGGTGGACCTACAGTTTTATGCCGGCTCCGAACGGCGAATGCATTTTTTGTGAGAAGCTTTTTCATGCCAGATATACACTCGGAGGGTATGCCGCCCACTGCCGAGAGGTGACCGCTGCTCTTAAAAAACCCAATAATTGGATTTTTACTAATTAGAAAAATTTTTTGGTGTTTGCTCGGACTGGTGTTGCTATAAGTGGAACCGGTAATCAGAATGGGCTGAAACTTTACACCTTAAAGGACTATATCACACCAATTTCAGAAAAGAAATCCGTTTTTCAGCACCTGTTACCAGTTAATTAAAAACAATTTTTTTTCTACAATTTTTTAAAAATACTCTCATAATCATCGTAGACATATATTTATAAAAACCGAAATAGTATTCAGAACTGGTTGAAACACCTAAAAAGGGCTAAGCCATGCTAAATTCAAAAATGAAATTGATTTTTCGGTACCGGGTACCCATTCAAAAAAAAACTGTTTTTTTTACATTACTATATGAAATACAAATAAGGCATAATCATTGTTGATTGTGGTGTTTACGAAAACAAGAAGGAGTTGTCAGAATTTATTGAAACTTTACATCTAAAGGGTCTATATTACTCTAATTTTAAAAAAGTTATCGCTTTTTTTTGTAATGGGTACCCATTAAAAAACACCAAGTTTTTGCACATCATTATATATTTAAAAATTAAATATGGCATATCATTGTTGTTAAGTGTTCAGAAAAATTGAGTTAACAATCAAAATTTGTCGAATCTTTACTCCCTAAGTGAATACATTACGGTAATTTCAAAAATTAAGTAGTTTTTTCCTTACATTTCAACCTTTAGAAAAAAAAATTCTTTAAAATAAAGCATAATCGCTGTTAAGTAAGTAAGTAATAATCGCTGTTATATGTTAATAAAAACATAACTCATCGATATTTTATATTTTAAATATTTGTTTTGTGTAAATGGGTAAAAAAAATATGTCAAATACAATTTATTCATGAAATTTTAAACTCGCGTTGAGCAACATTTTCCACTAATAGTAAAACGTTGAAATTTTGCACAGGTAATGTGATTAGTTCGGTGAAAAAATTATAAAAAAGACACAATCAAAAAAAAATATATATATAAAAAAAATGGACCTCCCTGATGTGCATACATTTGTACTATCATTTTCGCAAGCTGTTTTTGTTTGATGCTTAAGCAAAATATTATTCTTTATGCAGATAAAGAGTAATAGGTATGTTATTTTTATACCTTTCATGAGAATGAAATGGTATTATAACTTTGTGCCGAAAATCAAATCTTGAAAGTACTAGAAGGAGGCGTGGCAGACCCATCAATATGTATATCGATATAATCAGAATCATGAGCTGAGTCGTTTAAGCCATGTCCGTCTGTCCGTCCGTCCGTCCGTCTGTGTGAACGCAAACTAGTCCCTCAGTTTTTGAGATATTTGATTGAAATTTGGAACACGGGTGAGTTTTGATGCTCAATCGATCATTTGTAGGAATTGGCCGAATCGGACCACTATAACATATAGCTCCCATACAACCGATTGTTCAGATATACACATTTTGGGGTATAACTTCTCCCTGTTTACAGCTAAGGACACGAAACTTTGGGGTATTTGTACCCATATTGACCCAAAGAAGGTTACCGAAAATTATCAAGATCGGACCACTATAACATATAGCTGCCATACAACCGATTGTTCAGATATACACATTTTGGTATATAACTTCCCCATTTAAACAGCTAAGGACATGAAATTTTGAAGTATTTGTACACATGTTGGCCTAAACAAGGTTACCCAAAATTGTCAAGATCGGACCACTATAACATATAGCTGCCATACAACCGATTGTTCAGATATACACATTTCGGTATATAACTTCCCCATTTAAACAGCTAAGGACATGAAATTTTGAAGTATTTGTACACATGTTGGCCTAAACAAGGTTACCGTAAATTGTCCAGATCGAAGCACTATAACATATATCTCCCATACAACCGATTGTTCAGATATGTACATTTTGGGATATAACTTCTCCATTTTAACAGATAATGACATGAAACTTTAAAGTACTTGTACCCATATCGGCCCAAATAAAATAACCGAAAATTGTCAAGATCAGACCACTATAACATATAGCTGCCATATAACCGATTGTTCAGATATACACATTTTGTCGTATAACTCCTCCATTTAAATAGCCCAGACACCATTTTTTCTAAATAACCCACAAATTTGAAATTATTAATTATACTAAATCAGGCTATGCACAACATACATAGGTAGCTTTTCATTTCCCCACTCATGAAAGGTATGAAGTCTTCGGTACGGCCGAAGACAGCCGCGCTCTTACTTGTTTATTTTTATTTTCTTTTTGTTCGCCTTTCATTTAATCAGTGGGCGCTGTAAGGTGTCTCGATTGTATTTATTTGCTTACCCGAATTGGTTAACATATTATTTGTTAACTGGTGTCATTGCTCTCCATATATATATGTATATGTGTATATATATGTATATATGTCAATTTTCGTATATCTTTGTTTTTGGCTCCCATACCGTGATGCATATTTAAGTATTTTAATTAGCTGATAATTTTTTCGTTTCAAATCACCCTGTACCTCTAAAATTTTTTTTGGCACTTTCATCTTTAATTCTACACCTTATTTTTGAAAAGCGAACCAAAAATTTAGATCTTAGGGCATTCAGAAAAAGTATTATAAATATATGTAGATCAGCTAAAATAACACAAAAAAAGGGCATTTAGTCACTTTTTTTTTTTTGAAAATTTTCAAATATTGGAAAAAAGTGGAAGAGATTTCGATTGTTTCTGTTAGTAGAAGGTCCAAACAGGCCCGTAGCTAGGGGGGGGCATTGTGGGGCAATGCCCTACCTTAAAATTAGAATGCCCTACCTTAAAAAGGCCAACAAGTGAGATGAATTTCTATAATTAAATTTTTTGTCATAGGTTGAGAAAAAAAAATTATTGCGGTTGCAATGTATGATATGGAGAATCCACCCTGCACCACAGATATAATTAAATAAGACCATCGAATTTTTGCAGTTTGGTTAAAGGAATGGTTCAATCCGGCACTTTTCTGATAAAAACTAATCTCACTGTGAGCGAACAACACCAAAGGCGGAATTGATTTCTAAGGCTGTGTGCTAATCTAAAACATTTTACTCGATAGAAAAATGAGGTGTCTAAATTTTCTATGGTTATCGTTTAATCATTTTCGAGAGTTTTTTCTCACCTCGACTTGCGTGCATACCTGCAGGGGACCCACATACATAACATTTTTAAGATCATAGCTCTCTTAGGTATGGAATAACACTACCCGACAAAATTTCAAAAATTTTCATATCCTCGACATTTGATACATGATTCCTATGTAGAATTTTCTGCTGATTCCAAATATGTAATCAGATGGTTCAAAAGTAGTTTTCGAGATAATTTGAAATTTCAATTTATGATATAAGAAAAAAAGTAGGATTACTAATTAGTCAATATCTCCGCCATTACTGACTCGATTTTTACGTTATTTAATTTTGTTTTGAGAGGATGAAATACCCTTTCCAACAAAGCCAAAATAGTTAAATTCGACGTTAAATTGACGGAGTTTTAGCGATCAACAAATTTTTTTATGAAAATTTTCAGTTTTTTTTTCCGACATTCATATACTTTTTTGTAATTTTTTTTAAATAAATATTATATATCCTCCTGGTTTCACACTTTTAGTCAACAACCTATTTCTTAGTGAACATTTTGGCACTTTCCAGATTATAATCCGTAGAAAAATTACAATGCTATAAGAGATTTAATGAACAAACCTATGTTTATTTTTTATCACAATATTGTACTTAACCTACATTTTTTTATTGTTATGTATATTAAAAGTGTTTAAATGTTGATAGTTTTCGCCGTTTTGGTACATTTTGTTCTTCTCGAAGGAGGAACCAGCAAAAATGGCTCATCATTCAATGTCCCTGATATTCCAATGGCTTTGGTATCGCAATCCCATGTTCTTTTTTTATTTCTTCGTGAGAACGCTCATCGTTGTAAAATTCATCACTTATATATGAAGCTTATGTTGAGAGGGTTTCGGGACAATTTTTTCTTTTTTTTATACCGCGAAATACCGTGGAAATATTTTTTTTTGATTTGTCATTATTTTAGTCTGGTGGAGCTCTAAATATCGCTCTAATGTCCTTTTGAGCTATGAAGTCGTTTTCGAATAGTTGGGTCACCTAATCAAGTTTTTCGTCTATAAAATATCCTTTTCGTTTCACCTCAAAAAAAATCGCTAAAAATAAAGTACTAATGGAATCTTGGTAACATTACGCTTAAAATGTTCGCAATTTAATAGGCTAATTTTTAAAATAAATCTTTTTCTGATTTTCCCAACTTCTTATAAAAAATCTATTTTCAAAAACGAAATTAAAAAAAATTGTAAAAAATTCCACAAAATTTTTACTTTGACCAGCTATCACTCAGTGAGTTTTTAATCAACCACCACAAGTTGTATGCCGTTAAAAGCGTATTTTAATTACCGATTACAATAACGAGGTGCTGTTAGCTGTTATCGAACATGTAACTTTAGTGAAAAATATTTTTGAATGAAGTGATAATCAAAAAACGGAAAATTGCCGTTATCTAAAAAATCTAACCGTGCAAAAAATAAAAATAAATAGTTTTAAGCTCAAGGGGCCCATGCCAATTTTCCCTCATACCCCGATTTCTAGGTATTTTTTGCTGTAAACTAGTGTTATTGTTATAGTGGTTTACATTTGCCAGATTTGAAAGTTCAATGAAAATATAAATATAGGTTTCTTCAGTTAATCTCTTATAACTTTGCCATTTTTCCACAGATTATAATCCGGAAGGTGCCAAAATGTTCACTAAGAAATAGGCTATTGACTCAAAATATGAAACCAGGAGGATATTTAATATTTCGTAAAAAAAAATTACAAAAAAGATGAATTTCGAAAAAAATCTGAAAATTTTCATAAAAAAAAATTTTTGTTCGCCATAACTCCGCCACTTTAAAGGCGATTTTAATTATTTTTGCTTTGTTGGAAAGCGTATTTCATCCTGTCAAAAAATAAATAACGCAAAAATCGGGACGGTAATGGCGGAGATATTGAGAAATGAGTAATCCTACTTTTTTTTCTTATCTCAAAAACTGAAATTTCAAAATATCTCGAAAACTTGGCGGTTGGTCCCTATCTTCACCGCAACGAGAGGCGTTTAAAGGACATATGGACTTTTTGCATTTATAGCGACCATAGGATGTAGTACTGCAGTGTGCGAATCAACCTTTTCAACACTAATAGGGGCGTGAGAATGAATACTTTTCCGTCAATCCAGCAATCCGTTTAACTGACAGCAGAGTGGAATTACATGTATTTGAATGACGATCGACACATTCAGTACTTCAACTTTGCCGTAACAAATATATGAAATTGAAGTATGTTAAACGGAGCTGGATTGCCGGAAAAGTATTCATTCTGACGGGCCCATAACTGCAATCACACATCTCGCACTACGCACTTCAATAACTTCTTTACTGTTGTCTCATGTAAAGTTTTCAATGCATTACCTGCGCCTATACGTATCATTAGAGATTTGCGGAAATTTTTAGTAAGTGTTAAATCGTTTCTTTTAGAGCTATCACATGGCAAAATCAAGGATTTGTTGAACTCTGCTACTTAAAATTAAATAAAAATATATAAACTTCATTGTTTGTTATTTGTTTGAGTTATAATCATTGTAAAAAATCTATACTTAATTTGTTTTCTTTCTAAGTTTAAGTTTATAGTTGTTGTAATTTAAATCTTATTAACCACCTCACCCCACACACTGTGCATTTCCAATAATGTAATTTATTCGAGATGGCATTCAATACTAAAACAAAGAAAGCGTGAGTAACGAGTACTCATGAACATTGATGTGTAAACAGTTTCGAAATCGAATTTTTATTCCCTTTCCCTTGTTCCTTTAATTAAAATGCGAATATCGTTTTTAAAATTTTTTGTTGTCATTGTCACTGCTACATTTTGTTGTTTTTCTTTGTTTTGTTGTTTGGTTTTTGATTTTTCATTTTTGATTTTTGATTTCTGATTTTGATTTGTTTTGCTCAGAATCATGCAAACTCATTCGGGTCCACGTTTGACCCATATCTCGGGACTCTGTGTTGAAGTCCTGCTCAACACCTTTCATTTGATACCAATATTGCTCAGAAACATTCAAGGATCATTCGGGTCCTCGTTGTGAGCCATATCTGGAAACACTGCCTAGGGGTCACAATTAAAAGAGCTTCATATCGAAGTCCTTCTCAAAACCTTTAATTTGATACCAGTATTGCTCAGAAACAAGCAAGATCATCCGAGTCCTCGTTTTGACCCATATCTCGGGACCCGACCTAGAAATCATAAAGAATGGAGCTCCCTGTAGAAGGCCAGCTCAAAACCTTTCATTAGATACCAATATTGCTCACAAATATGCAAGATCATCCGGGTCCTCGTTTTGATCCATATCTCCGGACCCAACCCAGGAACCATAAAGAATAAAGCTCCCTGTAGAAGGCTTGCTCGAAACCTTTCATTAGATACCAATATTGCTCAAAAACATGCAAGATCATCCGGGTCCTCGTTTTGACCCATGTCTGGAGACCCGGTATAGGGGTCACAATGAAAAGAGCTTCATATCGAAGTCCTGCTCAAAAACTTTCATTTGATCCCAATTTTGCTCAGAAACATTCAAGGATCATCCGGGTCCTCGTTTTGACCCATATCTCGGGACCCGACCTAGGACTCATAAAGAGTAGAGCTCCCTGTAGAAGCCTTGCTCAAAACCTTTCATTTGATACCAATATTGCTCAGAAACATGGAAGATCATTCGGGTCCTCGTTTTGAACCATATCTCCGGACCCGACCTATGAACCATAAAGAAGAGAGCTCCCTGTAGAAGGCCTTCTCAAAACCTTTCATTTGATACCAATATTGCTCAGAAGCATTCAAGGATCATCCGGGTCCTCGTTTTGACCTATGTATATCTCGGGACCCGACCTAGGAATCATAAAGAGTAGAGCTCTCTGATGAAGCCTTCCTCAAAACCTTTCATTTGAGAACAATTTTGCTCAGAAACATTCAAGGATCATCCGGGTCCTCGTTTTGACGCATATCTGGAGACCCGGTCTAGGGGTCACAATGAAAAGAGCTTCATATCGAAGTCCTGCTCAAAACCTTTCATTTGATGCCAATATTGCTCAGAAAAATGCATATCCATACATTTGCATACATGTTCAAACAGGTTGGTCCTTTTTATTTTGCCTATTTGTCGCATTGTTGCAGAAAACAACAACAACAACAACTTCGCTTCGCTTCGTTGCTGTTGTTGCTGATATTTGCATTTGCACGACTATGCATGCAAGCATTTGTAAGTATATGCCTAGCTACCTACCTACCACCGACAATGCGAAGGTCATTTACGGTTTACGCATTTACGCATTTACATGTTTACGCGTAAACTTTACCTGTTTTTCGAAATCACTCGTAGCTACAGCAAAGATGTTTACACATCAAAAATTTTAAAGAATGCTTTGCTTTTTCTTACATTACGATTTAATTATTTAGTAGTACAAATAAGGTAATATTTTGTTACGCATACATGTATGAATTCACTTTGTAAGAAAAATGAATGAATAAATCAAATCAAATCAATCAATAGGCCTCAAAGGCTGTCAATGGTTCACGAGAGAATGGCTGGTATGGTATTTCTCGCCTTTGAGAAAAAGACAACAAAATCGGTTGATCTGAACGAAGTTCTCCGCATTTTTAATAACATGGCGAACCGCAGAATTCAGCGTATTTGAATGCTTTTACTATTTTTATTATTAGAATAAGTTTGCAGAAACAATAAACTTAAATGTTACTTTTGGTCGTATCTATTTACTCGTATCGCCCACCCAGTACTCACTCGCACTTAGACGTGGATCTCAACATCTAAATCTGGAAGCTGAACCATCTTGTTGGCTTATTCTCAATGAGTATTGCTTATGTACTGTCAACAAATAGGTATTAAATGTACGTCACTGACCTAGAAAAAAGTGGTATACATGCTGATTGATTTTGGAAGCCATGCCTCGATGTCAGATTATTTGTGATACATTATTTACTTCCGCCCTACCTTAAACCAACGCTGCCCTACCTTAAATTTAAGTCTAGCTACGGCCCTGGGTCCAAACTACCATAAACAAAAAAAATTTCACGGAATTTTATGATATTTTTTTTTGCCTCCAAAGTTTACCAATTTTTTCGGATTTTGGTATGTTTAATCATATATTTATTTATTAATAAAAAAACATTTGTATATTTGTTTTTTTCATGAACCATACATTTTTTGGTTTGTCGCATATATCTTTATCAAATTGCAAAAGTTGATCTTGCTAGGAATAAAAATGTATTTTTAAAAAATGTTTAACTGCGACCACTTTTATGTGCGAAATGCCGAAATGAAATAGTATGTAGAAAATAGGTATACTTTGAGGCGGTGTGTGAGGCTGAAAGTTGTTTTTATCACAAAATAACTTATGAACTTCTCTTAGTTGGAGTTTTAGCTGTAACTTGACATCAAAACATCTTAGTTTCAAGACAGTCGATTTTTGTGTTTTTGTCCAACTGTGTGCCGTCGAAAATCAGTATGTATAAAATGTGCTGGAAACCACCTCTCAGCTGATTGCAAGCGAAAGACAAGATCTGAAGATGTCAAATGCGCTCTATGTGAAGGTAACCATCCAGCAAATTATAAAGACTGTATGGTATACAAAAACCTCCAAAGCGCCAAATACCCAACTCTGAGGAAAAAGGCTCCTGCACAGCCCCAAGAGAAACCACAACAGCCAATTCTAACCCCAATTCAAATTGACCCATACCCAGCCACATATGCTGAAGCAGCAAAGAAAGGCGTAACACCCCGCTCGAACCCTAATAATGCCATTCCAAATAGCAATGAAACCACACCCCAACGCAAAACACTAACGAAATGCGAGAAATGATAGACTTACTGAAACAAGTCATGCAACAAATGACAGCAATGATGAGCCTCCTCGTCACCTTCACGACTAAAATCTGTGCATCTTCAACCCGTTGAAAATTATTATTTGGAATGCCGATGGCCTATCCAAACACGTACTTGAAGTTAAAGCTTTACTTCAGACCCATGATATAGATATACTCTTCTTATCTGAGACCCACTTTACTGACAAAAGCTACTTTGAAGTACCCAACTACAAGTTTTACCACACAGAACATTACAGCACGAATTCATTCCGTACAAATGCCATACAAGCCACAAATATTGTCATTGAAGGCCCGAGCGGCCAGCTTACACTCTCTACTAACTATAGCCCACCGAGGCACTCTATTAAGTAGCAGAATATGAAAATTTCTTCAAAACTCTTGGAAATCGATTTCTAGCTGGGGCGATTACAATGCCAAACACACATTCTGGGGCTCTCGTCTCATTACCCCTAAAGGAAGGCAATTATATAATGCTATTAGCAATCTCAGTTTAACTCCATTCTCTACTGGAACTCCCACTTATTGGCCAACAGATAAAAATAAAATACCCGACTTAATCGATTTCTGCGTGGTGAAAGGCGTGCCCCCCTCAGATATATATTGCAAATCGTGCTTTGAATTTTCTTCCGACCACTCTCCAATCCTGGTAACAATTGATAAACATTTTACACCGGCAGCGGAACAATGCAGCCTTTACAATCGGAAGACTGACTGGGAATACTTCCGATACATCATCACGTTTAATCTTGACTTGAAATTAGTCCTGAAATCTGCTGAAGATATAGAGGCAGCAGTCGAACATTTTAACAGCTGCATCTAACAAGCTGCGTGGAAATCAACTCTCACCCTCATCAGACAAAAAAGGACAAGCGTTACCCACAACATACAAGCTAAGATCAAATAAAAGCGACTCGCAAGGAAAAAATGGCAACAAACCCGTTACCCCGACGACAAGAAAAGATTGAATGCTCTCACCAAAGAACTCTAAAATATCCTCAAAATTGAACACAACAGACAAGTTCAACAATATCTCAGTAATATTGATGCAACAGCTGCAAGTGATTACTCCCTTTGGAAAGCTGCTAGTAAGCTAAAAAGGTCGATTTTCTACAATTCTCCAATACGAATGGAAAATAACGAATGGGCGAAAAGTGACGCAGAGAAAGCAAATACTTTTGCACGCCACCTAAAATCAGTATTCACCCCACATGATATTGAACCCCCACTAAGCACAACAACAGAAGTGAAAAATACTCTGAGTCATCCCTATCAAATTGACCTCCCCATAAAACGATTCGCAATATCGGAGGTAAAAACCGTAATAGCGAACTCAACCCAAAAAAGCTCCCGGGTACGATATTATTAATGGCAATGTACTAAAACACTTACCCAGAGATGTTAAGTATTGCAATCATCGTGACTTTCAGCCCTTGAAGTCCCATTCTTTTTCTTGAAGTCTTGAATGCAGCCTTTCAGTCCTTTTTTTTGACTGATGATTTAAAATTTGAAGTCCCCAGTATTTTTGGCAAGTATGACTGACCATTCATCTTTTTCATTCATTGATGACTGGCGATATTTTTTAAGCAGTCATTTAGTAAACTAGTACCAAAAATATGCTCTCTATGTATTTTAGCTGTAATAGTATTTATTTTGCATATACCTAAAATGGTCAGTTTATAAAATCTTTGAAATACATATCGCTAGCTTAGAGTGCAAACTGTGTAAGTCCAATTTTATGAAAAAGTGTATTTTTATGTACAACGCTAGAAAAATCAAATACGCACCGCGCTAAACAAGTCTGTGACTCTTGTCTATCTACTCGTTGTTATTCAGTGATACGCAAATTGTGTAAGCCCAAAAAGCGAAGAAAATTGTGTAAGTACAAAATATTTACATGAACGGAAAATTTTTTTTCATTTCGAAATTTTTGAAGTTAACTTCTAAGGCGGCGATACAGAGTTTTTATGGAGAGTGAAATTTGAAATTTGATGCAACGGAAGTTGGCCCCGGAAATTGCAGCCATTTTAGCTGATTTTTAATTTAAAAAAAAAAATCAACCTTGATATCGCGTGGTTCGAGAACCTACAACCCCTCGCTTCCAGACCTGACACTACCGCTGCGCCATCACACCACCTGCGTTGAGTATGTCAAATGCTGCACTTAAACTGAACTAACAATTACAACTCACTCACGTATGTACATATAGATGTAAGTACATAACAGCGCTGTTAACAACACAAGCAGAAATTAAAGTACACCGTTTGACACAACTCGCGTAACTAGCGCAGTAGCTCAGCTGTAAGATGCTAGGCATCCAATTTAAGTGATGGTGGTTCAAGTCCAGGTCGAGCCAATTTTTTTTCCTTTTTTTCTTTTTTATTAAATAATTTTTTTTATAATTTTTTATTAAATAAAAGTGCCACCCGAATATCGGGGGTTACATAGATACTAGTTAATTATTAAAATAAAAACGACCAAACAACCAATATAAAAACCAATCGGATGAGCTTGCCGATAAACAAAATCTAATAACAAGAACAAGCATTGCCTTTTCTATAAATAGAATTTGTACAAACAAAAACACACAACCACATGTATGTATATGCGATAGTTTTCATTGCAATATCCATGCAAAAAATGTGCGATTAATCCCGATATACATAGATTTGTCCCGGATTGATTTCTTGTGGGAACAATCGGTCCACAATTAGTCCCCGATTGTTCCCGAACGGGTATAAATGTAGACTAATTGTTGACCAATTGTTCCCGAACGGGTATGAATCTAAATTGATTATATGTAGAAATTTTACAAAAATATTCAATGTATGTATTGAAAAAACATTAGGTAAAACTAATTGAACACGCTTTCTTTTAATAACAATGATGAATAATAATTTTGACAAAATTTTACCAAAAACATTCATTGAAAAATCAATTACGATTATACACTGAAAACTGACTATTTAAAAAATTTTAATTTATTGAATAGATTTTTTTACAAAAGTAAAACTTATTGTATAATCTTTATTTAAATAGGCATGAACATTTATAATTTTTAAAGATTGTTATAAAAAATAGCCTTTTTGAAAAATTCCTCACATATCTTTTACACTCGCATAATGCATTCTCAAAACTTTAAGGGCCGGTTTCACCATCTCCGGTTAATTTAGTCGCTGGTTAGTTTGACGTAAATTGTATAAATTGCTTAACCGGGCAAAAATCTCTGGTTAAGTGCTTAACCGGAGATGGTGAAAACGGCCCTAAATATTTGGAGAAAATACTTAATTTTTTTAAAAGATTTCACTACAAGATGAAAACTAATCGAGTAAACTCTTCTAATATATATAACAATTTATAATTATTAGACATTTTCATAAAAAATAGCCTTGGCTTACAACTTTGGATGAAAGCGATTAATCTACATTTGTACCCGTTCGGGTATACAAGTTGAACAATTAGTCTCTTTATAGGACATGCTCGAACAAATGCGATCAATTCGCTCCATATAAAGGGATGTAAAATTGTATTAGTCGCATTCTCCCTTCCGATTGATCCCGGACACGTCCCGGATTAATCGCGTATTTTCAGGGATGTATTTTCAAATTCGCTTCTCATATGATATGTATATGAAACTTGTTACTTGTTGCTTTCGAGCCAATATAAATTGAAAACACAATTATTTGAAATATTGAACAAGATGTAAGAAGTTAACTTCTATCACGTGTACTATGCTACACGCGGGTTTTTTTTTATTTTTTGTTTTTTATCTCTCCTACAAAGTTTGAAAAAAAGGACTTACACAATTTGCCCGCTAAGCTAGCATGTTCTAGAAAATTATTCGCCTTAAAATTTCTGTAGGAGTCTTCTCAGAAAAAATCTTTGTAAAATGAACCTAAAAGACCACAGAAAGCGAAAAACTTACATTCCTCGAAATGTTAAATGGGTTTTATTTACGGTTCTACTGAATCGATCGAAATTCCTCTTTTGAACAAAAATGAATGCTTATTGACGACGTTTAACATGCCGGCAAAAAAGTTACATTAAGGTGGTATAAACTCAGCACTGGGTGGAAGTGAGCCCAATGGCGCACGTAGGGTTAATACAATTATAAAGCAGGAACCCTCCTCTCACGTCAAAGAGATTGGTGTATCAAACTTAGGGATCGAAACTTTAAAAACCTAGTAACCCCTATGAGAAGAATGGCAAAAGACTGTAGCTGCAATCATTTCATGATTGTAATCACATGATTGCAGTAACGGGGTGGATTGCAGCCAGGTGACTGCACAGTTAAAATTTACCAGTCAGAATGAAGGCTTACTTTTTTAATTCCCAGTCATGACTGACGAAAACTGAATAGCAGTCATTTTGACCCCAATCAAAAGACTGCGCAGTCACAAAGTACTGCATTACTTAACATCTCTGCACTTACCTTACGAAGGCATAAAATTTCTCACCCACCTGTTTAATGCAGTACTAATAACTGCATTCATACCCCCTCAATGGAAAGTCGCTCAGATGAAAATAATTCTGAAACCAGGAAAGCCTCCTGATACGGCAGCGTATTACAGACCCATTAGCCTGCTGCCCATTGTCTCAAAAGTCCTGGAAGTTCTTGTCCTTAAAAGACTCCTACCCAAAATAGAAGAGCGTAACATTATACCTAATTATACCTAATCACCAGTTTGGTTTTAGAAGAGGACACGGAACAATTGAACAAGTACATAGACTTACCGAGAAAATCTACTCTGCCTTTGAGCAAAAAAAATACTGTACAGCTACCTTTCTAGATATATCCCAAGCTTTTGATCGCGTATGGTACGATGGCCTCCTCTATAAAATAAAAAATACTCTCCCTACAAACTACTTTCTATTTATACAATCTTATCTAAGAAATCGTTACTTTTTCGTCAAAGAAGGAGCAGAGCAGTCTGAGCTTTACGAGAGCTTAGCAGGCGTCTCGCAAGGTAGTGTAATGGGCCCAATACTGTACCCACTTTACACATGTGACCTCCCAATAGCAGAAGGGGTCACTATCGGCACTTTTGCCGATGACACTGCCGTACTGACTGCAGACCTCAACCCTAACGTGGCCTCACTCAAGCTTCAAAGAAGTTTAAATAAAATTACCCATTGGCTGAAAGACTGGCGGATAAAGGATTTACCACTAGACGTAACACTTGCCCACCCGTAAAACTCAGTGGCATTGATTTACCGCAAAGTGACGTAACAAAGTACCTGTGTATGCATCTAGACAGAAAACTAACATGGAGAACCCACATATTCACCAAACGAAAAGCTCTTGGCATAAAACTGAGAAATCTCCATTGGCTCATGAATCGAAACTCCCAACTATCAATCGAAAACAAACTCCTGCTCTAATCAGCTATCTTAAAACCCATTTGGACCTATGGCATACAGCTGTGGGGAACCGCACCAAACTCAAATATAGAGATTCCAATCGAAAACCATTAGAATAATTGTAAATGAGCCCTACTACGTCACGAACGACCAACTACATCGTGACTTAAAGATACCTACTATCTCTCAAGAAATCATACAAAATTAGATTATTAGCTCACCCCAACCCACTCGTTCTAGCTCTGACGGCAAGACCAACTAATTTCGTATACGCCTCAAAAGAAAATCATTTACAGATCTTTACTGATGCACTACAATAAATGGATGCGCTACTGAGAGCAATCCATACACGCCCACTATGTTTATTAAGTCATTATAAATTACTAATTACTTTTAACGAACCACAAAATTGTTAGATATATTTTATTAATACAGTTGGCAAAATATATTAGATGCTAAAAAAAAATTTCTCGAAAAAGCAAGTTGAAATTTCAAATCAAAAATAAATTTTTTTCGTTGAAATAAAATCTTACGACCAATGAAAGTTTAAAATTTAAACCTTAAAAGTTTAAATCAGAGTCCAACATAACTGTTAAGTTTTTTCTAAGTGTCCTAAAATAACAGTTTCATGTAAACACAAAAGCATAACAATTGACTTTCAATAGGGGCGTTACTCGCGTATTCTGTTTTGCAGAATTCCCCATAGAAAGGCCTGGCGCTGCGTAAAGACCTTTGCGGGACATTAAAACTTATCTGTGATAGCAGAACAGGACAATCGATAACACCATTCAAAATATTAAAAACGAACGTAAGCGATAGCACAGATCTCCTCGATTTCAGTGATTTTAGGTCTATTAAAAGTAGACGTGACTTATAAGACGGCAGGGGCTGCGTGAAATTCAGAGAACGTAAGCAGAATTTAATAAATACTTTTTGAACTCTTTCAATTCTATTAATTAAGTTAATATGATATGGCCTCCAGATAAAAACAGCGTATTCTAAATTAGAACGCACAAAAGACGTATATAAAAGTTTATGAGTATAGGGATCAGAAAACTTCGAGCACTGTCGCCTAAGAAAACCTAGCGCCGAATAAGATTTTGAAATAATATGATTGACATGACAATTAAAAGAAAAATTTGAGCTAAATATGACACCAAGGTCCTTGATTTCATCAACTTTTTTAAGTGCATTTCGATTAATCTTATAAGAAGATGGGAAAGTGTTCCTACTCCATATTGCCGCTCGAGCGGCACTTTCCTTCGCCCATAGCTGGGAGTTTGGGATTTTATATGGCTCGCTTAGTAGCGCGACGTCTATGCTTTTTTCTATAACCATTTGTTCAAGTAGTTCCTGAGCGGCTTTGCAGTGATTTAGGTTTAATTGTATTATTCTCATATTTTTCTGTTTTTCAGTGCTTCTTTATAGAGCGGGCAATCTTTCCCGCCTGTTCTATGCTTCGTTTCGGCTAGCTGTCTCCTAGAGCACAACATACAGCTCCATTTATTCTTACATTCCCGAGCTTTATGGCCCTTTTCTCCACAGTTAAAGCACGAATCTTTTACGTCGTGCGTTTCTGGGCAATTTCTAGCCAAGTGGCCAAATTCCATTCACTTATAACACTGCGTAGGATGTGCCTTTGTGCGGATTCGAGAGATCACCCACCCGATTCTTATTTTCCCTTCTAATAATAGCTGGTTGGCTTGCTTTAGTGGTAATAATACCGTAGCTGTTTTGATAACGCTATATGCACTTCTCAGTGACTTTATATCACTCTATTCTATCTTTATGCCCTCCAGTTTATTCTTAATGGCCTCGTAAATCTCTAGCTTTGTTGTGAGTTCATCCAAGTCTCTTATTTCTACCATGGTTTCCGCCGACAGGGATTTCACTCTAATATTATCTCCGAGTGCTTCCCTGAGAGCTTGGTGTACTTTGACTGTTTTGGGATCAGTAGGGGTAGTTAGCTGAAGGTGGAGATCTCCGTTGCCTGTCTTGCGGATTTTAGTTATCATCTCACTAACATGTTTAAGTTTCGGTTCCATCTTAACCGTTTTTAATACCTCGGCATATGAATTGCCCTTGCAGCTTATTATTATAGCATCGGGTCGAGGCGGCCTCTTTTTTGGTGATTTTTTCCTGTTCACTGTAATCCATTCTGGCTCTTTTATAGACTCTTGTCTGGCTGACACTTCTTTTAGGTTGCTAATCTCTGTAGGTCTAACAATATGTTTACCTGGCTGCTCGTTAGATTTTATTAATAATCGTTTTCTTTCTTTCTCATTTCCTGGTTTGCCTTGTCTTCTTGGGGGCGTTGTTTGGGATTGCGCATCTATCACTTTCTCCCGCTCTGCATGCTTATTTTGGTTATCCTCCTTTATTGGAGACTCTGTTTGAGTTTGCGTTTCTATCAGTTGTCGCGACATGGATGGTCGTATTTTTTGAGTATAGGCAACTCCGATATAAGGTCTCTCATAGGCTGATGGACGCTCCTTTTCTTTCCATCTTCCAACATGTCTACGAGTTCCCTGATTTTTTGTCCCAAGGCAGCCCACACTGTGGGTGCAGTGCTCTCCTTTTCGCAGCCTACTTGTGGCGATGCTGACCATGACCGAGGTGGCGTATGTGCAAGCCGTTGCCGTTTCTCGAACGGGTTCACAATGGTTAAGGTCTCCCCTGGCAGTTGTTCTGCCTGTCGCCCGGAAATGGGCGACGTTGTCACACTCATTTTAAATTTTTTGTGTTGCTCGTCGTTTCTTCTTGATTCCCTAAACTTGCGCTTGTATGTAAGTACATATGTACATACTAGCAAATACCCGTCCCACTTCGCTGCGACAAATCACACTATGCCACTCCCTTCCCTATCGGTCTCCCCACCAGTCAGCATTTCCCGTTCCCCCTATCTCTTCCTCCTCTTATACTACTCTCTCTCTCTCTCCCCGTCTAACGTTCCTTATCAACAACTTTCCATGGCCATCCGGTGCACATATCGGTGTACATCATGATTACTAATATATTTTGGATAACCGACTGGAAAATTGGAATGGAATGAACTCTCTATTGAAGCTCTGATTGATACCTTTAATTTGATACCAAAAATGCCCAAAAATATTTCGGGGCTATTTAGGCCCATGTTTCGGCCTCTAACCCGAAAACCGATTGAGGTATCCGTATAGTGTAAAATATATATGGCTACCCTGATCAGCACCTTTAATTTTATACCAATATTGCGAAAAAATATTTGGGGTCATCCGGGTCCACGTTTTGGTCCCTATCTAGAGAACCGACTGGAAAATTGGAATGGAATGAACTCCCTATTGAAGCTCTGATTGATACCTTTAATTTGATACCAATATTGCGAAAAAATATTTGGGTTCATCCGGGTCCACGTTTTGGTCTCTATTTGGAGCACCAACTGGAAAATTGGAATGGAATGAACTCTCTATTGAAGATCTGATTGATACCTTTAATTTGATACCCATGGTCAAAAATATTTCGGGTGCTATTTAGGTCCATGTTTTGGCCTCAATCCCGGGAACCGATTGAGATATCCGTATAGTGTAAAATATATATGGATACCGTGATCAGCACCTTTAATTTGATACCAATATTACGAAAAAAATATTTGGGGTCATCCGGGTCCACGTTTTGGTCTCTATTTAGAGAACCGACTGGAAAATTGGAATGGAATGAACTCTCTATTGAAGCTCTGATTGATACCTTTAATTTTATACCAATAATGGTCAAAAATATTTCGGGGGCTATTTAGAAAATTGGAACGGAATGAACTCTCTATTGAAGCTCTGATTGATATCTTTAATTTGATACCAATAATGCAGAAAAATATTTCGGAGGAATCTGGGTCCATATTTTGGCCTATATCTCGGGAAGGGGTTGAGATACCAGAATTAAATGTGGTCATAATTTCAATCTAATACCAGGTGATCATTGTGTCAAAATTTGAATGTGATCGACCCGGTAGTTTCGGCGTCCATAGGGAACAAACATACAAACAAACAAACAAACAAACTTTCATCCTTATATATATAGATGTATGTATGCATGTATAAGAATTGCAGAAATATGAAAAGCCAACGGCAAATGAACTGGTGCCTCTTTGACACATGTTCGCTAGTTCTGAACCAGAAATTCTGTTGTCTAGTTACTTATCAACTTCCCTGCAGAGTATGTAAAAAATTCAGACATATGCCTTTATAATTAAATATTTACCTATGTATGTATATTAATAGGTATGTACATAAATATGTAAGTAACGAATCTAACATCAAATTATATTTTCCCTGCAGGCAAAACAACTAGTTGCATACTACAATTCTACCAGTTTGAAAATGTCGGCATCTAGTTGCCCAACTATCCATTTTACTTGAAAGCAACTGGTAGTTTTAACGTGGCGATGGCCTACGAGATGGCAATTATCTTCCCTTGTATAAGCTTCATACTAGAAAAATACCACTCAGTTTCATACCAGTAGACAACACATCAGCTTCATACTAGAAAAATACCAGTTAAGGGTATAATAGAAGAATACCAGTCAGAATAATACTCGAAAAATGCCAATTCGTCTAGGTGAAAAATAGAATTTTAGTTCAATTAATAAAGCTCACTTTAATTAGATCAGTACTTTTTAAAGTTACATTTAGTACATATTATATACAGTACACGCAAGTATAGTAAGGTAGAATAATGGCTTCGTGTTATTGCGGCAGTTGGCTGATAGAATCTCCGATTTGGATGAAACCAAATCAATTAACTAAACTCTCTTAAACTCTTCTTGCCACCTGCTGCAA
The DNA here is from genome assembly GCA_960531455.1 of Urophora cardui. NCBI lineage: Eukaryota > Metazoa > Arthropoda > Insecta > Diptera > Tephritidae > Urophora > Urophora cardui. Next base: position 86,009,424 of record OY482673.1, on the reverse strand, counting down.
ACATATATGTACATATGTATGTATGTAATTGTTCTTATGTACCTTTGCACAAAAATAAATGAAAAGCCTTAAAAATATTTATTTTGTATGATTTTGTCTTTTTAAAAGCGGCTGATCAACTAGTAGAAGTAGTTAACTAGTATAATTTTGACCGTTTCATACCAGTTGATCAAGTAGCAGAAAACCAACTTGTATAACTTTGTCCGTTTCATACCAGTTGATCAACTAGTTTATTTTCATACTAGTTTAATTTTGCCTGCAGGGTTAATACATATATTATGTATTAACTAAATAATTCAAAATAAAATTCCTGTCCATACCTGCTAAGTTACAAAATTGGTTAATTTAAATACAGTCATACCTACTACGAATACAAATTTTCTTCCATTTGCACACATGCTTATGCGCACGAACGTACATGCATATCTACTTATGCAAACATATTTTTCAGCAACACTTTTCTTTATCCCTCTGTTTTTAACTGTTTTCAAAGGACGGAAAAAAATAAAAGTCTCATTGAAACCGTCACTTTGCTGAGGGATATTTTTGAGTGTTGAAAAATAACTCTTAAATGGCAACAGAAAAAAGATCGTTGAGAGAGGTTGCCCACGGTGAGAAACACTTTGCGCTCAGCGTTTTTGTGTTACCGTCAGACTGAAATGGAATGAAAATAAGTGTTAACTGTTAAAGTTGGTCTCTGGTTTAAATTATAAAATGTGTAAGATTTAAACCAGAAAAGTATGAAATTTATTCCAAAAAATACTTAGAAATATTTAAGCTTTTGTAAGTTTGAATTTTAAACCAAAAAAGAATAAGAATCCTTTAAACTTTCGAAGGTTCAAAATGTAACCCAAAAAAAGTTTTAATTCCTTTTAAACCAAATCAAAGTTTAAAAAATATTCCAATATTTATAATAGTGTATAAGCCAAAAATCCAGTATGAGGTTTTGATATGAGAGGGATAAAGTTTCCTCTTATTTTGGTTTCATCAATTAAGTAGAATCTTGTTGCAGTGTGTATTTATTAAATGTGTATCTATAATCCCTGCAAGAAACCATCCGATCAAATGATCAATCATTTAGCCGATACTTATGATGAATATTTCAATCAGTGCCCAGAACAAAATTTCCATCAGTTTTCTTCGGGAGACATGAAAAATATGATGTAAACATTGGTGTACGTGTGTGGTCAGCTCTGATCTATATATATAATAAGCAAGAGTTATGAAAAAAAAAAATTAAAGAAGCTTGGTACTTAATACCGGTTGCAAATTGCGCTGATTTGGTCAACCCTATGCCACGAAGATGTAAGGAAGTTATAATAAATAATAGCTTAAAAAAACTAAAAAACACGCTTTAATCTTAAAAATCGTACTAAAAATTGAGAAATAATTTAATTAGAAACAAAATGATGAACAAAAATATAAGTATTTAAGGAAAAGCGTGGGGTGCTCAGTATTTCAAAAAATATTTAAAATCGGTGTTTTTTTACTAATAATTTTATTTTGACTTTTTTGAGATTTCATATATCGTACTCTTTAATTTCCTAACTAGGTATATTTTTGTACTAGTTGTACGAATCGAATATTTTCATGTTCAAATATTATTGAGCACCCCCACGCTTTTCCTTAAATACTTATATTTTCGTTCATCATTTTGTTTCTAATTAAATTATTTCTCAATTTTTAGTACGATTTTTAAGATTAAAGCGTGTTTTTTAGTTTTTTTAAGCTATTATTTATTTTTAACTTTTTAGTGAAATTTTTCATTAAAGGATGTTTTGTGCGGACGCAAGAATAAAAGTAAAAAGAAGTCTGATGGGATGTGGTGTTCTCCGAAATAGATCTACATACATATATATTTATAACTTCTACCAAAAATCCCAATATGCAGTGAAGTAAACTAGCTTATTATGCAATATTTTCCAAACCCTTTTATTCAAGGTTTTCCAAACTAGTTCGGAAATACAAAATTTCCCAAACGTTTTGTTATATTTTACAATCAGAAAGTGAAGAGAAGTTGAGGTGAAGCATTTGAAAAGAGCAAAAAAAAAAGAAACCTGATTGAATAAATTCGAATTTAGACAACAAAGTTCCGAATACGATTGTAGCGTAATGGTGAGGTATGCTGCCTACGGACCAAGGAGCTCAGGTTCGAGTCCCGAGTGGCGCATTTTTTTTTTCTATTTTTTTTTATTTTTAGAGAAATTTTTTTCACCTCACGTTTACAAAACATTGTATAAAAATTGCTTTCCAAACATGAAATGCAATTATAGAATTAGGATTCCTTTTCGTTGATTCAGCACTTACTATTAAATGAATTACAAACAAAACCAGTTCTTGCTTTGCATACGTATGTATGTACATGCGGCTGATTTCATTGCAAATACAACGAACCCAAAACAGCAAGCTTCAAGCGTCATTTTTGAGTGAATTTATGCATTGAGTTTATCGCCATCGCTATGAGCGATCGCTGGCTGTTGTGCGTTAGTTCGCTCGCTATTTGAGTGGTTATACGTTTTTCTTTGAACATTTGTTTTTGATTTGAGAAGACTGTCTTTTTGAGCGTTCGTGAGTGAGTTTTTCCGTACCCTGAAAGCTTGTTACTTATTGGCTTATATACGGGAGTGAATTGAAATTCATAGAGGCTATTTTGAGGAAAGGTAACTTAAAAGCCGCAATGAAGCATGAAGTATAATGTTGAATGTCCTACTATATGATGCCGTTGGGCTGGTGCTGTCATGTTTCGAATCCGGAGGAGAATAGAAATAATAGAGAGAACACAATAAAAGTGAACGTTTGAAAGATTTAATAAATTTAATAATTTAGTTAAATGTTACAACTTTTAGGATGGGATGAAGTTACATACATACATACATACATACATACAGGTGAAGCTAATAAAAGCGTGTTAAAAATGATTTGGTATTTAATTGAAACGCTAAAACTTGAAAACGGCTGAACCAAATCAAATACTTCCTTAGGGGGGTTTGTTTGTTGTTACCTCGCGAAGGTTTAGTCGAAGAAAAAATTTAAAAATGTTAGGGGGGCGTGGCACCTACCATACAACCTTAATTTTTAAAGGTGATTATCTCTAAAAGAGTTCAAGGTAGCGAGCTGAAAATTGGTATAGAGGTAGGTGATATCAAAACTCTTCTCACTCAGAAAAGTGGGGGTTATCAGAAAAGGGGGCGTGGCACCTCCCATACAAACTTAATTTTTAAAGCTGATTATCTCTAAAAGAGTTCAAGGTATGGAGCTGAAAATTGGTATAGAGGTAGGTGATATCAAAACCATTCCCACGCATAAAAGTGGGGGTTATCGGAAAAAGGGGCGTGGCACCTCCCATACAAACTTAATTTTCAAAGCTGATGATCTCTAAAAGAGTTCAAGGTAGGGAGCTGAAAATTGGTATAGAGGTAGGTGATATTAAAACCATTCCCACGCATAAAAGTGGGGGTTATCGGAAAAAGGGGCGTGGCACCTCCCATGCAAACTTAATTTTTAAAGCTGATTATCTCTAAAAGAGTTCAAGGTAGGGAGCTGAAAATTGGTATAGAGGTAGGTGATATCAAAACCATTCCCACGCATAAAAGTGGGGGTTATCGGAAAAAGGGGCGTGGCACCTCCCATACAAACTTAATTTTTAAAGCTGATTATCTCTAAAAGAGTTCAAGGTAGGGAGCTGAAAATTGGTATAGAGGTAGGTGATATCAAAACCATTCCCACGCATAAAAGTGGGGGTTATCGGAAAAAGGGGCGTGGCACCTCCCATACAACCTTAATTGTAAAAGCTGATTATCTCTAAAACAGTTTAAGGTAGGGAGCTGAAAATTGGTATAGAGGTAGGTGATATCAAAACCTTCCTCACTCAGAAAAGTGGGGGTTATCAAAAAAGGGGCGTGGCACCTCCCATACAACCTTATTTTTTAAAGCTGATTATCTCTAAAACAGTTTAAGGTAGGGAGCTGAAAATTGGTATAGAGGTAGGTAATATCAAAACCCTTCTCACTCAGAAAAGTGGGGGTTATCAGAAAAGGGGGCGTGGCACCTCCCACACAACCTTAATTTTGAAAGCTGATTATCTCTAAAACAGTTCAAGGTAGGGAGCTGAAAATTGTTATAGAGATAAATGATATCAAAACCATTCCCACGCATATAAGTAGGGGTTATCGGAAAAAGGGGCGTGGCACCTCCCATACAAACTTAATTTTTCATGCTGAATATCTCTAAAATTGTTTACGCTAGGGACTTGGAAATTGGTGTGGAGATAAACGATAACAATTCCATATTAACGCAAAATAATAGGAGTTATCAGAAAAGGGGGCGCGGCTCCTCCCAACAACGCTTAATTTTTTTAGCTGAATATCTTTAAAAGGATTTTAGTCAGGGACTTGGAAATTGGTACAGAGCTATATGATATCAAAACAATTTTTGCGCATAAAAGTGTAGGTTATCGGGAAAAGGGGGCGTGGCACCTCCCATACAAACTTAATTTTTCAAGCTGAATATCTATAAAACCGTTTAAGGTTGGGACCTGAAAATTTATCAGGAGATTAACGATATCAATAGCTTGCTTATGAAAAAAACAGTAGTTTTGGGAAAAGGGGGCGTGGCACCTCCCATGCGCTCTTAATTTTTAAGGCTAAATATCCTTATATAGAAATCACTATGCAGATATACGATATCAATACCATGTTCACCCAAAAAGAAAAAGATTTATCGAAAAATGGGGCATTGCACCTCCCAAACGTACTAAACTTTTGAGGCTGAATATATCTAAAAGGGTTGGAGGAAGGGCCTGAAAACCATTATGGAGGTATACTATACGTATCAATACTCTTACTTAATTGTTTAAAATAGCCAATACTCAGTGAAAATAAATATCCGGAACAGAAACCTAAAAATTTTGTGTATCGTGCAGCCTTAAACTGAATACTAAAATTATATATTTTTGAAGTTGTATACACAATGAAGTAGTGAAAATCGTTAATTTTCTATTAAAAACAATACCGGTGTAATAACAATTTTTGAAATGAAATTAATAAAAAAATCTATTTTGGGCAGAACGAAGTTTGCCGGGTCAGCTAGTATAAATATAAAGCCAGTGTGATGTAAATAAAATCAGTCCTGGTATAATTGTTAATCAGGCCTGATCGAATGCAATATCACAGGGCTGAGGGAAAGTCGTGTCCTGCCTGATGTAAATAATATCAGACCTGATGTAACCCTTACTCAGGCCTGATCGAATGTAGAAATCAGCACTGATGTAAGAATTGGTCCTGCCTGATGTAAATAACATCAGCTCTGCTATATATAGGGATCAAGGCTGAGCAAACACTCCTGATGGGTAAATGAATCCGGCCTGATATAAAAAAATTCTACCTGATGTCAAATAAAATATTATTTTTTCTTAAAAGAGAAATAACAAATTTATTTCATTTATATATGTAATATAAAATGTTCTATGTACAACTCTTAGACAAAAATTAAAAATGCATTCATTGCATAAAAAGTAATTAAAAGACAACAATTTAAACCTAATAAATAATACTATATCGGCTGAGTGAAGCATCACCATGTTTCGAAGTTTCACAAAGGCCCTCTTTCAGAATTTGAATCAAAACCGCCCTATTTAAGAATTTACTTCAGTAACAAATATATTGAAGCAAATTCTGAAATATGTATGTAAGCAGTTTTTTAAATAGGTTCTGAAATATGGTGATCTTCCCCTCAGCTCATGGTGCACTCCTCAGCCGTCGATATAATGTTATTTACTAGGTTTTTCATGGAAAACCACTGGCACTTAATACAGCACTTTCACATTTCCACTTCTCCGATATTTCAATTTCTTTGGCCAACACGTTTTTGTTCCGCGATAAGGCATTTTCATTTTGAATAATAAACTTGGAGAAAAAATGTACACCAGCAGTGTTGTACAGATGATTGATCAAATATTAGGAAGTGCTGATATACATCACTATTGTAACACAGATGATTGATCAAATGTCTGGAAGTATTTTTGCAGGTGTATTGGTGGCGTCAGAAATTCTTTTAATGTATTGGTGTTTCCATCAGCCGTTTCTTGGAGGGATGTGTTAGATCTATAACTTCTACCAACAAATTTATTTTAAATTTTTCCTAAAAAAAACTGACCAATGGCTAAACGGCCATTTAAAAAACAAAGAACAAATTAATATTACTCTCTGATAAAAAAATATTAATTTTGTGTTTTGATATCAATTTTTCAGTGAGTTTTTGAATTTTTGTCTCCAAATGTATGTTATTTTAAAAACCTTCTGAGATTATTGAATGCCATTTTCGATCTCTGATATTCATTAAACACACATGATCACTTCCAATATTTAAATTTATAATTTAAATTTTTTTTGATGCTATAAAGCAGCAGGTATAAATAGTGTCCTTAAAAAAATTATTAACTTTTCCTTCATCCCAGGACCTCCAGGATCAATATCGTGGACCCTATTAATTTTTGGGTATCTTTGTTCTATACTGAAAGTTAGCACCACTGTTCTCTGTTTCAGATATATTTGTATACTTATTTTTCTTTTATTTCAGGGTCGTCACACGAAAACTGGTCAATTGGCTGCCATAAAGGTGATGGATGTCACCGAAGATGAGGAGGAAGAAATCAAATTGGAAATCAATGTGCTAAAAAAATACTCAAATCATCGTAATATTGCTACTTACTATGGCGCTTTTATAAAGAAATCACCACCTGGCAAAGATGATCAATTATGGTTAGTTATGGAATATTGTGGTGCCGGCTCGGTGACTGACCTTGTCAAATCGACAAAGGGTCAGAGCCTCAAGGAGGAATGGATTGCATATATTTGTCGTGAAATATTACGTGGGCTCAGTTATTTGCACTCAAATAAAGTTATTCATCGAGACATAAAGGGACAGAATGTGTTGCTTACAGACAACGCCGAAGTCAAATTAGTAGACTTTGGAGTATCAGCTCAACTGGATCGCACGATAGGTCGACGAAATACATTTATAGGTACTTTTTAATAGACTGCGGATCTTTATGCAAAAAATTTAAAATTATTTATTAAGTGTTATATTGATTCAAAACTATATATTCACATTCTTAAACGACTTTTCTTGCTCTGTTTTGGATATGCCAAATATATGCAAGTTATATGCAAATTAAAAAGACACTTTTCACATAAGATATGTAATTTTAAGCGATATACACAATAAGTAAATATAGTTGAATGCAAAAATCATTTGTTGTATCCTGAATCATTTGTTCTATGCAAATAAACCCATTAACACCCAAAACAAAACTGCAAATGGGAACTAATTTTTATTAAAATAAATTTTAGTTGTAGTTAAGACCACAATATACTACAATTGTTTTCTCCAGATTTTGAATGGAAGATTTGTGACGCTTATTGGTTAAGATCAGTTTATATGCCGAAAATGAACGCTCAACATCACAAGATATGTATAACCGGAGCATACTTAATGTGAAAGTATTTTGGCTACTCCTGATGTGTCTCCAAAAGCAGGGTTCTTTTTTGAAATAGCAGCATTTTGGCCAAAACTATTTATTTATTTATTCAAGTCATATGCACCAAGTCGATACTTACATACTAACAGAAAAAAAAGTATTGTATTTAATTAAATAAGAAAAGCAAGCTTAACCTAAAACTAGAATATTGAATTCAGATAGTTGGTAAACATATTTTTCGAGGAAGAAAAGTTAAGAGGGATAGAACCCGAGATTTCATTGAATTCAGCTAACGCTCTTTCAATAGGGGCGTTACTCGCGTATTCCGTTTTGCAGAATTCACCATAAAAATGCCTGGCATTGCGTAAAGTCCTTTGCGGGACATTAAGACCTATCTGTGATAGCAGAACAGCACAATCGATAACACCGTTCAAAATATTAAAAACGAACGTAAGCGATAGTACAGATCTTCTCGATTCCAGTGATTTTAGGTCTATTAAAAGCAGGGTAGGAGGAAACTCAGAGTATGTGTGAGTGAGTGAGGAATCTCATCCTCACGGCGTGCTGATGAGTGGCCGTTTGCGTTTCACACTTATCTAGAACGCAGAGTGAGAGTTTTGTTTGTTTCATCATTTTGCATGAGTGAGGTTGGAATGAGCCGCTCACGCTGCGTGTGAGGTGAGCCGCCGTAGGTTTCCTCTTATCTCGGTGTAATGCGTGTGAGTGATGACGCTGCGCAGAAAATCAGTCAATTATGCATACGTATGCATACATAAGAATACGTGAAGCTGGATCCCCACTCAACGGATCGAAAATTCAATATGCAAAAATGAATGCTAATTTCTCCAACCACCACATTTATTTTTTTTTTCAATTTTAAGAAAACAAATTTTTTAAATTTGAAATTTAGGGTAAATTTATAAAAAATTTAATAAGATTGACGTTTTTTGCAAACGTCAAACTGTGAAGTTATGAATTTGTGCTCTTACTTTATTGTTAAATTTCTATAAATTAATTCAAGCTTAAATCAATTGAAGTGGTTGAAAAGTTAGTAATTATTACTGTGCACCACTAGAAATAAGTGATTTTGAAATTTATTTGATTTTGATAATTATTTAATGATTTTAAGTTTATGTGCCGAGTCATCGTCTCATATTTATTGTTATTGTTGTTTCTGATCTTTTTTCATATACTTTGTTAATTACTTATTGATTTTGTTTGTGCACATTTTGATTTATTTTGTTTTGCTTATTAATTTTCATTTCTTATTCACAGCTGTTTGCACTTGTTTGTTGAGTGTCATATAAAGTGCATTTAAAACTGTTCGCTGCATTTCGCTCAGCTGATGGTTGCGTCATTGGCTTCCAGACCTTTTGTGCTTTTAAACTGTAGTTATATACCCAGTTGCACTTCAACTTTTATATATACAAAAATATAACTGAATTTCACCATGTCGTGTATTTACCTCAATTGTAATCAGTGTCAGCAACCGTACAATAACACTATATGACAAAGTCAATTTTTTTCCGGGTATTGGACCAAACCAATTTTTTCGAAGAGATTGAGACATAAGAAAAAATATGTATACGCCATTTTTCGAAGTTAGCCTCCAAAATTTAGTAATGGGCTTTCGAATTTCGAAATTTGACCCTCCCTAATTTGATTGCAATGTTTAAAAAATTGAAAAATAAATAATGTGGGTGTGATCCGCCTTATTTTCGAACTCGACTGGTATACATTCTTTTTTTTGAAAGCTTATGTAGCAAATGTTATAAGGGGTCAAAGGTCAGATCTTCGAAAAAATTAAAAGTGGAATATATCCATTTTTTCCAACCGATTTCGAAAATCTTCATAGCGTTGTAAAGGTGATATAATTCCCTTTCTTTCGATGTGCTTACCTTTATCCTTTTTTAAATAAAAATTTTATGAAAAAAACAGTTTAAAGGAAAAAATACCCGAAAAAATGTTTTAAGTAGAATATTTCGAACTTGTTGCCAGCGATTTTGAAAACCTTCACGCTGTTATATAGGTGCTTGAATTTCCTTACCTTTGATATGCACAACTTTATGGTCGATGAATGAAAATTTTATAAAAACAACACTTAAAAAATACCAAAAAACTAAAATATTTGAACACATACTTTTATCCACTGTGCTCACCAACAATTGCAATTGACGCCGGTCAAGTATGCCGTGATTTTAAAGTGTGTAAATGCGGACAATGATATTTAGTATTAAATCAATCACACCCGATTTTACTCCGAGTTAATATTAGCAGCTTTTTAATTAAAGAAATGGCGGATAAAATATATCAAGCAATTCTACAATCGAATTTTTCGAGATTGAGACATAAGAACAAATATGTATACGCCATTTTTCGAAGTTAGCTTCCAAAATTTAGTAATGGGCTTTCGAATTTCGAAATTTGACCCTCCCTAATTTGATTGCAATGTTTAAAAAATTGAAAAATAAATAATGTGGGTGTGATCCGCCTTATTTTCGAACTCGACTGGTATACATTTTTTTTTTTGAAAGCTTATGTAGCAAATGTTATAAGGGGTCAAAGGTTAGATCTTCGAAAAAATTAAAAGTGGAATATATCCATTTTTTTCCAACCGATTTCGAAAATCTTCATAGCATTGTAAAGGTGATTGAATTCCCTTTCTTTCGATATGCCCACCTTTATCCTTTTTTAAATAAAAATTTTATGAAAAAACAGTTTAAAGGAAAAAATACCCGAAAAAAATGTTTCAAGTAGTATATTTCGAACTTGTAGCCAGCGATTTCGAAAACCTTCACGCTGTTATATAGGTGCTTGAATTCACTTGCCTTTGATATGCACAGCTTTATGGTCTATGAATGAAAATTTTATAAAAACAACACTTAAAAAATACCAAAAAACTAAAATATTTGAACACATACTTTTATCCACTGTGCTTACCAACAATTGCAATTGACGCCGGTCAAGTATGCCGTGATTTTAAAGTGTGTAAATGCGGACAATGATATTTAGTATTAAATCAATCGCACCCGATTTTACTCCGAGTTAATATTAGCAGCTTTTTAATTAAAAAAATGGCGGATAAAATATATCAAGCAATTCTACGATCGAATTTTTGTTTTGTTTGTTCTAAATTTAATATAAAAACAAGCTTGATTAATATGTAACTCCAGTTATGGAGAAATAATATATAAAGATTATTTTGATCAGCCGATTATCAAAGCTGAGTCTTGGGTTCCCTACAAGATATGTAGAACCTGTTATAACCATTTACAAAAATGGTGGAAGAAAGAAATTGAGCGATTGCAGTTTGGAGTTACCTGGTTTATACCAAATTGTAGCTTGTTTTTATATTAAATTTAGCACAAACAAAACAAAATTTCGATTGTAGAATTGCTTGACATACTTTATCCGCCATTTGTTTAATTAAAAAGTTGCTAATATTAACTCGGAGTAAAATCGGGTGCGATTGATTTAGTACTAAATATCATTGTCCGCATTTACACACTTTAAAATCACGGCATGCTTGACCGGCATCAATTACAATTGTTGGGGAGCACAGTGGATAAAAGTATGTGTTCACATATTTTAGTTTTTTGGTATTTTTTTAAGTGTTGTTTTTATAAAATTTTCATTCATCGACCATAAAGCTGTGCATATCAAAGGCAAGGGTATTCAAGCACCTATATAACAGCGTGAAGGTTTTCGAAATCGGTTGGAAAAAAATGGATATATTCGACTTTTAATTTTTTCGAAGATCTGACCTTTAACCCCTTATAACATTTGCTACATAAGCTTTCAAAAAATAAAATGTATACCAGTCGAGTTCGAAAATAAGGCGGATCACACCCACATTTTTTATTTTTCAATTTTTTAAACATTGCAATCAAATTAGGGAGGGTCAAATTTCGAAATTCGAAAGCCCATTACTAAATTTTGGAGGCTAACTTCGAAAAATGGCGTATACATATTTTTTCCTTATGTCTCAATCTATTCGAAAAAATTGCTTTGGTCCAATACCCAGCCGGGTGCTGTACAGTGTAATTATTGTACACGTACAATAATTTCATGACTTTTTCAATCCTCAATCCTATGCGTACAATATCGAGAAAAGTACAATAATTTCAACGATATTCATTTTATACAAAATATTATAAAATACTCAAGTACTGCACCACAGAAATTAATTTTATTATTCACTAATCGTGTTGTTGACACATCACTGATTTTAAATTCTTGTAACTGGCAAATCTTCAAATTTTTTGATTCTTGTGTGGTTTTGGTGTGTATTTTTATACCTTTCATGAGAATGAAATGGTATTATAACTTAGTGCCAACAAATTTTTGTCGAAAGTACCAGAAGGAAGCTTGGGGGACCCACCAAAATATATACCGATATGATCAGAATCACGAGCTGAGTCGATTAAGCCATGTCCGTCTGTCCGTCTGTGTGAACGCAAACTAGTCCCTCAGTTTTTGAGATATCTGAATGAAATTCGGAATACAGGTATGTTGTTATATGCAGCTGATCATTTGTCGGAACCGGCCGAATCGGACCACTATAACATATAGAAAACAACCGATTATTCAGATATACATACATGAAATTTTTGGAGGTAATTTGTGCATAACTTCCCCATTTAAACAGCTAAGGACATGAAACTTTGAAGTAGACGTACCCATTTTGGCCCAAACAAGGTTACCGGAAATTGTCAAGATCGGACCACTATAACATATAGTTCCACAACATCCGATTATTCAGATATACACATTTTGGTGTACACCTCCTCGATTTTAACAGCTAACGGCCTGAAGTTTTGAAGTATTTGTACCCATATGGGCCCAAACGGGATTACCGAAAATTTTTAAGATCGGACCACTATAACATATATAATAATACAATGGCGCTATTATAACTCTGACGAGTTTTATGGCCGAGCTTCTCTCCCAATTCGAGGTGTGCTCCTTTTTGTTTCTCCTATTAATTGGGTGGACCTACAGTTTTTATGCCGCCCACTGCCGAGAGGTGACCGCTGTTCTTAAAAAACCCAATAATTGGATTTTTACTAATTGAAAAATTGTTTTGGTATTTTGCTCGGACCGTGGTTTGAACCCGGGACCTCTGGCATAGCAGGCGAGCACTCTACCCACTGCACCACATATAGCTCCCCTACAACCGATTTTACAGATATGGACATTTTGGTGTGTAACTCCTCCATTTTAACAGCTAACGGCGTGAAATTTTGAAGTATTTGTACCCATATGTGCCCAAACGGGGTTACCGGAAATTGTCAAAATCGGACCACTATAACATATAGCTCCCATACAACCGATTGTTCAGATATGGACATTTTGGTGTATAACTCCTCTATTTTAACAGCTAACGGCGTGAAATTTTGAAGTATTTATACCCATATTGGCCAAAACGGGGCTACCGAAAATTGTCAAGATCGGACAACTATAACATATAGTTCCCATAGAACCGATTGTTCAGATATAGACGTTTGCGTATTAATCCTCCATTTTAACAGTTAATGGACATTTTGGTGTATCACTCCTCCATTTTAACAGCTAACGGCGTGAAATTTTGAAGTGTTTGTACCCATATGGGCACAAGCGGGGTTACCGAAAATTGTCAAGATAGGACCATTATAACATATAGCTCCCATACAACCGATTGTTCAGATATGGACATTTTGGTGTATAACTCCTCCATTTAAATAGCCATTTTTTCTAATAAATCTTTCCATAAATAACCCACAGAATTAAAATTATAAATTAAACTTAATCAGGCTATGTTTATACATAGGTAAGTTTTCATTTCCCCACTCATGAAAGGTATGAAGTCTTCGGTACGGTCGAAGACAGCCGCGCTTTTACTTGTCTTTTTTGTTTTTTCTAATGGCGTTTTCGATTCTGGCACAAAATGTTACCGTTTCATTACCCTTTACCTGTTTTGTGGTCGATTCTAAAAAATGCAAACCTCTGTGTTTCATTATCATTTTAATAAATGTAAAGCTGGAGTTATAGGTAAATACTTAACGTAGCATGGAACAAATTGAGAAACGGGCCGTTCTATGTGCGCTCCGTAAAAATCTAAATGAATCAGGGTTCCAGTTACGCTAATGTCTCAGACACACATGTGGTATGAAAATTATAATATCAATACTATGATTTGGCTTTACTATGAAAATTTTCGACAAAATTTATGTTAGCGTATTAATAATATAGATAAGTATGTACCTTTTATTTATTAAAACTAGCAAAACGCTTAGGTTAGGCTGCAGCCTGCAGGCGTAATTAAACGTAATGTACAATAATTTTGTTCAAAATACAATAATTTGACGGCTCTGGTACAATAATTTTTCTTCTCTGTGTTGCCAACCCTGATTGTAATGTCAAAAGCGACTCTAATGTGTCATGCTGGCTTTGTGATGGAACCGCTCATGCAAAATGTGCTAGTTTAACGGGTAAAGTCGTTGATGCCATTATTGAGAAAAAAGGGGTTCGCTGGTCTTGTGTAAAATGCAGACCCGCAGAAATTGATTTATTTAAAATCTTCAGACAAACCAGGAATGGTTTTTACGAAATTGGGAAAGAGTTTTCGATGCTGGCCGAGAAATGTAAGCTTTATGAAGAAATGTTTAAATCTCTCAAAAGCTTTGATGAATTCCCAAGCTCTGAAAATGGTCAATTAAAACGTAAACGGGTTAGTAGTCCTCATAAAGGTGTTGATGCTAAACAGAAAACTCCATCTCCACCTATAGAATTAATAAATTTAGCCTCTCCGTGTCCTCATACCTCGCAAACTCCTCCACCTAAACCAAGTTCCACTAGATCCTCTTCCAAAAACCACCTTGATAATCAAACTGCTCCATCAACTTCAAAGACCGCATTAACTTCCTGAAACATCATGGAATCTTTAAACGGACCTGAACCCCTCACTTCCGAAAGAACTTCTAAGAAACTTGTGGTTATTCCTCCTAAAAAGTCTATTTTTGTGTCTAGATTCGCGAAAGACACCTCCTGATGACATTAATTTATATATTACATCCAAGTTTAAACCAAAACATTTATTTATTCGTAAATCTAATTTTAAATATGACCGCGACATTTCTAGCTTTAAAATCGATGTAGATCCGACAGATTTTGAACCGATTCTTCATAAATCATTTTGGCCGAACGCCGCGTTTGTTCGCGAATTTGAATTTAGACCAAATAAAAACAACATGAACGTCGTGATTACCCAATTCCCAGTCAGTTCCAAAAAACTAATTATATCAACTGTAACCTTTTACTACCAAAACGTTAGAGGTTTGAATACCAAATTAACTGATCTGTCCTTAAATGGATTTTGCTGTAATTACAATTGTATATCGATAGAAACAAACGATCAAAAGCAGCGAGTTGCTCAGCTTTTTGTCTCCTTATTTGGACGTCGACATTAGCTGTGTTTTTGTTTTAGCGCATATATGTACATATGCGCTTAAATTGTATAGGGACTGCTAAGCGCGGATAGAGATATTTGTTTAAATTATAAAAGATTACGGAGTGAAAACCGCCATTGGCAATAAAGTGTTTTTAAATATAAGTAAATTAGCCTTTATATTAGTATCATTGCCTCATTCAAATGCTTTTGGTGAGCGCATTTTTTAGGTAACGAATTCAACAAAAACAAAGATTCGAAACAGGATGGCATTGGAAAGCCTAAATTCAATAGTGCGAATAAAATGCTTTATGAAGGCTAATAGTTTCTGCTGCAAAACGTTTCCGATATCCAACAATATGTTGTCAAAATTATACAACTCAATTTATGATAAGAATGTAAAAACAAGCGATTCAGATGAAATAAGTTTCGAAGAAATTTTAGAGGATATTTATTCTAGATTTGTAGAACATTTATAGCGCCGAAGGCAAAAAATATCCATAAAAGGCAGCAATTTTTGTACCTTATTTTTGTTATAATCATTCCCAAAATAAAAGATTTGTTATGTTGCCTTTATGTGTTTTATAGGATTTGTGAATTTTGGGCGCTTTTTTCTTCTGAATTTGCACTTTTTTGTCTAATAATCTGGGCACCCTGCTCATGAGCAATGATGGGCAAAACATTCGCACCTCCTAAATGGTGATAACTTCGCGAAGCGTGCGCACATGACCCCGCTCGCTCAACATCTGCATGCAGACTGATTACACTGGATCACAAAATGAAATTTTTTGTCTGTACTTTGGACGTGACTATCCTATCTATATGTAAAATCGGTCTCTGATTCCGAAAATCGGGTTCATTTTTAATTCTATGGGAAGGTTTTTGAGATATCGGCAATTTACCGTTATTTGGCCAATGGGTCCACTTAATCCAGTATATCTCTTTAACACAGTGAGTTATCTTCCTTAGGGTGACACCAAACGAAAGAAAATTAAATTTCCTTTTTACGGTTCCTATAACATTTTTCTCTAACTCGTATAGTTTCTGAAATATTGACGATTAAATTTGAATTTTTTCGATTTTTTACGATTTTTTGAAGAAAAAATTGACTTTGTCAGACAATATCTTTAAAACCAATGTCTTCACCTTCGGTTTTACTCTTTTACGTGAAGCTCCATTCTATTGGGAAAAAGATAAGCTATCAACGAAGAAAATCCATGGTAAAATGGAAAAGTTATAGGCGATCAAGTAAATACAGCCAAGTCGCGCAGTGCCTCTGCACGGGTATATTCTATGCATGTTATACCCGTAAACGCGCTTGTATCTACTGCGCTGCCAATGTGCTGCTACTGCAGATGTGTAGGTATTGGTACAATATGCATAGAATGTACCCGTGCAGAGGCATTGCGCGACTTGGTTGTATTTACTTGATCGCCTATAACTTTTCCAGTTTACCATGGATTTTCTTCGTTGATAGCTTATTTTTTTGGAAATGGAATGGAGCTTCACGCAAAGGAGTAAAACCGAAGGTGAAATCATTGGTTTTAAAGATATTGCCTGACAAAGTAAATTTTTTCTTCAAAAAATCGTAAAAAATCGAAAAAATTCAAATTTAATCGTCAATATTTCAGAAACTATAAGAACTAGGGAAAAATGTTATAGGAGCCGTGAAAAGGAAATTTAATTTTCTTTCGTTTGGTGTGACCCTAAGGAAGATAACTCACTGTGTTAAAGAGATATACAGGATTAAGTGGACTCATTGGCCAAATAACGGTAAATTGCCGATATTTCAAAAACCTTCCCATAGAATTAAAAATGAACCCGATTTTCGGAATCAGCGACCGATTTTACATATAGAAAGGATGGTCGCGTTCAGAGTATTTTTTGGCTGTAGAGCAGTGTTATTTTTTAGTAATTTTTCACTTTATCCTACCATGATCCAATAATTCTATATGGTCGTAGCGGCTAAAAGAGAATAGGCGATTACCGTTGAACGGCCGTAGATAAGAATGTCAAAAACAGAAAAAACGCCAGCGAACATACAAGCGAACACACAAGCTATTTCCACGAATAACACGTGCAAGAGGGAAAAATCAAAACAAAAGACGATAATTTGACAGCTTACTATTCCAAAAACAAAATATCCGTCCTCTGCTGCGTCCACCATTTTATTATTGCATCATGTATCCTACAGTAGGCGCACCAACATGCACTCATTTGCAGATGTTGAGCGAGCAGTCATGTGCCCACGCTTCGCGAAATTATGAAACAACGTACGTATACACATACATATGTATGTTATATGCAAACTTCTCGTAGTTTTGCTTGTTGTTTGGCATATGCAAATAGAATAAAATAATTTCAAGCGACGATCACCTGGCGACCACTTGCTTTCACGCCAGTCGAAGGCAAACTCAGTTTGCATGGGTAACACTGCGCTGCGCCGCGCAATTGCGCTGGCGCCAACACTGGTGTTATTGCGCTAACTCCGATTTGGAAAATGCGCCAACTCAATATAGCGCCAACACAATGTAGCGCCAACTCAGTATAGCGCCAACTCAATGTAGCGCCAACTCAATGATGCGCTATTGCAATATAACACTGACTCAATTTCGTGCGCTAACACCAGCACCAATATAGCGCCAGTGTAAAATGGCACCACCACAAAGCCAATAACAGCACAGCGTATATGACACCGTCACAATTATGTATGCTAACGCCAATACCGAACCATCGCTAATACGAAAGGGTATTGATATTTTACTTTCACAAATAAAGAAGACAAAATTGACATTATCTGTGAATAGGAGAGAAAAATATAATACAAAATAAATTATATAAAATATTTATTAGCATATAGTACATTTTTGTTACGCATGGTAAATGGTAAGGGGAAATTTCGATATAATGCGCCCGGACCCGGAATATTTCTTTTTAATAGGGTGGAGCCGACCCTCGTATTTCATAATGAAGATACCAAAAAACGAGATGCCAGCATATTTTCACAAATATACGAAAATTATTTTTAAAATTAAATTAAATTGTGGCACAATTATTCTGCCAGCGTGTATGTAAGCAGAATTGCGTAAGAAGCGAACAAGTGTTATTTATCGATTATTCCATGGCAATTGCGCTAAAGGTGTTATTGCGCCAGAACCGTGCGCGGCGCCACGGTTGGCGCTGGTGTTATTGTCTCAGCGCCAAAAAAATTGCGCCATTACGCATGGCTAGCAAACTGATTATTTTTCCTAAGCGAGGATCGCCAAGTCCCATCGTAAGGCTCGTTTTACGCTCTTTGACTGTAGTAGTGACAATCGGTGTGTATACGTACACGGGCGCTTACTCTCATTTAGCAGGTGCAAAGGTTTTGCCCATCATTGCTCATGAGTGAGGCATGTGTGAGTGAGGAGCCATAATGAGGTAAATCCGAACCCTGATTGAAAGTAGACGGGACTTATTGTGGCCGCTGTGGTGCAGTGGGTAGAGTGCTCGCCTGCTATGCCAGAGGTCTCGGGTTCAAACCACTGTCCAAGCAAAACACCAAAACAATTTTTCTAATTAGTAAAAATCCAATTATTGGGTCTTATGTGTCATGCTGGCTTTGTGATGGGACCGCTCATGCAAAATGTGCTAGTTTAACGGGTAAAGTCGTTGATGCCATTATTGAGAAAAAAGGGGTTCGCTGGTCTTGTGTAAAATGCAGACCCGCAGAAATTGATTTATTTAAAATCTTCAGACAAACCAGGAATGGTTTTTACGAAATTGGGAAAGAGTTTTCGATGCTGGCCGAGAAATGTAAGCTTTATGAAGAAATGTTTAAATCTCTCAAAAGCTTTGATGAATTCCCAAGCTCTGAAAATGGTCAATTAAAACGTAACGGTCCATGGCAATTGCGCTAAAGGTGTTATTGCGGCAGAACCGTGCGCGGCGCCACGGTTGGCGCTGGTGTTATTGTCTCAGCGCCAAAAAAATTGCGCCATTACGCATGGCTAGCAAACTGATTATTTTTCCTAAGCGAGGATCGCCAAGTCCCATCGTAAGCGCTCGTTTTACGCTCTTTGACTGTAGTAGTGACAATCGGTGTGTATACGTACACGGGCGCTTACTCTCATTTAGCAGGTGCAAAGGTTTTGCCCATCATTGCTCATGAGTGAGGCATGTGTGAGTGAGGAGCCAAAATGAGGTAAATCCGAACCCTGATTGAAAGTAGACGGGACTTATTGTGGCCGCTGTGGTGCAGTGGGTACAGTGCTCGCCTGCTATGCCAGAGGTCTCGGGTTCAAACCACTGTCCAAGCAAAACACCAAAACAATTTTTCTAATTAGTAAAAATCCAATTATTGGGTTTTTTAAGAGCAGCGGTAACCTCTCGCTTTTCATGGCAGAAATACACTCGGGGGATATGCCGCACACTGCCGAGAGGTGATCGCTGCTCTTATAAAACCCATTAATTGGATTTTTACTAATTACAAAGTTTTTTTGGTGTTTACTCGGACTGGGGTTTTTTGAACTTGAGACCTCTGGCATAGCAGGCGAGCACTCTACCCACTGCACCACAGCGAGCTTTGGTACCACTTAAATAAGTTGTCAAGGTCTGATTGGAGTCGATTTACATCCTCCGAGCATCTAACCGCCCAGAAAATCTTGAGATCATCAGCATAAAGCAAAAATTTAGAATTACAAATTTCACTAACGTCATTTATGGAAAGTAAGAAAAGTAGTGGTCCAAGAATACTCCCTTGAGGAACACCAGAGGATGCCGTAAAGCAATTAGAATTGTAACCAAGATACAGCACACCGTCTCCTAAATAAATACGATTTTATCCAATTAAGAAACACTGAGGGAAAACCCAAAACAGCTAGCTAACTGAGGAGTAAGCTATGCGATACTTCATCGAATGCCTTCGAAAAATCGGTGTAAATGCAGTCAACTTGAAGACCTTTCGAAACAGCTGGGAGGCAATACTGACTAAAAACAGCCAGATTGGTTGTTGTAGACAGCATTGCCACTTTTGGTACTTTCGTACCAAAACTGGTACTTTGAAAATGATTTGGTACGTTGGTACGTTGCTTTTGATTTTGGTACTTTTTCCTTAAAAGCAACGGTTTGGGAAAACAATGTATATTTATTTCAATCTGTTTTTTTATTTTTCTATATATTATTTTTGTTCGACCACTAAAAGAACAGTGATTATGTTGATTAATTACATTGCCAACACGCGATCGGTATCCCAAAGCTGTAGATGTTATGAAATCGATACAATTCTTGATCACTAGCATGACCCAACCGGTCGTAGCATTATGCTACCAACAATTACCGTGTATCTTGTTAGAGCTTTTTGGCAATTAGTTGTCAAAATTAGAAACCAAATTGTATAGAGGGAATAAAGTAACTCAGTTTGACCTTTGTGTGCTGTGGCACTTGCTCCTAGCGAAGAAAAAACTCATCTGATGAGATGCTACTAACAACGGCTGTAGCCCTGATCACTACTCAATAAATGTACATGTATCAAGCAAGTTTTAAATGGAAATATAGTGATGGAGATGTAAAAAGTTAAATTACTTAATTTAAAGCGCGATAATTTTATTAATTTTTGGTTTGTTTTCTTTAATTTTTAAATACTCTTCTTTCTTTTTGTTAAAGTTAATATCGCACCCTAAATCATTAAGTGGCACAACTCAAAATTTTTTGAAATCAGTTTTTTATCATAAACCGGTACATAGAACATATCTCTAGCAGTTGCCAAAAAAAAAAGACTTTTCAATCGATGTTCCTTTTGACTGAAAAATAGCAATTATACTTAGCCTTTTCTACATCATTGCTTGTAAAGAAAAGAAGTTTTTTTGACTCATGAAAATTTTTGAATTTGGAGCTATGTCAATTTATGATTCAGGGTGCGATATATTGAAATTAGTTTTCCATTGAAAAATAATAAATAAAAAAAACTATTTGTCTACTACGACTGTTAACGCGAAAGAATATGTTTGGTACTCTCAAAAGCAATTTAGTACGAGAAAAAATATGTTAGTGTCATCACTGGTTGTAGACCGATTTGGGACAAAGCCATGCTGATTAGGCGAAATTAAGGGTGCAGTGAAATAACGCCCATGGAATTAACGCCCGCGGGCGATTTTTCCTTTCTTAAAAAAGAAATAGCGCCTGCGAATAAAACGAAATTAAACCCGTGGGTTTTATTTCCATTCAGAAAGTGAAAGAACGCCCGCGCGACCTATTCGGCGATGTGGGCTTTATTTCCCTTTCGAAAGGGCAATTAAGCCCGCAGACGGGGGTTTTTTTTAATATCGCGCGATTTTTAATTCCGATTTTTCGTTTTTTTTTAAATATGATGTATTATTATTGGAAAAAGCGCCGCAGGCGAAAAATTGGAATAAAAAATCGCGCGATTTTTAATTCCAATTTTTCGTTTTTTTTTTAAATATGGTGTATTAATTTTGGAAAAAGCACCGCAGGCTAGCAAAGCTTTAAAACAATCGTTGGATGGGATTTTTGTTGTTTATCAAGAACAAAGGAAAATGTATAAGAAAAAGACTGCATTAATTGAAAAAGCAACTGATAATTTTATTAATAAAAGAATTCAACTAAGCGATTTCCTGAATCAAATGAGTAATCCCGAAAATAAGACATGTGACACAGAATACATTGATGTATCCGAAATTGACTGTTCTGACTATGAAGAAACGCCGGACAACTTTTGCGAGAGTCAAAGCATGTTGTTGTGTGTTATCTGTTTTACCAAGCCACGCGATATTCTCTTAAGCCCATGCAATCTCTTTAAATTGTGTGCGAATTGCTTTGGAGAACACAGTAAGGTTGCAATTGGAAATAGCAATAGAAATATTTTGTTTCCGGGTTTGTCGTCAAATTGTTGAAAACTCTATAAGAGTATTTGTTTAGATTGTGGTCTGAAAGTGCCAATATGTATGTAATGAAGTTTTGTTTATTTTGATTGAGTATTTGAATATTTAGAAGGGGATTTAAAAAAAAGAATCGAAAGAAAGAAAAGAAATCGCGCGATTTTTAATTCCAATTTTTCGCCTGCGGCGCTTTTTCCAATAACAATACAGCATATTTAAAACAAAAAAAAAAACGAAAAATTGGAATTAAAAATCGCGCGATTTTTTATTCCAATTTTTGGCCTGCGGCGCTTTTTTCCCTAATACACCATATTTAAAAAAAAAGCCCGTCTGCGGGCTTAATTGCCCTTCTGAAAGAGAAATAAAGCCCATGGATCGAACAAAATAAGTCCGCGGGAATTATTTCTTTTTCAAGAAAGAAAAAAACGCCCGCGGGCGTTATTTCACTGCACCGAAATTAAGCATTTGGTTGCAAAATAAATTTTATCTTTCACAACGGATTCTAAAAGTTTTGAGACCGTTGAAAGTTTTGATATAGGCCTATAACACTACTCGACAAAATTTGATCAACTTTAACCACCAAAAATGAATTCCACCAATAAAAATAGGTAAAAAAACTTTTTAAGTTAAACGGTTTTATGTTATACATACATTGCAATGTTTAAGATAAATGTACTAAAAACCAAAAAATAATAAAATAGATACAGTCGTGGGAATTATAAACATTTGCATAGACTAGACTAAAATAAAAATAGGTAAAAAAACTTTTTAAGTTAAACGGTTTTATGTTATACATACATTGCAATGTTTAAGATAAATGTACTAAAAACCAAAAAATAATAAAATAGATACAGTCGTGGGAATTATAAACATTTGCATAGACTAGACTAAAATAAAACCGTGGGGCACGTCAATTGTCTACAATCGTTGATTAAAATGTTTGTTTTGTAATGTTACACTATAATTAGGCAGTTGTTCAACCGACAACGATGGACGTGTGATAAGTAGGGCTAGAATGTGGAAAAAAGCTAGCAAGCTCGATTATAAGCGAGTTTTAGGGTTTCATAGTGGTGAGCGAGTAGTACTTTTATCATATGTTTTGTCGATTAAAGACAAACTACGAGCAGTGAAACGATTCCTCGTGTGAATGTCCAACGATAAACTAGTTGAAACATCTCTTTTATTAACATGGAGTGTATAACTATTGGAATTTCCATGAGCAAGAAAATAGTAAGTATTTTCCTCACCGTCTGCGGGCCAACTGCCTAACGACGAATTAAACGATTCTTCTATCGCACATTAAGTCGATAATTTGTAGACAATTGACGTGCCCCCCGGTTTTATTTTAGTCTAGTCTATGCAAATGTTTATAATTCCCACGACTGTATCTATTTTATTATTTTTTGGTTTTTAGTACATTTATCTTAAACATTGCAATGTATGTATAACATAAAACCGTTTAACTTAAAAAGTTTTTTTACCTATTTTTATTTTCTAGTTTTTAGTTTTTATTTCGCATTCTGTTTAATTCATTTAGTGCTTCATTATTGCAAGGTTTCTTGCCCGTTAGTTTATTGCAGTCCAACGCCTCTATAGCGACCCACGCGCCACCTTTTGGAAGTTTTTTTTAGGAAAATATTTCCTTTCAAGATAGTAATACATGTTCCGAATTTCAGCCAAATCGGACCATAAATGCGATTTTTGTAAATATAGCGACCCACGCGCCACCTAGCGGAATTTTTTTTTTAAGAAAATATTTCTTTTCAAGGTAGTAATACATGTTCCGAATTTCAGCCAAATCGGACCATAAATGCGATTTTTGTAAATATAGCGACCCACGCGCCACCTAGCGGAATTTTTTTTTTAAGAAAATATTTCTTTTCAAGGTAGTAATACATGTTCCGAATTTCAGCCAAATCGGACCATAAATGCGATTTTTGTAAATATAGCGACCCACGCGCCACCTAGCGGAATTTTTTTTTCATAATATTGCATTGTCATCGGGGTTATACATGCGTGCAAAATTTCAGATTAATCGGTTGACAGGAAGAGGGTGAAATTTGAATTACTAAATTTGACCCAAGAATAAAGAATAAATAATAAAACAAACGGGGTGAGCTAAATAAAACCGTTTAAAAAGTTTTTTTACCTATTTTTATTTTCTAGTTTTTAGTTTTTATTTCGCATTCTGTTTAATTCATTTAGTGCTTCATTATTGCAAGGTTTCTTGCCCGTTAGTTTATTGCAGTCCAACGCCTCTATAGCGACCTACGCGCCACCTATCGGAAGTTTTTTTTAGGAAAATATTTCCTTTCAAGGTAGTAATACATGTTCCGAATTTCAGCCAAATCGGACCATAAATGCGATTTTTGTAAATATAGCGACCCACGCGCCACCTAGCGGAATTTTTTTTTAAGAAAATATTTCTTTTCAAGGTAGTAATACATGTTCCGAATTTCAGCCAAATCGGACCATAAATGCGATTTTTGTAAATATAGCGACCCACGCGCCACCTAGCGGAATTTTTTTTAAGAAAATATTTCTTTTCAAGGTAGTAATACATGTTCCCAATTTCAGCCAAATCGGACCATAAATGCGATTTTTGTAAATATAGCGACCCACGCGCCACCTAGCGGAATTTTTTTTTAAAGAAAATATTTCTTTTCAAGGTAGTAATACATGTTCCGAATTTCAGCCAAATCGGACCATAAATGCGATTTTTGTAAATATAGCGACCCACGCGCCACCTAGCGGAATTTTTTTTTAAGAAAATATTTCTTTTCAAGGTAGTAATACATGTTCCGAATTTCAGCCAAATAGGACCATAAATGCGATTTTTGTAAATATAGCGACCCACGCGCCACCTATCGGAATTTTTTTTTCATAATATTGCATTGTCATCGGGGTTATACATGCGTGCAAAATTTCAGATTAATCGGTTGACAGGAAGAGGGTGAAATTTGAATTACTAAATTTGACCCAAGAATAAAGAATAAATAATAAATAAAACAAACGGGGTGAGCTAAATAAAACCGTTTAATAATAAAACCGGGGGGCACGTCAATTGTCTACAATCGTTGATTAAAATGTTTGTTTTGTAATGTTACACTATAATTAGGCAGTTGTTCAACCGACAACGATGGACGTGTGATAAGTAGGGCTAGAATGTGGAAAAAAGCTAGCAAGCTCGATTATAAGCGAGTTTTAGGGTTTCATAGTGGTGAGCGAGTAGTACTTTTATCATATGTTTTGTCGATTAAAGACAAACTACGAGCAGTGAAACGATTCCTCGTGTGAATGTCCAACGATAAACTAGTTGAAACATCTCTTTTATTAACATGGAGTGTATAACTATTGGAATTTCCATGAGCAAGAAAATAGTAAGTATTTTCCTCACCGTCTGCGGGCCAACTGCCTAACGACGAATTAAACGATTCTTCTATCGCACATTAAGTCGATAATTTGTAGACAATTGACGTGCCCCCCGGTTTTATTTTAGTCTAGTCTATGCAAATGTTTATAATTCCCACGACTGTATCTATTTTATTATTTTTTGGTTTTTAGTACATTTATCTTAAACATTGCAATGTATGTATAACATAAAACCGTTTAACTTAATAAAAATAGGTAAAAAAACTTTTTAAGTTAAACGGTTTTATGTTATACATACATTGCAATGTTTAAGATAAATGTACTAAAAACCAAAAAATAATAAAATAGATACAGTCGTGGGAATTATAAACATTTGCATAGACTAGACTAAAATAAAACCGTGGGGCACGTCAATTGTCTACAATCGTTGATTAAAATGTTTGTTTTGTAATGTTACACTATAATTAGGCAGTTGTTCAACCGACAACGATGGACGTGTGATAAGTAGGGCTAGAATGTGGAAAAAAGCTAGCAAGCTCGATTATAAGCGAGTTTTAGGGTTTCATAGTGGTGAGCGAGTAGTACTTTTATCATATGTTTTGTCGATTAAAGACAAACTACGAGCAGTGAAACGATTCCTCGTGTGAATGTCCAACGATAAACTAGTTGAAACATCTCTTTTATTAACATGGAGTGTATAACTATTGGAATTTCCATGAGCAAGAAAATAGTAAGTATTTTCCTCACCGTCTGCGGGCCAACTGCCTAACGACGAATTAAACGATTCTTCTATCGCACATTAAGTCGATAATTTGTAGACAATTGACGTGCCCCCCGGTTTTATTTTAGTCTAGTCTATGCAAATGTTTATAATTCCCACGACTGTATCTATTTTATTATTTTTTGGTTTTTAGTACATTTATCTTAAACATTGCAATGTATGTATAACATAAAACCGTTTAACTTAAAAAGTTTTTTTACCTATTTTTATTTTCTAGTTTTTAGTTTTTATTTCGCATTCTGTTTAATTCATTTAGTGCTTCATTATTGCAAGGTTTCTTGCCCGTTAGTTTATTGCAGTCCAACGCCTCTATAGCGACCCACGCGCCACCTTTTGGAAGTTTTTTTTAGGAAAATATTTCCTTTCAAGATAGTAATACATGTTCCGAATTTCAGCCAAATCGGACCATAAATGCGATTTTTGTAAATATAGCGACCCACGCGCCACCTAGCGGAATTTTTTTTTAAGAAAATATTTCTTTTCAAGGTAGTAATACATGTTCCGAATTTCAGCCAAATCGGACCATAAATGCGATTTTTGTAAATATAGCGACCCACGCGCCACCTAGCGGAATTTTTTTTTTAAGAAAATATTTCTTTTCAAGGTAGTAATACATGTTCCGAATTTCAGCCAAATCGGACCATAAATGCGATTTTTGTAAATATAGCGACCCACGCGCCACCTAGCGGAATTTTTTTTTCATAATATTGCATTGTCATCGGGGTTATACATGCGTGCAAAATTTCAGATTAATCGGTTGACAGGAAGAGGGTGAAATTTGAATTACTAAATTTGACCCAAGAATAAAGAATAAATAATAAAACAAACGGGGTGAGCTAAATAAAACCGTTTAAAAAGTTTTTTTACCTATTTTTATTTTCTAGTTTTTAGTTTTTATTTCGCATTCTGTTTAATTCATTTAGTGCTTCATTATTGCAAGGTTTCTTGCCCGTTAGTTTATTGCAGTCCAACGCCTCTATAGCGACCTACGCGCCACCTATCGGAAGTTTTTTTTAGGAAAATATTTCCTTTCAAGGTAGTAATACATGTTCCGAATTTCAGCCAAATCGGACCATAAATGCGATTTTTGTAAATATAGCGACCCACGCGCCACCTAGCGGAATTTTTTTTTAAGAAAATATTTCTTTTCAAGGTAGTAATACATGTTCCGAATTTCAGCCAAATCGGACCATAAATGCGATTTTTGTAAATATAGCGACCCACGCGCCACCTAGCGGAATTTTTTTTAAGAAAATATTTCTTTTCAAGGTAGTAATACATGTTCCCAATTTCAGCCAAATCGGACCATAAATGCGATTTTTGTAAATATAGCGACCCACGCGCCACCTAGCGGAATTTTTTTTTAAAGAAAATATTTCTTTTCAAGGTAGTAATACATGTTCCGAATTTCAGCCAAATCGGACCATAAATGCGATTTTTGTAAATATAGCGACCCACGCGCCACCTAGCGGAATTTTTTTTTAAGAAAATATTTCTTTTCAAGGTAGTAATACATGTTCCGAATTTCAGCCAAATAGGACCATAAATGCGATTTTTGTAAATATAGCGACCCACGCGCCACCTATCGGAATTTTTTTTTCATAATATTGCATTGTCATCGGGGTTATACATGCGTGCAAAATTTCAGATTAATCGGTTGACAGGAAGAGGGTGAAATTTGAATTACTAAATTTGACCCAAGAATAAAGAATAAATAATAAATAAAACAAACGGGGTGAGCTAAATAAAACCGTTTAAAAATGATTCCGAATATCATCTCCATTTTTTTGTAGCAGACCCAGTTTTTGAGATATTGGTAAAAATGTGGAAAAGGCCATATATGCAAGACATTGCATCAAAAAGTTAGACATCGTGGCGATTTGACATCTAGGAAGTGCTGGTAGAGGGAGCTACAACAAACATTTTTTGCCTTCACACTCCAAAATTGGTCAAGTAGTTTGATTACAATGGCAAAAATTATGAAAAAAAATTTGAAAAAAATCGAATCTTTTTAAAGAAATTACAGTTTCGACTGTCCTAAAATCAGAAAAATTGTATGGGGGACAAAAAGTAAGCCCCCCAGTCCTACAGAGAATTTAATTGTGGACATTTTAAGACTAATTGTGTAATAATCGGATGTACCGTTATTTATATTTATCTATTTTTATTGAAAGTCCTTAACCAAAAATTTTTCGGAAGAGTAAAATTTCAACAATAAAATTCCCTACAAACTTAGGTGCTGAAAGTGATGAACAGGGTGACAGATTTAATCAGGACTTAATAGTTTTTGAATGGCTATATCATACGTGTAACAAATGCAGAAAATCACAAAAGAGTAGTCAAAAGTACTTACTCACATCGCTCATTATTTATCCTCTCTTTAAAATTGCGATATGCAGATATTTTTTTATTCAATTAATTTTTTTCCTATTAATCGCTGTTTTGAGAGATATTGTGCACTTCAACAAAACACGTAATAAATGGAATGAAATAATCTTGAGTATTACTCCTCAATAAAGTTTTATGAATAAACCCAATTTTGTTGTTGAAATTTTACTCTTCCGGAAAATTTTTGGTTAAGGACTTTCAATAAAAATAGATAAATATAAATAACGGTACATCCGATTATTACACAATTAAAATGTTCACAATTAAATTCTCTATAGGATAGGGGGCTAACTTTTTGTCCCCCATACAATTTTTCTGATTTTAGGACAGTCGAATCTAAAACTTCTTTTAAAAAAAAAATTGATTTTTTTTTTTAATATTTTTTCATTATTTTTGCCATTGTAACCAAACTACTTGACCAATTTTGGAGTGTGAAGGCAAAAAATGTTTGTTGGGGCTCCCTCTACCAGCACTTTCTAGATGTCAAATCGCCACGATGTCTAATAAAACTTTTTTAAAGCACTTATGTGATGCAATGTCTTGCATATATGGCCTTTTCCACATTTTTACTAATATCTCAAAAACTGGGTCTGGCACAAAAAATGGAGATGTTATTCGGAATCAGCATAAAATTCCGCTTTAGAAAAGTATTATTTTATTCTTGGTGATTTTTGGTGTCGAGTAGTGTAATTAGATACATTATTTTTATTTCCACTTTTGTGGATACCAGAAGCCAAGGAAAGATTAAAAATAATTTTAAGCGGCAATATGAGCGCAGAGCATTTCTTTAAAAAGTCAAATCCCGTTATTATCTGATTTCGTTGAAGATTTTAGATTTCACAAGGCAGCGGAAATATCATCGGACGTAAGTTGTAGGCTGCCGAAATTAATTGACGTATTACTATTAGAATTAGTATTAGAGAAAACAGAAACATTATCAACATCAATATTTGTCCCCAAACCCCCTTCCCCCCCCCCCCCCCCCCCCCCCGTTACTACGCCACTGACCAGAATGAATTAAGATTAGCCTTTATATTGACTTCGGTACAAAGATTATAGTTCCTATAAAGTTCCTATTTGAAATTCAGATAGTTATAGTCGCAGGCATTATAGTTAAATAGAACTTTATTATTATTATTAAAAAAATAATAAACTTTAAAAACTATAATGACAATTTTTTGTTTCATAATCTTAAGCAATTGGTTGAAATTGTACTCACGTTACCCCATTCAAACGCTGAATCAGAAAGAATATTTTCAATTGTAACGGATGTTAAATGTAAAAAGCGAAACAAACTATCTAGTGATATGTTAAATAATATAAGTAAAGTAAGAGTTGCGTTTCAATCCAAAAATATCAATTGCTTTAACTTTAAAATTAACAAAAATCATATCCACTTGCACAATGCAAATAATTTGTACAACTGATACTTTTAACTATTAAAAAACTGCATTTGTCTGTTGTGTATTCTTATATTACTGAAAAAATGCTTTAAATTCGGTGGGAACTTTGTGGGATTTTTTAATTTAAAATGTGGGAAATTAGGGATTTTTTTTCCAATTTCTGTGGGAATTTTAGCGCAGATTATCTGGCATCACTGGTCGGAATGCAGATGTTGAGCGAGCAGGGTCATGTGCGCACGCTTCGAGAAATTATGAAACGACGCACAGTGGGGGCACCTCCATACAAACGCGGCCAAAAATAGTAATAATTGAGCTAGAAACTTTAAACTCGGAACTTAAGCTTTCTTGATTGAAGATAGTAAACTGTGAAAATTTGAACAAAATCGGCCCACAAATACAACCCCCTCCCATATAACGGTATTTTTGAAATTTCAATATTTTGTTAACTATTATAGCTAAAATGCTCAATTTTAATAAGAGCACACATTTTTTAAATATAAATAATATACAGCAATCATTTTGGAAAAAGCGCAAAGTATTCCATGGTTTTCAAATTAAAAATATACATATGCACTTTTGAGCATTTTATAAGCATTCATCATAAAATTTTCCTTCAAAAAAATCACATTTAAAAAAATTTTTATACCACAAATGAAACTATACTTTTCTAAAGGATTTCAGTGTGCTGAATCTGAAGTCAGAATTTTCAAATTGGTTCTAGTTTTTGAGATATTCCTGTCCAATTAGGCAAAAAAACACGTTTTTGACTATATTCCCTGCTTAATATCTTGTATGTAATATTTTTTTATTCAAAATCAAATACACCGTTAGAAAGCATGGACCATCCCCCTGAATATGGCGTTTAAATTTTTCAGATATCTTTATTAGAATTGGAGAAATTGTTGTTTAAGTTTCATTAACTTGGCAAATTTTCCCCATACAAAATTATTAATACTTTTTGAAGCATACTTTTGGGGATTTTGTATGGGAAAAATGTATGAAAACTTAGAAAAACTCACTCCATAAAAAAGTTCATAAAACAAAAAAGCGCAAACGAATTTTTAAGATTTCTTCACCTGTTTATAAAGCACGTTCACTAGCACCAAATATTAAAAATTTGGAGAGGTCGTATTTTGTATTTTTTTTTTATTTCATGTTGAAATTTTCCAATTTTTACACAATTTTTTTTTCTGTTCGAAAAGAAAAAGGCTGCAAAAAAATAATGATAACGCTGATAAAAAAAATTCTTTCATAATTTGAAAGTGTGAACCATTGCCTACAACACGGTGAACAAACTATTCGATTAGTCGCATAAGAATAAGATTTTTCATAATGTCAAAAGGAGCCTAATTATTGCGTTTTGAAAAAGGCACTTTTAGTCAAATGGGAAAAAGACTATTTAAGCGAAAAGCGCAGGTGGATTTCAAGAATTAAAATGCAGTTTGATTAAAAATATATCATTTCAAAACATATGAAAAAATTGGGGAGGTCATATTTTTTATTTTTTTTATTTTTTTGTTTAAAGTTGAGCAAAATTTTTTTTTTACGACTTTTTTTGTCAATATTTGAAAGTTCATATAAATCTAAGAGTTACCGCTGGTTACAAAAGGTTTATTGTTTCTAAAAGGCCAAATCAATATCTATGTAATGATGTATCACTCGATTACATACGTTAATAATTGAATGAGTTACAGCATTTTGTATAAGGTGTAATTGTTGAGAAATAAAAGGAAATATTTTTTGCTCAGTTTTTAACACCCTGTACGGCTAAACAAAACGAGACTCAAAAAATTTTATATAAGCTTTTTTTTTACAAATTGTTATATCTGTCAATCACTTTCAAAAAAATTTGATTTGCTAATACTTTAATTTCGATTTTATTTTTGGCCGCTATCACCCAGTGTGCGACGTACGTATACACATACATATGTATTTGTGTACCCAGGTTATATGCAAACTTCTCGTAGTTTTGCTTGTTGTTTGGAATTTCAAGCGACGCACTATGGCGCCTTTTGGCTTTTTTCGTTGCAAAAATCATAACTTTTGAACCAATAGAGATATTTCAAAGATTTAAACTGCATATGAAAACTAATTATTTGAACTCATAGGCCCACAATGACAGAGTGCCTCAAAATAATTCGTCAAAATTTAAAACTTTTATAAAAATGCGAAAACAAGAATTTGTAAGTTCAAAATTAATGAAATAATAATTATGACTTTTAGTTACAAAGATGTCACGTCACAAATTTCACAAGGCCATTTTAGAAATGTTTTTGTAAAAAGTAGGCGTGGTTATAAACCGACTTCGCTAAATTTTTTAACGTATATTAGCACAAGTAATAAAAGTGTAAACACTAAGTTTCGTCATAATATATCAATTATTTTTCGAGTTATGGGCTCCGAAATCTCGTAGATTCCTTTGTCCAAAAAGGGGCGTTGCCACGCACATTTTCAAATTTTTTTCTGTTTTTTGTTTCCGGTCTATTGTGGGACTCATGCCACAAAATTTCACTCAATTATCTTTATATTTGAAAGAGATATCGCTTAAAATTATATATAAATTAAATTAAAAATATATAAAATTGGGCGTGGTCGGTGAGCTGTACGAGCTTTACACAGACATCGACATTGTTCAGCGAATAAAGATCCAGCGGCTGCGTTGGGCAGGTCATGTCGTGAGAATGGACGAAGCCGCTCCGGCCAAGAAAGCATTTCTATCGAAACCCGCTGCGCGAAAGAAAAGGGAGACCTCCACTGCGTTGGGAAAATCAGGTGGACAGCGATGCTGCCTCCCTAGGTGTTCCCAAGTGGCGCCATGCTGCGCGAAACAGAAGCAATTGGCGCGCTCTATTGGACTCGGCCAGAATCGTCTAGACGGTTAAGCGCCAATCAAGAAGAAGAAGAAGAAGTCATAAAGGAATGAAATTTTGCACAAAGAATAATATTCATATGCTTAGTTGGATGACTGATAAAAATGTTGAAAATGGGCGTGGCTACGCCCACTTTATGCAGCACTTGCTTTATATAAAGTACACCGTGTTTCCATCAAACGCAAACAAACAATGAAAGCATACAGCTGAGTATCTAATGTTCGATTCCACTCGAACTTAGGCTTCCTTACTTGTTTAAAAACTGCAATAATATTTTTGCATAGCTTTATTAAATACACTTTACTTAATAATATAGCGTCTTTACTTTTATGAAGAATTGTGTAGTTATATAACTTTTTGTCTACGAAACACAAAAATTTTTTTTAACATAATATACCTTTCGCAAAGCACTTCAAAGCTACCCTAATACACTTAGAAACATGGAAAAACTTGGTAAGAGTAAATTCTACTTACTTTTTCCTACGTTATCCATAAAAATGTGCACTTGTTTTCAATCAAGCTTAATTTTCCAATATTAAAAAGTTCACAGCAAAAAAAAAATACGCAAAACTTTAAAATTATTGTGGCGAAAGAGCTGACTTTGATGGCTTGTCAGAAACTAATGGCAGCCAGATGTATTGAAATAAACTGGTTTTTAGGTGCAATGGTATATGTACTATTGGAAAATGCATGACTTTTTTGAACACTTAAAAGTTTAAAAATTGGGTTTATGCCACAAATTTTGGATTTGGGACCAATGTGCACGGGCGCTTACTCTCATTTAGCAGGTTCTAAGGTTTTACCCATCAATGATTATGTAGCTTTGTACTCTTGTGTCCAACAACACTGGGCGAGGGTTTTGTAGTAGCAGTGGAGGGAGTTTTCTCATTACGCCGTCCCTTCTCAAGCAATTTATGGACCATAGATTTAAGGTGGTTTACCTCTTTAGATAAAATACCAAATGACTTAATAGATTTGATGTCGCAGTCAAACAAGTATCACAATTGAAAACTGCGTTTTCGTTAGAAGCGAGTAGATCACAAACTCGGACTCGACTTTAGCACAAATTTTATGGAAACTGCACTTACAAACCTGGCAAGATATTTCATAGCCAGGGCGAAAAGATTTTAAGCACTTAGAGCAGTTGAAATCACCGGAGAACAAAAAACACGTCTTCACTGTACGACTGTCGCTTGCTTTTTGCGCACATGGTACTGTCTTAGCGTGAAGTCCTTCAAAAGCTTCTGTTATTAGGGCCATTGAAGCCGTTATGGGAACTCCGCGAGGCTCTAATTTGTTAAACTTCAATTATTATGCAAATATGCAAGTTATATGCAATATGCAAGTTATATGCAATATGCAGAAATAGATAGTAAATTTGGAATAGTTAGTTAAAAACTTTCATCTCTCTCTTTGGAACCATATCGCTATCTCTTTTCCTTAAAAATATGCAATTGCATACAGATCCGCAGTCTATTTATTAAATTTACATTGAGATAGTGTTAGGTTAATTTGTTTTATATATAGGCACACCGTATTGGATGGCACCTGAAGTGATTGCTTGTGATGAGAATCCGGAAGCCACATATGATAATCGATCTGATTTGTGGTCATTAGGTATAACTGCATTGGAAATGGCCGAATCTCAGCCACCGTTGTGTGATCTGCATCCCATGCGTGCATTGTTCTTGATTCCACGCAACTCACCGCCTCGTCTAAAATCGAAAAAATGGTCGAAGAAATTCCATGGATTCATTGACACTGTTCTTGGTAATATATTTCTTTTTAATATATTTGTTAAATTTTTTATATTTATACATATATGTATGTATGTGGTGCGTATTATCATAGTGAAAGATTACCATCAGCGGCCTTACACAGAGCAATTGTTAAAGCATGCATTCATTAAAGATCAGCCTACAGATCGTCAGGTACGGATACAACTAAAGGATCACATCGATCGTTGTAAGAAGCGAAAGCAAGAGAAAGATCGCGATGAATTTCATTATTCCGGTTCCGATAATGATGAGGACGAGCCGCAAATTGCTGGTGAGCCTAGCTCCATTATACAGGCACCAGGTGGCGATACCTTACGTCGAAACTTTCAACAGATTCAGGAAGGACGAATTGTTGCCGAACAACAACAAATAACAGCGGCTTCGGTTGCTGCACAAGCTCAAGCGCACCATCCCCAAGCTAATCGTAATCAGAAACCACAATCGGTATGTATCAAAATAACGTTCATATAAATGTATATCTGCTTTCTTTGCTATTGACCTTAAAAAAACGCTTCAACTTGCTAAATAACTACTTGCTTGCTACTTTGCAACCCTGGTGTCAGCTATCAAATCTAAGTGTTGGGAACGTGAAAAATAAATAATAAATTTTGCATAAAATACGTAAATAGAAACATATATTTTCCTATAGCCAACCAAAAGCAATGTTAAACGAAGCGAAATGAGTTTTTAATTATGCACTGTCAAGTGCTATTCACAATAGCTTCATTCCTTTACTTTGCAATGCTGGTATTCAGGTCGACTAAGTGTTAAGCGCTTTCAACTCCACTCGATTAGCCAACTCAAGCATTTGTTGTTGCTTTCCATGTTATTCGCTAATCTAGCTAGTGTAGTCCTCAATAATTATTTAAATTTTTATAAACATTTATTTATGTACATATTTTATTTTAATGTTCTTGTTTGAAAAATTATATAATATGTGATGAATTGAAAATGTTCCATTTTTGAAAGACAACAATATGAAATTTACCTCATGTTGGAAAAACAAACAAAGTATAGCTCACAAAGTAGAATATGTATATAAATTATCCACCACACTAGCGTTTTTTTTCAACTCGTATACAAAAAGATTCGGTTTATATAATTTTTAGAAAAAATCCCACTCCCAAGTCACTAATTGAGACTTTTTCGTGGTTGGATTTATTTTGAAACTATTCGGTATTCAGTAAGCCGTATCGCGGCCTGCAATGCATTTCCCATTTCAGGTTTGATGATTGATTTTAATGGATTTTGGGGCGCTGACTACGAAAATCATATCGAAAAAGTCCCTTCACTTCAGATTTTAAAGTTACTTAGCCACACTTTTTTGACCAAAGTACCCTACACCTTCCTTGCTTTTAATTTTTTTTCGGATATATGTAGTTTTTATTGTATTATTCTTGGAGAATATGACAATTTTTATATTCTTAACCTAGAATACGATGACGTTATTCGTTGTCACTGCTTCAAATAACATTTGGAAGAAAGCAATTTTATTTAATATGAAATAAATCATGTATTGTGGAACGATTTTCCGTCATCCCTTGTCAAGTTTGGTTTGGAGACAAATCGGTTTCGGCTAATATGCGCCATCTTCAGTGTCTTTTTTCGTTCTTAGTTATTTTGTGTAAGTTCGGTAGTACTTATAGTAACTTACTTCCATCGTTTGGCAGGGCCGCCGAGAGAAAATCCGGGCCCGGGGTCAAAAAAACTACGGGCCCCCATACTAAATGAACAAATTATCAAAATCAAAATTCAATGAATATATAGTTACGAACTTTAATTTATCTATACATTAATACATATCGCTTTATTTGTATGAAATAAATTTCTTTAAATTGGAATAGAAATATTTGTTGGTAGTAATTTGGTATATCAAAAGACTTTAATTAACACAAGTGAGCCTTTCTGACCTTAGCAACTGCAAAATTATCTATTATAGTGTCAAAATCCAACTGTCTTGCTGTTGGTGCTTCAATACAAAGCATGCCAAGTCCTGTGAGGCGTTCTTGAGTTGAACACGATCGATAGAAGTTCTTTATCTTTGCAAGAACACTGAAGGAACGTTCAGCACTAGCTACTGTAACAGGTATGGTGCAAAAATACGTAGAGCAATACAAATGTTAGCAAAAATTGTAGCTATGTAGATTTAGAGCCAGATAGATAGCATTCAACAATTCAAATGGTGACAGGTTTTCGTTTGCTGAATAAATGTGCTTCAAGTGGATTAATTCTAATCCTAAACTCTCGGAAACGTCTGAACGGTATTTGTTGACAAATTGAACGGAATTTTCTTGTATTAAAACATCATCCATGTATCCAAATTGCCACAAAAAAGAAAAGGTGTTCTTCAAATTTTTCATGACAGCAAATCGTTCGGTAATACCTGCAATTACCGAATCAACAATCGCCAAAAAGGTGTTGTTTTTGAAATCAGTTCCTCGATCGTCGTTGATCGTCTGGTTCTCTTCACATTCATAACATACATTTTTTGATTCCTTTTTCGAACGTCAGGAAACTTTGGCGAGATTCTCAACCCAATGGCGACTTTTTTGCATTCGCATAAAATGTTTTCCCATTGATTTCTGATCATATTTAAATCACAGTCTACTTAGCTGTCAGTGGTTTCAAAGTATTGCCCGACTGATTCTGCTGAACGCTTTAGTGCAACAGCAATCGAATTCAACTTGCCGCTAAAAAATTTCAAAAAGTGGCACAAAAAAGGAAAAAAAGTGTCCCCCAATTTTTTTTTTTAGCTAGAAACACATTTTTATATATTTTTGTGGTTTATTTAAT
This sequence comes from Urophora cardui, assembly GCA_960531455.1. NCBI lineage: Eukaryota > Metazoa > Arthropoda > Insecta > Diptera > Tephritidae > Urophora > Urophora cardui. The sequence goes on along the minus strand of OY482673.1, from coordinate 85,972,261 downwards.
GCTTTAGCAATTTACAGGTTAAGGAACAGTGTTTTACTAAAACCAAGTAAAACTAGAGAATAATATATGTAAATAAGTTATAATTTATAATATAATAATACAATGGCGCTATTATAACTCTGACGAGTTTTATGGCCGAGCTTCTCTCCCAATTCGAGGTGTGCTCCTTTTTGTTTTTCCTACTAATTGGGTGGACCTACAGTTTTATGCCGGCTCCGAACGGCGAATGCATTTTTTGTGAGAAGCTTTTTCATGGCAGAAATACTCTCGGAGGGTATGCCGCCCACTGCCGAGAGGTGACCGCTGCTCTTAAAAAACCCAATAATTGGATTTTTACTAATTGAAAAATTGTTTTGGTGTTTGACTCGGACCGTGGTTTGAACCCGAGACCTCTGGCACAGCAGGCGAGCACTCTACCCACTGCACCACAGCGGCATAACCCCCATAAGAGTTGTAGTGTTAGTGACTTCTTTAGCATGTTAAACAATTTAACAGTTGACTATGATGATGTTATTGTATGTGGTGACTTCAATGTAAATCTTTTATGTAGTGATATGTATAGGTACCGCCTGTTAGATGATGTGTCCAATGTTGGTTTGTCTTTAGTCAATAGGTCCGTCCCTACAAGATATGGTAATAATTGTTGTCCCAGTCTTTTGGATTATTTCATTGTATCTGATCTGTCCACTGTCTTGAAGTTTGAGCAAATGTCGTATATCTCCGATCATGATCTAATTTTCTGTGCTTTTGATTTTATTTTAGACAAACATAATTTTAACTCATCCGTGTGCAATATTCCTGACTATCGATTTCTTAGTATTAGTGATTTGACAAATGACTTAAACTGCACTGACTGGACTATATGCTGGAGCTTAACATCTGTGAATGACAAACTTAATTTCTTAAATAATATTGTACTAAATGCATTTAACAGCCATGTCCCGATGCGCACTAATCAGCGTAGATTACCTTCATGTCCATGGTTCAATAAGTCTGTTTGTAATATGAAAAGAAAGCGAAATAAATCATATTCCATCTGGAAAAAGAATCGGACAGACTCTAATTGGATTGCATATAAAGCTATCAGGAATGAAACTAACTCATTTGTGAAACGGGAAAAGCGGAAGTTTTTTGGTAAAATGCTAAGTTTAGATCTTCCAAATAATGTATTGTGGCGTAATTTGAAAAACCTTCGTGTTTATGTTAAAAGCAGTCCTGATTGTTCTCTTGACCCTAATGAGCTCAATGATGCATTTGTTAATCTACCGTCCAGTACTAATAACTCCCACTCTTTACTTTCCTCTCGTTTTTCCTGTGAAAATTTGTCGCCGAGTACCTGTGAAATGTTTCAATTTTGTGCAGTTTCGGAGCTTGATGTGGCAAGATGTGTTTATAGGATACGCTCTAATGCGGTTGGTGCGGATGGAATACCGATTAAATTTGTCAAAGTAATTTTGCCGCTTATACTGCCAACTCTAACTCATATTATCAATCATTGCATTACAACGTCAACTTTTCCTGATGTGTGGAAGGTTGCGACTGTGCTGCCAATTGCTAAAAATAAGACCGCTGCTAGTCCGTGAGATTTTCGTCCTATAATTTAATGGATTTAAAATCTAGTTCTCAGATATATGACAACCAAGTTTTCTTCCGGTATCCAAGAATCTAAATCAGTTCCATTAGTTAAATTGAGCGCTGAGATCATTGAAATGCACGTATCAGTTTTGCAAGCGGTTTGTAACATTGGTCTTAAATAGTGAAAGTTTTGAAAACAATCTTTCTGCGGATGCACTGCTATGTGGCAGCGTTAATATACGCTCCAACTTCAACGTCGATTTATCGTCAAACATTATTTTTACCGACGCACAGTGGGGGCACCTCCATACAAACGCGGCCAAAAATAGTAATAATTAAGCTAGAATCTTGAAACTCGGAACTTAAGCTTTTTTTAATAAACTGTGAAAATTTGAACAAAATCCACCCACAAATACGTCCACCTCCCATATAACGGTATTTTTGAAATTTCAGCACTTTCCTAACTATTATAGCTAAAATGCTCCATTTTGATTAGTGTATACATTTTTGAAATATAAATCAAATGCAGTAATCATTTTGGAAAAGGGGTAAAGCACTTCACCGTTTTTAAATTAAAAATATATGCACTTTTAAGCAGACCTGTTAAATTCCGATTAGGATTAGTAATCAATTAAATTGTTTTGTTTTTTAATTGGTAATCATTATTTTAATTCTGTTGCAGAAAAAAAGTAATTTTAATGATTACCATTAAAAAAAAAATCAAAAAAAAAATTAAAAAAAATCAATATAATTTTTTTTGATTGTTTTTGATTATTTTAGATTTTTTATGATTATTTTTGATTTTTTTTTCATTTTGTTTGATTTTTTCAATATTGTTGTAAAGAAATTTGGATACGCATGCACATAAGTATTCAAGTAGGCATGCATGTTTCGTCAGAGAGGCATAAAGTTTGTTTATACAAATGTATGTGAAGGCATGTGGCCGCTGTGGTGCAGTGGGTAGAGTGCTCGCCTGCTATGCCAGAGGTCTCGGGTTCAAACCACGGTCCGAGCCAAACAAATTTTTCTAATTAGTAAAAATCCAATTATTGGGTTTTTTAAGAGCAGCGGTCACCTCTCGGCAGTGGGCGGCATACCCTCCGAGAGTATTTCTGCCATGAAAAAGCTTCTCACAAAAAATGCATTCGCCGTTCGGAGCCGGCATAAAACTGTAGGTCCACCCAATTAGTAGGAAAAACAAAAAGGAGCACACCTCGAATTGGGAGAGAAGCTCGGCCATAAAACTCGTCAGAGTTATAATAGCGCCATTGTATTATATTATTATTATGTGAAGGCATATTAAACTACGTAACCCTGCAGTAAATATGGGGACAGGTGTATCCAAGTCATTGTGTATTTTACAGCGACAACTGCACTAATTAAAATGTCGACAAATTTAGAAGTACAAAATTTGTATAAAACTTGGCTCGTTGGAATTTTTTCGTACTAGATACGGATAAAAACCCTTCCTACACCTGGGGAAGATTCATTTCTAGGTCCAGGATGAGGACAGGGAAGAGCGAATAAATAATTCTGATTATGACAGAGATTATCTTTACGCAAATCTATTTGCAACATAGCAAATCGTCTACTGCTTTATTATGTAGTAGTCATACGAAGTATGTTTGTGGCCTTGGAGGGATTTCTTGAGGCAACGTCCTTCACTTTATAGGGAAAGGAAGATCGCGGGCTTGTATCATTGTTCCGCGATGCTTAGAGAATTTGTTTACAGGAAATTAAATGTTTATCCAGATATGATTAATCCGAGATGATTCACTCTTACTTACTTAATTGGCGCGTAACCGTCTACGCGATTGAGGCCGAGTCCAACAGAGCGCGCCAGTTGTTTCTGTTTCATGCAGCGTGGCGCCATTTGGGAATACCTAGGGAGCCAGCATCACTGTCCACCTGATCTTCCCAACGCAGTGGAGGTCTCCGCTTTCTTCTGCGTTCAGCGGGTTTCGACAGAAATACTTTCTTGGCCGGAGCACCTTCGTCCATTCTCACGACATGACCTGCCCAGCGGAGTCGCTGGATCTTTATTCGCTGAACAATATCGATGTCTGCGTACAGCTCGTACAGCTCATTGTTAAATCTCCGTCGATACTCGCCCTCGCCAAGGCGCAAAGGGCCATAAATCCTCCGAAGAACTTTTCTCTCGAATACTCCAAGCGCCATCTCATCTGCTTTTGATATAGTCCATGCTTCTGCGCCATACATGGAGACTGGAACGATGAGTGTCCTGTAGAGTATGATTTTAGTTCGTCGAGAGACGACTTTACTTTTCAATTGCCTACTTAGTCCAAAGTAGTATTTATTGGCAAGAGTGATTCTTCTTCGAATTTGTAGCTATCAACATTAACGTGGTTACCAAGGTGTGCTGTTTCTTTGTATGATGATAGGAGGTACTTCGTCTTGTCCTCGTTTACCGCCAAACCCATTTTCTTAGCCTCTTTTTCCAGCTTGGAGAAGGCAGAACATACGGCGCGCGTGTTAGTGCCAATGATGTCGATGTCATCGGCGTACGCCAGCAGTTGCACACTCTTGTGATATAAGATGCATCCAGCATCAAGTTGAAGAAGTCACACGAAAGGGAGTCACCTTGCCTGAAACCTCGTTTGGTCTCGAACGGCTCGGAGAGGTCCTTCACAATTCTGCCTGGTGCTGTTAGTCAGCGTCATTTGGCATAGCCGTATATGTTTAGCAGGGAAACCAACTTCAGACATTGCGGCATATAGGCAATTCCTATTCGTGCTATCAAACGCGGCTTTAAAATCGACAAAAAGATGGTGTGTGTCGGTTCCTTTTTCATGAGTTTTTTCCAGGATTTGGCGTATTGTGAAGATCTGGTCGATGGTAGATTTACCAGGTCTGAAGCCACAGTGACAAGGTCCAATCAGCTTGTTGACGGTGGGCTTCAGTCTTTCGCACAATACACTTGCTAAGACCTTATATGCGATATTCAGAAGGCTTATCCCACGATAATTGGCGCGTACTGTGGAGTCTCCTTTTTTATGGATTGGGCAGAGCACACTTAAGTTCCAATCGTCGGACATGCGTTCGTCCGACCATATTCTGCATAATAGTTGATGCATTTAAAGCATTTACCCTGTAAGTGTGGGACTTTACCCGCACTAAACCTGCTGTCGTCATACCGAACCCCCTATCATCAAGCTACCGTCGGGAGGTTGGTTGAGCACCAGGCTTTAAGGCCGTAATCGTCGCGTTATTGCCCTCAGTTTGCCATAAAAGGCTACATACATACCTGCTTACGTACAAGTGTGCATCTTTCTTTACAACGATGTTGATAAAAATCAAAAAAAAATCAAAAAAAATCATAAAAAATCAAAAAAAAATCAAAAATAATCATAAATAATCAAAAACAATCAAAATAATTTTTTTTGATTAATTTTGATTTTTTATGATTATTTTTGATTTTTTATTTTTTTACTAATTGAAAAATTGTTTTGGCTCGGACCGTGGTTTGAACCCGAGACCTCTGGCACAGCAGGCGAGCACTCTACCCACTGCACCACAGCCGCATAACCCCCATAAGAGTTGTAGTGTTAGTGACTTCTTTAGCATGTTAAACAATTTAACAGTTGACTATGATGATGTTATTGTATGTGGTGACTTCAATGTAAATCTTTTATGTAGTGATATGTATAGGTACCGCCTGTTAGATGATGTGTCCAATGTTGGTTTGTCTTTAGTCAATAGATCCGTCCCTACAAGATATGGTAATAATTGTTGTACCAGTCTGTTGGATTATTTCATTGTATCTGATCTGTCCACTGTCTTGAAGTTTGAGCAAATGTCGCATATCTCCGATCATGATCTAATTTTCTGTGCTTTTGATTTTATTTTAGACAAACATAATTTTAACTCATCCGTGTGCAATATTCCTGACTATCGATTTCTTAGTATTAGTGATTTGACAGATGACTTAAACTGCACTGACTGGACTATATGCTGGAGCTTAACATCTGTGAATGACAAACTTAATTTCTTAAATAATATTGTACTAAATGAATTTAACAGCCATGTCCCGATGCGCACTAATCAGCGTAGATTACCTTCATGTCCTTGGTTCAATAAGTCTGTTTGTAATATGATAAGAAAGCGAAATAAAGCATATTCCATATGGAAAAAGAATCGGACAGACTCTAAGGCCGTAATCGTCGCGTTATTGCCCTCAGTTTGCCATAAAAGGCTACATACATACATACCTGCTTACGTACAAGTGTGCATCTTTCTTTACAACGATGTTGATAAAAATCAAAAAAAAAAATCAAAAAAATCATAAAAAATCAAAAAAAAAAATCAAAAATAATCATAAATAATCAAAAATAATCAAAAACAATCAAAATAATTTTTTTTGATTATTTTTGATTTTTTATGATTATTTTTAATTTTTTTTGATTTTTTATGATTTGTTTTGATTTTTTTTAATGGTAATTGCAAAACAATCATTAAAATTTGAAAACAATGGGTAATCAATCATTAAATAGATACCTGAAAAAATAATCAATCAAACCGGTAATCATTACGATTAATAATCATTATTGAACAGGTCTGCTTTTAAGTATGTTATAAGCATTTATCATAAAATTTTCATACAAAAAAATCGCATTTCAAAAAAAATTTATACCAGAAATGAAATTACACTTTTCTAAAGTGTGCTAAACCTGAATCTGGAGTCAAATTTTCCAAATTGGTTCTAGTTTCTGAGATATTCATGCCCAAATAGGCAAAAAACACGTTTTTTGGCTCTATTCCCTGCTTAATATCTTTTATGTAATTACTTTCCACTCAAATTCGATTAATCCAGTTGAAAGCACAATCATTACCCTTGAAAACAGCGTTTAGTGTCTTCGAATATCTTAATTAGAATTGGAAATATCGATATCTAAAGTTCACCATTTTGACAAATATTCCCCATACAAAAAAATGTAAACTTTTTGAAGCATACTTCTGGGCATTTTGTATGGGAAAAATGTACGAAAGCTCAAAAAACACCTTCCATAAAAATGTTCATAAAACAAAATGGATCAAACGAATTTTTACGATTTTTTCTCCTGTTTATAAAAGACATTTAGGACTATGAAATATTAAAAAATTGAGGAGGTCATATTTTTTGTTTTTTTTTTAATTTAATTTTAAAGTTTTACAATTTTTACACATTTTTTTTTTTATATTCCAAAAGAAAAAAGCTGTCAAAGATATGAATTAACGCTGATAAAAAAGATTACCTCATAATTTGAAAGTATGCACCATTTACTGCAAGACGATAAAGAAATATTCGATTATTCGCCTAAATATAAACGTTTTTCATAATGTCAAAACTAACATAATTAATGTGTTTACAAAAACGCAGTTTCAGGCCAATGGGAAAAAAATTATAAAAGCAAATGGAGCAAGGGATTTTTAAAATGAAAATGTAGTTTGATTAAGAATATATTATTTCAAAGCATAAAAAAAATTTGAGGAGGTCATATTTTTTGTTTTTTTTTTTAATTTTTTTATTCAAAGTCGAGCAAATTTTTTTCTTATCGACATTTTTTGTCAATATTTGAAAATTCATATAAATTCAATAGTGAACGTTATTTACAACTACGTTATAATTTCTGAAAGAGAAAATCATTATCTATGTAATGATGTATTACTCGATGTTAACAATTAAATGAGATAGAGCATTTTGTATGAGGTGTGTTCATTGAGAAAAAAAAGAGCCTATTTTTTGCTCAAATTTGGGCACCCTGTACGGCTAAACGAAAAGAGACTCAAAAATTTTTATATAAGCTTTTTTATTACAATTTGATGTTTCTGTCGATCTCTATTTAAAAAAATTGTTTTACTCATACTTTAATTTTGAATTTATTTTTTTACGCTTTGAAGAGTAAACAACAAGTCAATGCATACGGATTGTACATGTAACAATTGAAAGAATGCTAATTTTTGTATTATAAAAATATATATAATGAAGTTTGTCAAACATATCCACTAACCTTTGTTGTACAATGCGACAAAATATCAAAATCGTTTGATCTTCATCCAACCGTCTGTTCAACTTGTACACAGGCCCACTAATGTGACGATTTGTTGTACAACGAGCCCAAGTCGTACGATAAATTCGATGGTTAGTGGGCCCTATAAGAATTTGCATCATATCGAATTTTTCTGTTGTAAAAGAAAATTAATTCAAATTTATGCTGCAAAGCCGACGCCAAAAACCAACAATTCCTTAAGTGAGGATCGTTCATTGATTTTCATTATTTATGTATCATTTTGTTCATAGGTTATGCGACTTTACGTGAAAATAATAGGACTTTAACCATTTTTACCGTTTTCGATTTTTCATGAATTAAAAAAGAAAAAATTTATTTTTGGGCAAAAAATATTTTTTTTTCTCCATACATTTATTTATAACTGCGAAACTGTTGCTTGTGTAGCGAAACGTTATATAAACAGATGAAAGTACTTGTAATTCTTGATTTTTCTAAATTTGTTTTAACAAAACCCGCCTTATCAGAATTGTGTCGCGAATCAATTAGCTGAAAAATGTTGTACTGTGTAATACAATATATTGAGAGGTGGCACCTGTTGGCACTTGAAATTGATTAAAAATGTAAAAAGAGATATGAGACAATGTATTAGTAGTGATTTCCAACTGTAGGCATGTACCTAGAGCTAAAATTGCAGGTCCATACGTTTGGAGAAAAAAAGGATTTTTGTTATATGTTCATAACATTAAACAAAAAAAAACTTAAGTCTCTGCAGAGTTTATTTTTTCAATTTCAGTAGACTGAAATATCCCACTTTAAATCTTGTTATGGTATCCATTGACTGGGTATGATAAAATTACAATCACGGACGAAAGAGGAACAGCACTTATACCAAGGTGCCATGATCACGGTGTGTGCACTGGCGTTTAGGCCCGGAGCTTCAGCTTCGTGGTATTCGTTGACGTGATCATTGCACAGCACTGCCCTCCCCTGTCAATGGCCAAACACGATAATTTATATTATTGAACACGGGGATACTAAACCGAAAATACTACAAATGCACTTACTTGCCACACTTCACCTATATGCTCTCTTCTCGCAACTTACCCTTCATGCCAGGCAGCTCAACCTAACGTCGTTCTGTGGCTGCCTCTGTACCCGCCCTGCCTTTGGCCTCGTGGATGTTTTTAAGGCCCCAATACATTACCACTAACCTTCCATGTCTCAAACCAAACTAAAATCACTTAAACGGCCATTATAACAATTATTATTCAAATAATATCAATCCATTATAAATTCGATTTTCATCCTCACTTATGCTAATATACTCCTCTATATCCAATGCTTAAGAAATATATAGTAGCTACTAATTAACCAATTAGGCAAATATGAAGTAATCAAAAGAAAAATTATTCTATCGAACTTTAATCGTTCCCCTCCAAATCTCAATTAACATATGTATGTACATATCTGTGGCGTTTTAACATAACATCTTAAGTGCAAAAATTCCATTTCGAGATATTGACGATTTTGTGTAAAATAAGTACTGCGTGGCTTTTGGAAAATGTTTTTAATCCAACGAAAGGGCTCACTAGTCTTCGAAGAAAATTTAACAAACATTTAAAAATTTGCGGTTTGTAAGCATGTTTTTTTCACTGTTTCGTACTTAAGATGTTTTAAAAAACTCGTGAAAAGAAAAAGAAGCATCTTATATAGACTTAAGATATTATTATCGATATAAATATTAATTAATCAATTCTTATTAGAACGTAAGATCTTCTGTTCAGGGACCGGGAGTTTTATTCCTTTTATAATAAAACACCAAAGAAAAAATTTATATTTGGAGGAATATTTTATTTGGACAAAAATAATCAATCAACTTGGAGTTTTATTTTTTAAAGACAGCGATAAAATAAAAATTTGGTGTTTTATTTTTTAGCACCAGCGATAAAATAAATACTTGGTGTTTTATTTTTTAGCTCCATCGATAAAACAAAAACCTGGAGTTTTATTTTTTAACTCCAAAGTAAAACTCCAGGGCCAATATCTAGCGAACCCCTTAACCGAATTGCATAAATTTGGTATCATATGAAAGGTAATTCAGTAAGCTTTTTAATGGTGCCACCCATGCCAAGGTTACCACTCAAACCAAGGTTTCCACCTATTTTTTAAATTTTTTCCAATTTAGTATAAGTGCCACCATTCAAAAGCTTACTGAATTACCTTTCATCTGATACCAAATTTATGCAATTTGGTTAAGGGGTTCGCTAGTTATTGGCCCTGGAGTTTTATTTTGGAGTTAAAAAATAAAACTCCAGGTTTTAGTTTTATCGATGGAGCTAAAAAATAAAACACCAAATATTTATTTTATCGCTGGTGCTAAAAAATAAAACACCAAATTTGTATTTTATCGCTGCCGTAAAAAAATAAAACGCCATATTTTTATTTTATAGCTGGCGTTTTTAAAAAAAAATCAGTAAAATTAATCAGTAAAATTAATAGAATTGATCCTGGAGGTCCTGGGATGAAAGTAAAGTTAATAATTTTTCCCAAGGACACAATCTAGCCCTGGAGTTTTATAGCATCGAAAAAAATAATAATTTTTATTTTCGGTCCCTGCTTCTGTTGTAATTAAAACGAGTAAGTTAATTTAGATAAGATATTTTTATTAATTCAGTTTCTTACCTTAAAGTAGTAAAATTAATACATTTTTCAGTTCAAGGTGAATATTAATTTAAATAATCCGTTAGGACATTACAGTTTGTTGCGTTAGCGTTTACTTAAAAAGAAAAATATGTATATACATATATATCTACGTATAAAAATAAAAATATTCAACTCATTTTTCAGTGTTTCAATGTTTATAACATTCAGACTTTCGTCTAGTAATAGATAAATACATATTATTCTTCACTTTCGTCATGCGACGTTAAATCTGGATGAAAATCCAACATATCTTCGGTTCTTAAGTTTATATAAAAGTCTTTATAAATTTCATCTACAAGAGGTAACATTTCAAAAAGATCATTTTTCTTTTTTGTGCTTATTTTTATTGGAGAGTCGTAGCACTTTTTCAAGTCTTTTATTTTAACACAATGGATTCCTCGCTTTGATATATTTATAACTTTGAACGGATCATCCTCTCTTAGAGATGTTTTAAAACATAGGTGGCCACAAATTAAGCATAAGGGAGCCACACGACAACAACATCAATAAAAATTTGCAACAACCTTCTTCTCGGAGTTATAAAAATATTATTTTGCCAAATAACGGTTTATTGCAACAACATACATAAAAAAATCATACCATGAGCACTTTCTATTCTTAGATGTCATTTTGAAAAGAACAAATGTGCAATGTACCTACATACATATGTACATATGTATAGATATGCTGCAGCTAGGCATTCAAATATTTTGCTAAACAGCATGAACGAGGTAGCAGATATAAATGTACAACCATATGTACATATGTATGTATGTATGAAGGAGTAACTACACAATTAAGGCACTCTGCACACGAGGCGTATCGTCATAGACGCGTACGAGACATTTTATGTAGCGTCGATTTCCCCACGCCTCAATATCTGCACACGAAGCGACATGAAACTTCGCTGCACAAAACAAACAAACAAATTAATAATACGGCATTTGCTTTAAATTTCGAAGCTTTAAATAGAAAAGATGAAAAATTTTACGGAATCTTCAATTTTCTTTCATTATACACTCTTTTTTTCCGATTTTTTACACAAATTTTACTGCTTTCATAAATTCCACCAAGTGGAAAAATGTAAACAAACATCTTCTTCCTGTTTTCTAAGCGTAGTACGCCTAGCTCCAGCACTGCTTTACGCCAAGCGACATGTAGCTAGCATACTTTGACGAATGCATGAAGCTGACGACTCGTGTGCAGCCCTCAATTGAAATATACGTGCGCGATATCAAAGCGTACAGCTTTCGTCTGTAGTATCTAATACGCGTCTAAAGCAGTACGCTCCGTGTGCAGAGTGCCTAATGTCGGTCGAAGCTGGACCGTTAGGTTTGAGTGCTCGCCGCCACGACGATTTCTGTGAAAAAAAGAAATGTGCGATATTCTGTCGAAATTGATTTGCTTGTTGTTGGGAGCCACTCGGAGCCACAGCGATGTTGTTGGGAGACAAACGGAGTCACTTGCCAATTGAATTTATTGCCGCTGTCGTCAACTTTTCGCCAAGTAAACAAGTTTTTCGATGCATATGCGAAATCCAGCATTTTTGATTGCTCCATTTCATTCACTATAAATTTATTCTTTACGCCTACCGTGCAGCATTGCGTGATTCGAATCAATTCTGATTTCAAATCAACTTTCAAATAAAGAATCAACTCGATTCGTGATTCAAACTATTTTCAAATCAACATAGAAGAAGTTGCATTGGAGAGGTTCGATAGCCTTGTTTGACGGTGTTCGATTCGAACGTCTTGTTCAGAGCATATTTTGTTTAATTGCGAGATTTTTAATTTTCGTTTTATATATCAGTCCCAGTATAGCTTTACATCTATGCATGCGCATTTCCTGACAGGTTTCTACCCTAAAATATAATTTTTTTGGTGAAATACATTTTTGTTGAAAGAGTTTTTTTAGTGCTTAGCACGAAATTTTTATTTTAATTCAATTTTTAATTGTTGGGGTAAGTGGAAAAAAATTCAACAACTATTTACAGCGAAGGTTGAGTGTATAGCTATTTCACGAAAAACCATTTTCGATCATCAGCACTCTTTTCGGAAGTGGATGCACCGGGGATTGAACCCGAGTCAATTCCATCTTCAGCCGCAATGACCCAACGGATAAACACACTCGGCCATTGAGACTCTGTGCAAGCTGTTGGATTTTCCCCACTTTTTGCCTTTTTCATTTTCAACATTAACGTTAGTGTGTATATGCTTTTGCATATATTCTCCACAAACGTGCTGAATTTTTGTTGTAGGCAGTTCGCAATGAACATTGTTGTTGGTATTTATTTTATGTATGTATATACCAAACAACGTTAACAATTTTACTTGAAAGAGTTTTTTTAGTGCTTAGCACGAAATTTTTATTTTAATTCAATTTTTAATTGTTGGGGTAAGTGGAAAAAAATTCAACAACTATTTACAGCGAAGGTTGAGTGTATAGCTATTTCACGAAAAACCATTTTCGATCATCTGCACTCTTTTCGGAAGTGGATGCACCGGGGATTGAACCCGAGTCCATTCCATCTTCAGCCGCAATGACCCAACGGATAAACACACTCGGCCATTGAGACTCTGTGCAAGCTGTTGGATTTTCCCCACTTTTTGCCTTTTTCATTTTCAACATTAACGTTAGTGTGTATATGCTTTTGCATATATTCTCCACAAACGTGCTGAATTTTTGTTGTAGGCAGTTCGCAATGAACATTGTTGTTGGTATTTATTTTATGTATGTATGATTTGAAAATAGTTTGAATCACGAACCAAAGGGTATTTCTGATTCTTTTGTGAAACGAATCACAAATAAAATTTATCTTTGATTTGAAAATAGTTTGAATCACGAATCAAAGGGTATTTCTGATTCTTTTTTGAAACGAATCACAAATAAAAATTATCTTTGATATGAAAATATTTTAAATCGAGAATCAGAAAATATTTTTGATAAGTGATTCAGTCAAATCAAAATCACGCAACCCTGCTACCGTGCGTATAAATTGGTACCAATCGCGAGGATGATGGATTTTTATTGAAGTCTTTTTCTTTTTTTTCTATTGCAGCATGGTCACTATCGCACTCCATGTGTGTGTGACCGGGCACCATGAATTTGTGATCTATAATACTTACATCGTTATCTAATTGCAAAAAGATTGCAAACATCGTTGCAATGAAAGAATTCTTATTTTGTCCTAGACAGCAGTCGCTATAGAAAACCACATTTTTTATATTTTTATTTAGTTCTAATAAATGAGCGAAGAAATTTCGTTTCCACCTCTTTTAGCTATTGCTTCATGCCACATATAGCATATTGGTTGATTTGTTGTGCAGTCATGCACGGTAAGATTATAAGTCCATAATGGGCGCTTGTAAAATGACAACGAAGTCCTCAGTAGCGGTGTGGGCAGGCACTGCTGTAGATCAAAACAAAACACTTTAAAATCATTATTATTTACAGCGATATCCTTATCGGTTTTTTTTAAGTCATATGCTTGTGCTAGATTGAGATGCCCAGTATTTTTTAATTTTAGCGACTCAATCTCTTCGTTATTAGCAGCTTGTATTTTCGACTGAAGCAAATCGCACTTGTGGCAGGTATCAACCTTTGGTTTTTTAAATTTTAAGTTAAGTGTACGGAAAAGTTCTGCGAATTTGGAAAGCGATATAGACTATTCATATTTTTCTCCATAGAGGCGATGCATTTCAGTTACCGATAAATCACTGGGTAGATAACGTTTGGAAGTATCACGTCGAGTATAGTGCGACTCATATGACGGAAAACTTTTAATGAAATCCAAAACTTTTATTTCCTTTTCTACGGAAAGTTTTTTAGGACCCTTATGTTTACCCCGCATGTCTACCTTAACACCAATCCCCTCTAGTTTTTCCTTCGCAATAGTTTTAATAAATTGTTCGGTTTCAGATAATGTAAATCTAAAGCATTTTTGACACACTGCAACTCTATTACCACGAATCTCTATGAAATAATAATATGAATGTGCTCTTTTCCTAGGATTGGTTTCATGCTTAACTCTTTTTACAGTGTTGGTTTCTTCAATTTCAATCAAGCCATGAACATAAGCTTTACGTAAGTTGTAAAAGCCTAGTCCCCAATACTGTTTGTGTATGAGCTGCTGTTCTTCGTATGTTATTCTCTGAGCGCATTTTTTCTGCATGGTTCCAACGGACGAACGATACCGGCTGGAACATGTTTTCCAGCTGTTGAAGTATAACTCTCTCCACGATTTCTTAATGCTTTCCGCGTAGATGATTGCACTTTATTTGCCACAATTTCTTTCGAAACATTCTCGGAATTCATCTAGTTTGTTATTTATGACTTACTAATAAAAACTTATTTTAACTTAAAACTATTTTAAAACTTACAGTATCGTTTTCTGAATCTGAGCTAGAAACAGCACACCCACTTATATCAAAATTAGGATCAACAATCGAATCATCGCTAGAAAAGTCAACTTTACTCAAATTGTTGATATCTAGCGAACCAAATATATTTTCGCTATCCATTTAACGAGCAAGCACTCCCCACAGTTCAACAAACTCTTATCAACTGAACAGCTTATGTAGAGAAAAAAATATAAAATGCACACGCAAAAACAAACTTATGTTGATTTAATATACCGTTATTTTCAAACGAAGATTCAACAGAATGCCTTAGGTAAAATTAAGATGTTCTGTAAAACGAAAAATGTACAATTTATGATAGTTTAAGTTTTATAATAAAGTCTTATGTCTACTTAAGTGAAGGATATTTCAAATGACATTTTTAACTTAATAGCTTATCTAAACTTAGGAGATCAATTAAAATACATTTTGCGGAAACTGTGCTGATTGTATTACTTTTAAGTTAAAATTAGTTTTTATGAATAAGTTATAAATAACAAACTGAAACTGAAAGTTATAAATAACAAACCTAAACACGATTTCGTCATAACTTGACTTAAGATGTTATGATATATTGACACAGATATGTGTGAACGTCGAATAACGACTTGACAAACGCTAAATAACAATACAAAAAAAAAGAGAAGAAAAAAAATTACTCGATTTCGTACATACATATCGAGCCATATGCGCCCGAAAGTTGTAAAAGCCAAATTCAAAAATGTTCAGGAGAAGGTTTTTTAAACATTTTTTTACTTTCATTTCTTGATTTCGATTTCTTTTTTTTTTCTTTTCGACAATTTTTAATCAACTTTAACCACCAAAAATATAAAACTATACTTTTCTAAGACGAAATTTAACGCTGCTCCCGAATAGCATATCCACTTTTTTGTGGCAGACTCTGTTTCTGAGATATCGGTAAAAATGTAGAAAAAAACGCATATACAAGACATTGCATGACATACATAAGTGCATAAAAAATTGTATTAGCCACCGTAGCGATTTGACATCTAATAAGAACTGGTAAAGAGAATCCCAACAAACATTTTTTGCCTTAGCACTTAAAAATTGGTCAAGTAGTTTGGTTACAATGGCAAAAAGAATGAAAAAATCTAAGTTCGTATAAGGAAATTCAGATTCGACTCCTATCTATCCTATAAAGAATTTAAATGTGAACATTTTGAGACTACTTTTGCAATAATGGGATGTATCAGTATTTATATTTACCTATTTTTATTGAGAGTTCTTAACCTAGCAGTTTCCGTTTCTTTATAAAATTTTATTAAGGAGTAACATTTAACATTATTTCTTTCCATTTATTATGAGTTTTGAAGTGCACAATGTCTCTCAAAACAGCGA
This sequence comes from Urophora cardui, assembly GCA_960531455.1. Lineage (NCBI taxonomy): Eukaryota > Metazoa > Arthropoda > Insecta > Diptera > Tephritidae > Urophora > Urophora cardui. Next base: position 85,956,219 of record OY482673.1, on the reverse strand, counting down.
TGAATAGGATAAAGAATTAATTGAATAAAAAATTAATGCATTTCGCGAGTTTAAGGAGAGGATAAATAATGAGGAATGTAAGTACTTTTGGCTATTCTTTTGTAATTTTCTGGATTTGTCTCCCATCATATCCTTGTTCCAAGATCTTTGATATTGCCTTTCAAAAACTATTAAGTTCTGATGAAATCTCTCACCATCTTCATCACTTTCAGCATCTACGTTTGGAGGGAAATTATCGAGATTCAAGAAATTAATTTTGAAGAAATTTTAGAAATACACAACCAGTTTGTTTAAAACTGCTCTAAGCAGTAACAAAAGGGACCCTAACTATCGTGAAATCGTTAGAACTTTATTCCAAAATTATAGAGCAATAAAATGCAATATGCCGCACAAGAAAACCATATTGGTCATCGATATGTAATAAAATACAAAGTAGAAGTCTTCAAAGTGATAAAACCCTTGGTTAAATTCCAACAAAACACCGTTAAATTTGTTTATTAGTCACTAGTCTTCAATAATTTGAAAAGCAAAAAAGATGTAAAAGCCACTTCGTACTCACAAAAAAAGTAAACAAACTGAACTTATGTACTTACATCAAAATTGCTTTTCATAACGGTACATTTTTCAGACATAACATTTCTGGAGAAGGTGTGGGTGATGACAAGTAAGCCATTTCTACAAAAAAGTGAAAATCGGAAATCATGGCCTTTACATCTCTCCGGCGCATACGGCTCGATATGTTCATACATATGTATTTACAATGATTTAAATATGTATATGAAAATATAAATATCAAGTAAGGAAGCCTAAGTTCGAGTGGAATCGAACATTAGATACTCAGCTGTATGCTTTCATTGTTTGTTTGCGTTTGATGGAAACACGGTGTAGGTACTTTATATAAAGCAAGTGCTGCATAAAGTGGGCGTAGCCGCGCCCATTTTCAAAATTTTTATCAGTCATCCAACTAAGCATATGAATATTATTCTTTGTGCAAAATTTCATTCCTTTATGACTTCTAGTTACAAAGATGTCACGTTACAAATTCCCAAAGGGTGTTCCAGAAATATCTTTGTTAAATAGTAGGCGTGGTCATAAACCGATTTCAATAAATTTTTGCGTGTCTATTAACACAAGTTATAAAAGTGTATAAACCAAGTTTCGTCATAATATCTCAATTATTTGTCGAGTTATAGGCTAAGAAATCTCGTATATTCCTTTGTCTAAAAAGGGGCGGTGCCACGCCCATTTTCCAAAATTTGTCTATTTTTTGTTTCCGGTCTATTGTGGAACTCTTGCCCCAAAATTTCAATGAATTATCTTTATATTTGACAGATATATCGCTTAAAATGGTTTTATTAGGCCACTTTATAATACCCATATATAAAAGTGGGCGTATCCGTCAACCGATTTCGCTAAAATTTTCAACATGTATTACCACAAGTAATAAAAGTGTACACACCAAGTTTCGTCATTATATATCAATTATTTGTCGAGTTATGGGCTCAGAAATCTCGTATATTCCAGCTTCTAAAAAGAGGCGGTGCCACGCCCATTTTCCAAAATTTTTGTGTTTTTCGTTGTATGTCCGCAGGTGGACTCCTGGCATAAAATTTCAATGATATATCTTTATATTTGACAGAGATATCGCTTAAAATGTTTTTATTAGGTCACTTTATAATACCCATATATAAAAGTGGGCGTGGCCGTCAACCGATTTTGACAATTTTTCGTCCAAACATTTGCCTAAGTAAGTATATCACGCGTACAAAATTTCATGGATATATCTTCAATGGTTTCTGAGTTATGGCTTATAAAACTTTCAATATTTGCCCCTTAATAGTAAGTGGGCGTGGCACCGCCCATTTTCAAAAATTTTTGTATTTTTTGTTTTATGGCCGTAGTTGGACTCCTGCCACAAAATTTCATCGATATATCCAACGGTTTCTGAGTTATGACTCATAAAACTTTCAATGTTTGCTCCTTAATAAGTGGGCGTGGCACCGCCCATTTTCCAAAATTCCATTAAATTTCTTCTTAGGGGCCTGAGCTCATCACTCTAGCTATATTAGTGGCTGAGATACCAAATTTCCGATTTTTTCTATATAGGAAAAGTGGGCGTGGTCATGGTCCGATTTCGCCCATTTTCAATACCAACCGTCCCAGTGTCGATACCAACTTGCATTTCAAATTTCATCAAAATACCTCAATTTTTACGCGAGTTAGAGTGTTTACAGACGGACGGACGGACAGACGGACGGACGGACGGACATGGCTCAATCGATTTCTCTTTTCACCGTAATCATTTTGATATATATAAATCTATATCTATCTCGATTATTTCATTCTGTTACAACCCACCGTTATGTGATTAAAACTATAATACTCTGTGTACTAGTACAGCTGAGTATAAAAAGGTAAGAATATGGGGAGAAATATCAATATCTATGTTGAGATAGGTTAGTTACATATCTTTTTCTTAGTAATTATGTCGTAAATTATTAATTTATAAAATTTATAAAACCCCTTTTTTTATACTCATTCAAATACAGTATGCTCCCCTATAATGAAATTTAAGATTTCTCTACTTTGAACTTAGTTTTACTTCTGTTCGGAACTTCTTTCATCTTAATGACAAATATATACTTTTTTTTGCTCCTAATAAACTAAGTTCTATCCTCGCTCTCTCTTCTTCTTCCTCTTACTTAAAGCAACTTCTACAACTTAGGTATGTATGTATATATGAAGCATTCCATGTGTATATCCAATTTACATATGTACTTGCATTCTGGTTCTTCTTTTGCTGGATATTCCGAAAATCAAGAAAACTTCACGAGGGTGTCTGGTTATGTTTTTAGATGGACATTTGGAATTTGTATTGATCGATTGCTTTGGAGTTCAATTAGGTCTAACACGTGGTGGTGGTGGAAAACAAAAAGACGTGGGAAGGGTGCATATTAGATAGGGTCGAAAAAAAATGTTGTAAAAGTCCGCCCCTAAATTTGAAGCTTATGTTGAGAGGGTTAAGGGACACAAAAAAAATTTTTTTTTTTGACCCCGCGAAATACCACCGAAATTGTTTTTTTCTTGTAACTTTGTTATTTATCATCCAATTTTTAAAATTGGTACGTCATTAGTTTCGTATTTTGAAGCTCTACACTTCCTTCTAATGTCCTTTTGAGCTCTGAAGTCGTTTTCACATAGTTGGGTCAGCTAACTTATTTGTATGTCCACGAATTATCCTCTTTGTATTGCCAAATAAACTTCTTTGTTTATTAATTTAGTAAAACCTTTTAAAGGCAACATTGTCATGAATTTTGAAGCTCAGTTCAATGCATATGTTTTTGACAGAAGTATTGTTAAGGCAGCTTAGCAAGGTAAAGCAGTTGCGTGTTAATAAAACTTGGCACGATTGAAATTTGACCAAGGAAATATTTATAATAAATTTCATTCGATGTGTTGTATTGTACTACGGTACACATCCCCCCACCTAGAGGTTTGGTGCGGTGTGGCCTAATTACTCTCTTGAATGTCTTTCCTATGATAAATTTCTCGCTTTCCTGTGTCGAGGTCCTCCAACTCGTACATGCAATTTCCTTTTATGGCAAGCACTTTGCATTTCACAAATTTTGGAGCTAATTTAGCTGAAAATTTCTTGGTGGCATCGCTCAAAACGAAGTTTCGTCGGAAGACAAAGTCGCCAACATCAAAATGTTTGTCGCTGGTACGAAGGTTGTATCGTTTGGAAGAACTTTCGAATGCTTGGGTGATGTTTTCGGCAATATTTTTTCTTATTAATTTCAGGTTATCGCTTCTTTCAAGAACGATGTCATCTAAAGTCTTAAGCTTCCTTAATAATTCGTAATCACTGCCATGAGAAATCATCTGTTGTCCAAATAATGCGTAGTATGGAGATGCCCCGATGGTTTGGTGGTATGAGCTTCTTAATGCTTCGGCAATTTCCGATAAGTTTTTGTACCAGTGTGTCTGGTCCTTTTTAATATAAGCCCTTATGCCAGCGATTATGGACCGGTTTACACGTTCGCTTGCATTAGCTTGTGGGCTATATAAGGCGGTATATATATGTCTTATACCACGGGCCGACAATAAGGTGTTAAACTGCGAGGACCGGAATTGCTTTCCGTTGTCACTCATTACAATTTCGGGAGTTCCGAAAATATTGAACACGTTATCCCGTAAGAAGTCACAAACAACTGAAGTGTCAAACTTTTTTACAGTTTTTAAAAGAGGAAATTTTGTTAAATGATCCAATACTATGAATATTCCTATATTTCCTTTCTTGGATCTTGGGTAAGGCCCAAGAAAGTCTACATACAATTTCTGAAACGGTCTTTGTATTTTGTACTGTGCCGACATAGGTGGTCTAAGCGTAACATTGGGCGACTTGCTTTGCTTGCATATTTCACATCGGCTAACATAATTTTTGACATCAAATGTCATATTCGGCCAATATAGATTATTTCGCAATCGCTCCAACGTTTTAGCAATCCCACCATGACATTTGTTAGGCGGGCAATGAGCGTTCTCTATGACATCTGGAACTAGAGATTTGGGAATCCAAAGTTTCCAATTGAACGGTTCCCTTTCCGGATTGCCATCAGGATGTTCCGTTCTTTTATAGACGAGGTTTTCGATTACCTGTAGGTCAGGCAAAGGACTACCATTCTCTCGGAAATGACATCAGTTTTTGATAATCTTCGGACAAAAATTCGGACGATTGTAAATCAACAAGCGGGCGGACCTCAATCTCACGGACTTCAGAAACTTCCTCAAAGTTTTGTCGTGACAGACAGTCGGGCACTACATTAAGCGAACCTTTCCTGTGTTCAATGGTAAACCTAAAACCTTGCAGTTTTAAAGACCATCGCGCTAGTCGGCTGGACAAATCATTTTGCCGCATAAGCCACTGCAAGCTAGCATGATCGGTAACTATAGTGAACTCTTGCCCTTCTACATAGGCCCTAAATTTTCTCAAACTTAACAGAGCTGCTAAACATTCAAGTTCAGTTACACTATAATTTCTTTGTGCCTTGTTCAATTTTTGCGAAAAATACGCTATAGGTACCTCAACATTGTCTGCGTTCTTTTGGATCAACACCGCACCAACGCCTAATCTACTTGCGTCACATTGCATGATGAAAGGTTTGTTGTAATCTGGACTGGCCAGTACTGGTGCCGTCCAAAGTTTTTCCTTCAGTGTGCTTCGTCGTTCCAGTTAAAGCTTTTTCCCTTCTTTAATAAATTTGTGAGTGGACTCGTCAGTGCAGCAAAGTTATCGACAAATCGCCGATACCAACCCGCCATTCCCAAAAACCGCCTAACCTGCTTGATATTCGTTGGTACGGGATATTGAGTTACGGCCGAAATCTTTTCAGGGTCAGTACGTATAGTTCCGTTGCCTACAATGTATCCCAGATATTTCACTTCGTTAATACAGAACCTGCTTTTACTGACGTTTATGGTCAACCCAGCTTTCCTTAGTTGCAAGGCAACTTCGGCTAGAACGGACATGTGTGTATCAAAATCTTCTGACACTATTAATAAATCGTCTAGATAGACGAAAACCTGATCCCTAAGTTTGGGAGGTATTACGCGGTCCATCAAGCGACATAGCGCTTGTGGAGCGTTACAAAGACCAAAAGGCATGACCCGGTATCTATAAAGCGGACGATTAGGGACGGTGAAACAGGTGTAATCTCGGGACGATTCGGCCAGGGGAATTTGCCAAAACGCATGCCTCAAATCTAGTGAAGTTATGAATTACGCCTTAGGTATTCTGCTTAAGATCCCATCGATATGTGGTAAGGGATATGCATCCTTAACAGTAACACTGTTAACTTTCCTAGAGTCGAGGCATAGACGAACTTTACCTGGCTTCTTCACCAAAACGACCGGACTATACCATGGACTGTTTGGAGCTTCCTCGATTACACCCAACTTAATCATTTCATCAATTTCGGCATGTACGAGCTTCTCGACAGCTGGTGAAATTGGAAAGTAACGCTGCTTGATCGGACGGACATTAGGTTCTAGTTGGATTTCATATTCTAACAAAGAAGTTTTTCCCAAACCTTCTTTTTCAAAACTCGGAAATCTGTTTTTAATTAAACTTAACTGCTGTTGTTGCTGAACACTCAAGGAAAGTGTGTTTTGGTCGGAATTACAACTCTCATCGAGAAAAATTTCAGAAATTATATTTGGTGCTATTTGAAATTTGAGCCAAAAGTCGACTCCTAATATCAAGTCTTGCGCCATACTGGGAACAACAAACAATTTTATAATTTCTTCTTTATCTTTACATTGGACACTAAGGTCAATTGTACCAAAAACAATTTGCCGTTTTCCATCTGCAGTGCAAATTGGGATGTTATGCTTTCGTAACTCCTGTTTGGAAACCTCTTTCGCTAGCAAGCCTCCTAAGCAAGAGACTTGTGCCCCGCTATCTAATAGACCTAAGTGATCACTCTTTAATATTTTAACTTTTGCATATGGCCTCAAATCGTTTTCTTTTTGCTGCAATGCGCATATAATTTTCTTTAAATTCTTTCTATTTGTTTTTACTTTTAACCAAAAGTCTTTCATACGCAGCGTGGAACGCTTTTTACTTTCGGATTTATCACAATCGGTACTAAAAATTATATTTCTTACTTCGTTATATTTTTTCAACCGTTCATCGTATGGTATTATTTGTTTTTGTAAAGGTGCAACATTCCTATTGGGGTCACCAGTGCGTATACGTGATGTTGCACAACCGGCTTGATGTTGCGCGTATATGTGTTCGTTATGGTCGTTTAGCGTTTGTTGTCGTTGCGAGGGATCGCTCGTGATTCCTCGCTCGGCTGGAAGTTTCCCGCACTACACTTTGGGCATTTTGGACGATAGGTATTTGGTGCGCCACAACCGTAGCAAAACACAGTACGCTGCTCAAGGCAGTCAAAATACCTGTGCCCTTCTTTGTTGCAATTCCAGCAACCAGGCTTTAATTTGGTCGCTTGCTGAGAAACTGCATCAACTTCAGCAAAGGCATTTTCCATTATTGTGTCCCCATTTACGTCGGAGTCAATGTATGTTTCATTAACTTGTCGTCTTGGTACTTGCCGAGAATGGTTTGTTTGCGAGAAAGGTGCTGATTTGGCAATTTCGTTTGCCAGGCTTTCACCCTTCAAACAGAGTCTACGAAATTTTGCCACGGAATGAATAGGGACGAACAGAAGTTGTTGCCGAATTCGCGGCCGCAAATTGTGTTTCATAATTTCAAGAAGTTCTATTTCAGACAGTGGAGTTTCAAGTGGTTCTGAGATCTTCAAAATAGCGTTACGAAATTCGTCGAAACATTCATTTGGTGCTTGCTTTCGCGCGCGGACTGACTCCTTAATCTCGAAGTCACTTTTGTGCTGCTGAAAATTTGTTCTTAATGCTTGGCACAGAGCTGGCCAAGTGACGCGCTCGACTGTTCTGCGATAACGCCAGTACCAATCCTTCGCTTCGTTTACGAACAGACTTTGTATGTGCTCACATAAAATATTAAAATTACCATTGAGTGTATCGATTACAAGCATTTCTATTCGGGACAAGAAACTATCTACGGACAAACGCGAAGTTCCGTCAAATTTCACGTCCCAACTAGCGATTCTACCAGTATAAGGAATAGTTGAAATGTCACTCAGTCGTATTTGGTCAATTTGATTCTGAAATTTTACGTTACTTTGATTTGGAAGTGGCGGCGCATCTCTAGGCCATACCGGAGTGGACCTGTTCGGGTGGTTTTGGGCTGTAGACAAGTTTTCAGTTTGACTAATATCGTTGGCCGCTGTGGTGCAGTGGGTAGAGTGCTCGCCTGCTATGCCAGAGGTCTCGGGTTCAAACCACGGTCCGAGCCAAACAAATTTTTCTAATTAGTAAAAATCCAATTATTGGGTTTTTTAAGAGCAGCGGTCACCTCTCGGCAGTGGGCGGCATACCCTCCGAGAGTATTTCTGCCATGAAAAAGCTTCTCACAAAAAATGCATTCGCCGTTCGGAGCCGGCATAAAACTGTAGGTCCACCCAATTAGTAGGAAAAACAAAAAGGAGCACCTCGAATTGGGGGAGAAGCTCGGCCATAAAACTCGTCAGAGTTATAATAGCGCCATTGTATTATTATAATATCGTTGCCTACAAGGATTGCTGTAGCTGAATTAAGGTTCAGACGTTCTAAGAAACTTGATAGAGTATTTTCTATCCTCTGTTCTACCATTTGTGCTACGCGGTTTTCTATACCGTCAAAAACAATTTCTGATCTGGCTGACACCATGGCAGCCACCAAGTTCCTAATACGGGATTCTTCATCATTTCCAGGTGGTAATGCGCCACCTTGTACTCCCTCAGCTAATCCACTAGCGATATTTTCTGTTCGTTGTTCAAACACTTGCTGCGCTTCCTCGTTAGACCTATGAAGGTTACCATTACCGATCGTATTACCTGAATTCCCTTGAAGCATTGTCTTCGATTTAGCATTTGCACCAGAGTTAGGATTAAATTCCCTACTACTGCAAGTGTGTGTACTGTGGACAGGTAGAATTCTTTCTTAACCACGACACTAGACAACCCCTATGAAAACGGTGGTTACATGCTGTAACAAACACGTTATCCCGATCAGCATGCTATCAGTTTGCTACAAACTTTACAACCCGCTGGTATGTGTTCGCCACTATGGTGTAATGGCATATTTAATTCCGATCAAAATAATGGTATCATATATTCGGTTTTACACAAGGAGATTAAATCATTCAATGTTTTGCGTTCTCTAACAGCAAAAATAAAACAGGATCTATCAACAAAAAAAAAATCTTCAAAAATACTTTGGTTTGAGTTCATGGAAGTCTTTGTAGTAGTAGTGTGGCATAAAATAAAGCTGGTGAAGGAATCATACTGTGCTGTGGCATGGTACGTTGCTCGAAAGAAAGATCGGTTGTGATTTATTTTATTTACAATCACAATTTCCGAATCGCTCAAACTCTCTCGCAATAAAAAAATTAAATTTATGAATTTAAATTGGGGTGTTATCTCGAATAGGAGTTTGAGATGTAGGTACTAATTACTTGACAATTGTACTTATAATTTGCTTCCTCTGTTTTGTAGCTTGTGCGAGCCCTTGGTACGTCAATTGGCATAAAGCCCTGATGACAAAAAATTCCAAAAGGTACATCACAATATTTTTCGTACAAAAACAAAAGAAGTGCTGTGCTTAAACCTTTTCTCGAATACGAAACTTAACGCGGTACGCATCTTGAGGCATCTAGCCCATAGGATCGTCAATTCCATCGAAAATTATTCGCATTCTCTCAAAAAAAAAAGATTAAACACAACAACAACAAAAAAAAAAGTTACTTAACATTAAAATAATATAAAGTATATATTCAAACCGGACGGACGAGCTGATTCCAAGAGGGAATCATATAGGTGAAGCCACGAGTTTAAGAAATCCACTTCGGGGCCCCACGTTGGGCGCCATTTTATCTGTTATGGTATCCATTGACTGGGTATGATAAAATCACAATCACGGATGAAAGAGGAACAGCACTTATACCAAGGTGCCATGATCAAGGTTTAGGCCCGGAGCTTCAGCTTCGTGGTATTCGTTGACGTGATCATTGCACAGCACTGCCCTCCCCTGTCAATGGCCAAACACGATAATTTATATTATTGCACACGGGGATACTAAACCGAAAATACTACAAATGCACTTACTTGCCACACTTCACCAATATGCTCTCTTCTCGCAACTTACCCTTCATGCCAGGCAGCTCAGCCTAACGTCGTTCTGTGGCTGCCTCTGTACCCGCTCTGCCATTGGCCTCGTGGATGTTTTTAAGGCCCCAATACATTACCACTAACCTTCCATGTCTCAAACCAAACTAAAATCACTTAAACGGCCATTATAACAATTATTATTCAAATAATATCAATCCATTATAAATTCGATTTTCATCCTCACTTATGCTAATATACTCCTCTATATCCAATGCTTAAGAAATATATAGTAGCTACTAATTAACCAATTAGGCAAAATATGAAGTAATCAAAAGAAAAATTATTCTATCGAACTTTAATCGTTCCCATCCAAATCTCAATTAACATATGTATGTACATATGTATGTACGTCGAAGAACGACTTGACAAACGCTAAATAACAATACAAAAAAAAGAGAAGAAAAAAATTACTCCATTTCGTACATACATATGTTCATACATATGTATTTACAATGATTTAAATATGTATATGAAAATATAAATAAAAAGGTAAGAATATGGGGAGAAATATCAACAATAGAAGAAGAGCATGTACCAAAACATAGGTATGTATTTGCTTGTTTAGAAAATCACAAGAAGAAGAAATATAAACTTACATAAGTATTTTATATTTTTGTAACTGCAAATCGCTGTAGCATCTTCACGTCGCGTGGAAGGCCTTCTCGCTCTGTTGTTCTTGCTCCATCGATTGGCTGAAATTAAAGAAGTCCCTAATCTCGAAAGCCGTGATACAAAAAAATTTATTTCACCAAAAAAATTATATTTTAGGGCAGAAACCTGTCAGGAAATGCGCATGCATAGATGTAAAACTATACTGGGACTGATATATAAAACGAAAATTAAAAATCTCGCAATTAAACAAAATATGCTCTGAACAAGAGGTTCGAATCGAACACCGTCAAACAAGGCTATCGAACCTCTCCAATGCAACTTCTTCTATGTTGAGATAGGTTAGTTACATATCTTTTTCTTAATAATTATGTCGTAAATTATTAATTTATAAAATTTATAAAACCCCTCTTTTTTTTTATACTCATTCAAATACAGTATGCTCCCCTATAATGAAATTTAAGATTTCTCTACTTTGAACTTAGTTTTACTTCTGCTCGGAACTTCTTTCATCTTAATGATAAATATATACTTTTTTTTGTTGCTTCTAATAAACTAAGTTCTATCCTCGCTCTCTCTTCTTCTTCCTCTTACTTAAAGCAACTTCTACAACTTAGGTATACGACTAATTGTATTAGGATGTAGATTATCTCCATGTATGTATGTATGAAGCATTCCATGTGTATATCCAATTTACATATGTACTTGTATTCTGGTTCTTCTTTTGCTGGATATTCCGAAAATCAAGAAAACTTCACGAGGGTGTCTGGTTATGTTTTAGATGGACATTTGGAATTTGTATTGATCGATTGCTTTGGAGCAGGGTTTGAATTTGCTTGCTGCAAAACAGCAATAGCCGATGTTTTTTGCTTATTGCTGAATTCAGCCGAGCCAAAAACGAAAACACGAATCATTCGTTTCAGTTTTCAGCTGAGTCGTGTTTGCTTGTATAGTTAAGCCAAGCAACTCAATTTGAGAGGGTTGCTTTTACTTCCAGCAATTAGTTGAGTAGTAAATTTTTGCTTACAGTTGCTTATTTTGCTGAAACTAGTTTTTAAGCAAAATTCAACATGAAAAGATGTTTACAAATTGACATACATACATATTATGTGTATATACATACATACACATAAGTAAATATGTATAAAAAATCGAAATATGCGTAAACAAATCGTTTCAGCAAAATAAGCAAAAGCAGAAAAAATGCAAAGACACAACTAAATGCTGGAAGTAAAATGAAATCCCCCGAATCGCGTTGCTTTGCTTAACTATACAAGCAAACACGGCTCAGCTGAATACTTGACTGGCCGAGTTTGCTAATTTACTTTTCGTTAGCAAAAGCAAATGCAGCAAAAGTAGCTAAGCAATTTCAAACCCTGCTTTGGAGTTCAATTAGGTCTAACACGTGGTGGTGGTGGAAAACAAAAAGACGTGGGAAGGGTGCATATGGTTCGCACCAACAACCCACGTGCATGTAATTTTATGAGTGAATTATCGGGAAATATCTGCGGAAAAATAAGACATCGCATTTTTAGAAAAGAGGCATTGGAATCTCGAGTAATTAATATATAAAGGGAAGACTGATACTGGAAAATGAAATACCGAATGTGAAAATGCACTTACCATGTACATCTGAATATCGATGAGGAAAATCCAAACGGCCTACAATTGCCCGCAAACCGCCGTAACTTGCAAATGATTGCACACAATAATTTTTATCAAAATTTTGTTTCGATCTCATTTTGAAGAGGACTTTTTTTTTTAACTTATTTTCTATCGTTATACTTTTTTTTTATCCAACTCACTCACTTATGTAAATATATTTTCTTCCTTAATACCACGACTTTTCAACCTAAGATCTCCAGAGAAAAAGAATGATAGTTTCTTGCGGAAATGCTCTATACCCGCGTATTAAGCAACTGTGTCGATAACTCAGTTCAATGCATATGTTTTTGACAGAAGTGTTGTTAAGGCAGCTTAGCAAGGTAAAGCAGTTGCGTGTTAATAAAACTTGGCACGATTGAAATTTTACCACGGAAATATTTATAATAAATTTGATTCGATGTGTTGTATTGTACTACGGTACAATCTATGTATATATTAATACGCTAAAATGAATTTTGTCCGCGACCTTTTGGCGATTCTACTAAACCGATTTTAAAAGTTAGACCATCATTAGAAAGGAAATTCCCGAGAATAGGTCCATTTTGATTTTCATTAAAATCAGTTGGAAAATACGTGCACAATCGCCGTTGGAAAATGTTTGTGTAATTATTGTTGTTGCTGAAAATTCCTATGTTATTGTTATTGCAAAACACAACTGTCATAACTTTACCTAAGTATAATAATTTTTATAATATTTTCTGTTGCCTGCTTTTATGCGTAATAAATGGGTTGTGTCCAAACTAAAACAAAAAAAACCAGTGCCATCCAAACTAAGGTAAAAAAAATAATTTTGTATGAAAAACTCAATTAATTAAAAATGGGAAAGGGTTGTGCTTGAACTACAAATGGGGTTTGAATCAAATAAAGATAAATTTTAATAAAAAATATCATAACGTTAAAAATATTTTTGCATTCCGGAGTAGCTAAACTATAAGAAAACTGTCGATTTTCGACAGTAGCGGGAACTCCTAGTAAGAAATAAAAAGAAAAACGTTAGCTCACATAATAAAATAATATTCGTTTTGAAATTCTTAGGTTTAAATTAAGTTGGTTCGGTAAAACAATACAAGTACTGAGTTTGAGACGGCTATAAAAAAAAAAAACTAGCAGTCAGATCGGAGTACAGTAAAACCCGCATAAGTGCCTTGCCTAAAATTGACAGGAATTTGAGGTACTTAAGCGGGCTGTGTACTTATAAGAACCCGCTTTAGTACCTCAGGTTGGGTACTTAAACAACCCCGTTTTAGTACCTTCTGTTGGGTAGTTAAACATTTAATAATTTAAGAATATTGAAAATAACTTATTTAAACACAAACAAAAAATTTATTCGACAAAAAATATTTTGATTACATATTAATTAAAAACGTTCATATTGCATATACGCTCTTTGTTTTTACGAATCTTTATTTTATATGTATATATTTATCTTGATTTTCGATAAATTAGTAATGGTATAAATAAACAATCGATTATAATGAATTGCCGCTTGAAAAAACCAATTGTATTCAGAAAGGTACTTAACCGGGGGAAAACGTACGTAAAATTTTATTTAATGCACAACAAATTATGGTACTTAGGCGGGTTGAGTATTTAAGCGGGGAGGTACTTAAAAGGGTAAATTTGTTCGATATTTTTTACAAAAGCCATAGTGTCTGCAGATGTTGGGTACTAAAACGGGTTAGGTGCTTAAGCGGGGAGGTACTAAAGCGGGTTTTACTATATTTCTTTTTGATTTGGTTGTACTATTTAGTCTAAAATTCCAAAATATCACTGCATATTGCATGAAGAGCATGTTGACAATTTGACTTTTTTCCGCGAAATCCCCAGTGTGCGACGTGCATGCGTGCGTGCGTGTGAGTCTGTGCTGTGAGTTTAGGTATCCAAATATATTTTTCTGTCATCTTTTCATTATTGTATCCTCATTAATCAGGTAGGTAAAAGTCCGTTGGTGTCCTCTTGTGTGTTGTTAGTTACTATAAGTACCACAATACATCATATTCATACCAGGGTTGGGCATGATTCAACTAATTTTGAGTGCACTCAGCCTGCAACTACCACTCAAACCTGAGTGATAGTTAAATATCTGATTTTGATTTTGAATTTAACTACCACTAAATTTGAGTGGTAGTTACTTCTTGAAAATAACAACCATTAAATTTGAGTGGTAGTTAAATTCAAGATTTAACTCGAGTTTCAGTGGTAGTTAAATTCAAGATTTAACTCGAGTTTCAACTACCACTCAACTTTAGTGTTGGTAGCAAAAGTGCACAGAAGTCAGTCAAACCCCAAAAAAGCTTATGGAAAAACTTACATACATACATATCGTCGTACCATACGAAAACTAGCACTTTTAAAATTTCTGTCATACAATTTCTTTGTAAAAAATTCTGAAAGTGCTAGTTTTCGTATGGTACGACGATATGTATATGTATGCGTATAACTTATACATATGTATGTATGTACATTAAGTATACATAATTCAAGGGAAGGACATGTGCATCATAAAATCGGGATTTAACTACCACTCAATTTGTCCTATTTAAAATTTGGAACTTTTGGATTCACTAAAAGAAAACACTTCTGTGTACAACCAGAGTTCTGTGTGCACATTTCTGAAACAATTTTTTTAAAATTGGTGTTTCTAAATTCATGCCTTCGGAATTCATGAGGGGAACCGAGGCGGTAATTTCCCTCTCATTTTACATCAGTTATGATAAATAAATTTTTGGAACACATATCGTTTTAGGAATAATAGCATAAAAATGACCTTTTTCCGCGAATTTACCCATTCTTCTTAACTATTGTACTTATATAAAATTTTGTTAATATAATTTCTTTATAGAGCTTATTTTGGCCGATTTTTATAAAGCAAAAACGTTCGTTTTTCTTTCTTTCCTCCTACGCGTTTCAGAGCTTATTTGGCCGATTTTTATAAAGCAAAAACGTTCGTTTTTCTTTCTTTCCTCCTACGCGTTTCAACACGCTCTGGCGCCTTCTTCAGGGAATCTATATTTATTTTTCAAGAAAACATTTAATTAGTACACACACAATCTATAACTCCTAAATGAATACCGTACCTTATTTTATAAAACGTTGTTAAAATTATTACAGCTTATACATATATGGATATTTACATGAATATTTACAGAATTACAATTAAACATTTACAAAGAGTACATCACATCTTTAAATATTTAAAAATTAAAATATTTGTCAAGTTATCACTGGTTTGTATGCACTGCTCATATCGTCTACGTCTTCTTTGAAATTTAATGCATTGTGTATTTTTTGTTGTATTCTCAGTCCTTCCAATGTCAGTCTTTTCTTTGCATTGTTTTCTATGTCCGAAATTCGCGCGTTTTGGTAATCGCTGTGTGTTCGCTGTTTGTCAGGTGTTGTGCTAAAGCTATTCTGAACTTTTTATTTTTTGCGTCTGCTTTGTGCTCATTTATTCTAACTCCCAAAGCTATTTTTTTAAGCAGAATATTGAATGTCGAAATTAAAGAAGCGAATATAAGAATAAAAATGGTTCAAAAAACTATCAGACAAATCAGTCAAAAATTACATAAAAGGCTCGATGTGAAAGACTACGAGTTAGTGACGGAGAACCAAAAACAATATTTAAAAAGCTCAACAACGACTATTGACCCAAATCCTAACAACAAAATTCAAATGCAAGTCAAAACCAATAAAATGGATAAATTTGGACTGCGATCGAACGAAGACTGTTCGTTAATTTAACAAATATCCAAATTCCACAAGAATGCAGATGGCTTTTATCGCTTGGAAACAAATTTGCACTGCCAACATCCAATCATTCTCACCTATAGAATTAATAGCTGACATTGAGCAAGCCGTACAAACAAATGAAGACGAGAGACAAAAGGATACGATCCGATGTAATATCGCTCGTAAAATAAATAGCTATAGGAATAATATTAAGTTAAAACCTAAGGAAAGATTTATTTTAAACATTTTTAAGAAAAACTATAAAATTCATGAGGGAAAATAGGGGTTCTGTAGTTATACCAAAGACAGAAAAAGGGAACAAACCAGTAATGAAAACAGACTACAATAAGAAAATGAAGGACCTTCTAAGTGACAAATGTACATACAAGACACTAAGAACTGATCCGTCACAACAATTGTTAAGGAAAAATAATAACATTGTGAATGAAATATATAAACGTCAAATTATTGATGTACAACTCAAACATAAACTTACATGTAATGCAGCTACAGCCCCAAGACTATATGGACTACTGAAAATTCACAAAGACAACACTTCACTCAGACCTATCTCATCGTCTACTTATAAAATTCCCATGTTACAAACTAGCAATACAACTTGCAACTCAAACGATTATAAAAAAATGGACAATCCTGGAAAATCACACGACAATTACCAAAAAACTATTCCAAAATATTCTTGAGTTCTGTTGACGTGACAATAATTACATATTTCGTTTGCGATGGAGTCTTATACCAGCAGGTATATGGAATGCCAATGGGTAACCCCCTATCCCCAACTGTAGCTGACATAGTTTTAGATAAAATACTTGACAACAGTTTGACTGAACTTAGATCCAACGACATTCATAAGCAAGTATGTAGACGATATTTTTGCTATAATTAAGAAGAAAGACGTGGAGGCCATACTTAAAACTCTAAATGCACAACACACGAAGATAAAATATACATGTGAAGAGGAAAGAAATAAAAGCGTGGCCAATCTAGACCTAGAAATCCATAGGACTAATAAAATTAAAACTACTTGGTACTCCAAATCAATATCCTCCTCCAAAATGATTACCTTTCACTCAAATCATCCTTGGAGCCAAAAGAAAAATGACACATCTTTATATATATTACGCTAAGCGATTTTTTGTAAGCACCATAACTTTTACACCGTTATACCGATTTTCGAAAATGTGGTGTCAGATGAAAGGGCTTGACCAGTAGATGTGCATGAAGGTTTAATTTTTTTAAAAAGGGTTGCCAGATGTTTGAAAATTTAATTTTGCTGTATAGTTTGTTTGATTTTTAAATTTTTGGTACCATATGAAGGGGCTTGACCTGATATTGAGCAATTTAATATAAATTTTTCAAAAAGGGTTGCCACCTGTTCAAAAATTCAGTTTTACGCTATAGTTTGTGTGATTTTTAAATTTGAGGTGTCATATGAAAGGACTTGGCATGGAAATGAGTAATTTATTAAAATTTTTACAAAAAGGGTGCCACCGTTCAATAATCCATTTTTGCGGTACAGTTTATCTCATTTTTAAATTTGAAGTGTCATGCATGCCCTAGCACTGAAGATGGGTAATAAAAGGAAAGGGAAGAGGAAAGTGAAAGGGACGGATATGGCGAAGGACAGGAAGCGAAAGAGGAAATATGAAAAATAAAATGGATAAAGGGAAAATAAAGCGCAAATAAAGGGGAAAGGGGAAGAGAAAGAGAACTAGAAAGAAAAGGAGGAGCGCGCCAAATGGCCTTTTGTAGGTCGCTTTAAGGTTACCATAGTCTAGCAAAATCCTCGGCACAAAACTTCACTATGGGGCTCCTTGGTCAAAATCTATGTATAAAAAATCTAGGTCCACAGAAAATAAAAATAACCAGTAGCTATGAAGGTATATCAAAAAATTTTCAAATGTGGCAATAAGTGGTCTTCCACCCTCAAATTGTCGCACAGTGTAATTGAAAGCCACAGCATCGCGTGGCCGGGTTTACTAGTTAGAAAGGAAATTCCCGAGAATAGGTCCATTTTGATTTTCATTAAAATCAGTTGGAAAATACGTGCACAATCGCCGTTGGAAAATGTTTGTGTAATTATTGTTGTTGCTGAAAATTCCTATGTTATTGTTATTGCAAAACACAACTGTCATAACTTTACCTAAGTATAATAATTTTTATAATATTTTCTGTTGCCTGCTTTTATGCGTAATAAATGGGTTGTGTCCAAACTAAAACAAAAAAAACCAGTGCCATCCAAACTAAGGTAAAAAAAATAATTTTGTATGAAAAACTCAATTAATTAAAAATGGGAAAGGGTTGTGCTTGAACTACAAATGGGGTTTGAATCAAATAAAGATAAATTTTAATAAAAAATATCATAACGTTAAAAATATTTTTGCATTCCGGAGTAGCTAAACTATAAGAAAACTGTCGATTTTCGACAGTAGCGGGAACTCCTAGTAAGAAATAAAAAGAAAAACGTTAGCTCACATAATAAAATAATATTCGTTTTGAAATTCTTAGGTTTAAATTAAGTTGGTTCGGTAAAACAATACAAGTACTGAGTTTGAGACGGCTATAAAAAAAAAAAACTAGCAGTCAGATTGGAGTACAGTAAAACCCGCATAAGTGCCTTGCCTAAAATTGACAGGAATTTGAGGTACTTAAGCGGGTTGTGTACTTATAAGAACCCGCTTTAGTACCTCAGGTTGGGTACTTAAACAACCCCGTTTTAGTACCTTCTGTTGGGTAGTTAAACATTTAATAATTTAAGAATATTGAAAATAACTTATTTAAACACAAACAAAAAATTTATTCGACAAAAAATATTTTGATTACATATTAATTAAAAACGTTCATATTGCATATACGCTCTTTGTTTTTACGAATCTTTATTTTATATGTATATATTTATCTTGATTTTCGAAAAATTAGTAATGGTATAAATAAACAATCGATTATAATGAATTGCCGCTTGAAAAAACCAATTGTATTCAGAAAGGTACTTAACCGGGGGAAAACGTACGTAAAATTTTATTTAATGCACAACAAATTATGGTACTTAGGCGGGTTGAGTATTTAAGCGGGGAGGTACTTAAAAGGGTAAATTTGTTCGATATTTTTTACAAAAGCCATAGTGTCTGCAGATGTTGGGTACTAAAACGGGTTAGGTGCTTAAGCGGGGAGGTACTAAAGCGGGTTTTACTATATTTCTTTTTGATTTGGTTGTACTATTTAGTCTAAAATTCCAAAATATCACTGCATATTGCATGAAGAGCATGTTGACAATTTGACTTTTTTCCGCGAAATCCCCAGTGTGCGACGTGCATGCGTGCGTGCGTGTGAGTCTGTGCCGTGAGTTTAGGTATCCAAATCTATTTTTCTGTCATCTTTTCATTATTGTATCCTCATTAATCAGGTAGGTAAAAGTCCGTTGGTGTCCTCTTGTGTGTTGTTAGTTACTATAAGTACCACAATACATCATATTCATACCAGGGTTGGGCATGATTCAACTAATTTTGAGTGCACTCAGCCTGCAACTACCACTCAAACCTGAGTGATAGTTAAATATCTGATTTTGATTTTGAATTTAACTACCACTAAATTTGAGTGGTAGTTACTTCTTGAAAATAACAACCATTAAATTTGAGTGGTAGTTAAATTCAAGATTTAACTCGAGTTTCAGTGGTAGTTAAATTCAAGATTTAACTCGAGTTTCAACTACCACTCAACTTTAGTGTTGGTAGCAAAAGTGCACAGAAGTCAGTCAAACCCCAAAAAAGCTTATGGAAAAACTTACATACATACATATCGTCGTACCATACGAAAACTAGCACTTTTAAAATTTCTGTCATACAATTTCTTTGTAAAAAATTCTGAAAGTGCTAGTTTTCGTATGGTACGACGATATGTATATGTATGCGTATAACTTATACATATGTATGTATGTACATTAAGTATACATAATTCAAGGGAAGGACATGTGCATCATAAAATCGGGATTTAACTACCACTCAATTTGTCCTATTTAAAATTTGGAACTTTTGGATTCACTAAAAGAAAACACTTCTGTGTACAACCAGAGTTC
Organism: Urophora cardui; assembly: GCA_960531455.1. Classification (NCBI taxonomy): domain Eukaryota; kingdom Metazoa; phylum Arthropoda; class Insecta; order Diptera; family Tephritidae; genus Urophora; species Urophora cardui. Next base: position 85,936,314 of record OY482673.1, on the reverse strand, counting down.
TGTGTGCACATTTCTGAAACAATTTTTTTAAAATTGGTGTTTCTAAATTCATGCCTTTGGAATTCATGAGGGGAACCGAGTCGGTAATTTCCCTCTCATTTTACATCAGTTATGATAAATAAATTTTTGGAACACATATCGTTTTAGGAATAATAGCATAAAAATGACCTTTTTCCGCGAATTTACCCGTTCTTCTTAACTATTGTACTTATATAAAATTTTGTTAATTTAATTTCTTTATAGAGCTTATTTTGGCCGATTTTTATAAAGCAAAAACGTTCGTTTTTATTTCTTTCCTCCTACGCGTTTCAGAGCTTATTTGGCCGATTTTTATAAAGCAAAAACGTTCGTTTTTCTTTCTTTCCTCCTACGCGTTTCAACACGCTCTGGCGCCTTCTTCAGGGAATCTATATTTATTTTTCAAGAAAACATTTAATTAGTACACACACAATCTATAACTCCTAAATGAATACCGTACCTTATTTTATAAAACGTTGTTAAAATTATTACAGCTGACATGATATACATATATGGATATTTACATGAATATTTACAGAATTACAATTAAACATTTACAAAGAGTACATCACATCTTTAAATATTTAAAAATTAAAATATTTGTCAAGTTATCACTGGTTTGTATGCACTGCTCATATCGTCTACGTCTTCTTTGAAATTTAATGCATTGTGTATTTTTTGTTGTATTCTCAGTCCTTCCAATGTCAGTCTTTTCTTTGCATTGTTTTCTATGTCCGAAATTCGCGCGTTTTGGTAATCGCTGTGTGTTCGCTGTTTGTCAGGTGTTGTGCTAAAGCTATTCTGAACTTTTTATTTTTTGCGTCTGCTTTGTGCTCATTTATTCTAACTCCCAAAGCTATTTTTTTAAGCAGAATATTGAATGTCGAAATTAAAGAAGCGAATATAAGAATAAAAATGGTTCAAAAAACTATCAGACAAATCAGTCAAAAATTACATAAAAGGCTCGATGTGAAAGACTACGAGTTAGTGACGGAGAACCAAAAACAATATTTAAAAAGCTCAACAACGACTATTGACCCAAATCCTAACAACAAAATTCAAATGCAAGTCAAAACCAATAAAATGGATAAATTTGGACTGCGATCGAACGAAGACTGGTTCGTTAATTTAACAAATATCCAAATTCCACAAGAATGCAGATGGCTTTTATCGCTTGGAAACAAATTTGCACTGCCAACATCCAATCATTCTCACCTATAGAATTAATAGCTGACATTGAGCAAGCCGTACAAACAAATGAAGACGAGAGACAAAAGGATACTATCCGATGTAATATCGCTCGTAAAATAAATAGCTATAGGAATAATATTAAGTTAAAACCTAAGGAAAGATTTATTTTAAACATTTTTAAGAAAAACTATAAAATTCATGAGGGAAAATAGGGGTTCTGTAGTTATACCAAAGACAGAAAAAGGGAACAAACCAGTAATGAAAACAGACTACAATAAGAAAATGAAGGACCTTCTAAGTGACAAATGTACATACAAGACACTAAGAACTGATCCGTCACAACAATTGTTAAGGAAAAATAATAACATTGTGAATGAAATATATAAACGTCAAAATATTGATGTACAACTCAAACATAAACTTACATGTAATGCAGCTACAGCCCCAATACTATATGGACTACTGAAAATTCACAAAGACAACACTTCACTCAGACCTATCTCATCGTCTACTTATAAAATTCCCATGTTACAAACTAGCAATACAACTTGCAACTCAAACGATTATAAAAAAATGGACAATCCTGGAAAATCACACGACAATTACCAAAAAACAATTCCAAAATATTCTTGAGTTCTGTTGACGTGACAATAATTACATATTTCGTTTGCGATGGAGTCTTATACCAGCAGGTATATGGAATGCCAATGGGTAACCCCCTATCCCCAACTGTAGCTGACATAGTTTTAGATAAAATACTTGACAACAGTTTGACTGAACTTAGATCCAACGACATTCATAAGCAAGTATGTAGACGATATTTTTGCTATAATTAAGAAGAAAGACGTGGAGGCCATACTTAAAACTCTAAATGCACAACACACGAAGATAAAATATACATGTGAAGAGGAAAGAAATAAAAGCGTGGCCAATCTAGACCTAGAAATCCATAGGACTAATAAAATTAAAACTACTTGGTACTCCAAATCAATATCCTCCTCCAAAATGATTACCTTTCACTCAAATCATCCTTGGAGCCAAAAGAAAAATGACATATCTTTATATATATTACGCTAAGCGATTTTTGTAAGCACCATAACTTTTACACCGTTATACCGATTTTCGAAAATGTGGTGTCAGATGAAAGGGCTTGACCTGTAGATGTGCATGAAGGTTTAATTTTTTTTAAAAAGGGTTGCCAGATGTTTGAAAATTTAATTTTGCTGTATAGTTTGTTTGATTTTTAAATTTTTGGTACCATATGAAGGGGCTTGACCTGATATTGAGCAATTTAATATAAATTTTTCAAAAAGGGTTGCCACCTGTTCAAAAATTCAGTTTTACGCTATAGTTTGTGTGATTTTTAAATTTGAGGTGTCATATGAAAGGACTTGGCATGGAAATGAGTAATTTATTAAAATTTTTACAAAAAGGGTGCCACCGTTCAATAATCCATTTTTACGGTACAGTTTATCTCATTTTTAAATTTGAAGTGTCATGCATGCCCTAGCACTGAAGATGGGTAATAAAAGGAAAGGGAAGAGGAAAGTGAAAGGGACGGATATGGCGAAGGACAGGAAGCGAAAGAGGAAATATGAAAAATAAAATGCATAAAGGGAAAATAAAGCGCAAATAAAGGGGAAAGGGGAAGAGAAAGAGAACTAGAAAGAAAAGGAGGAGCGCGCCAAATGGCCTTTTGTAGGTCGCTTTAAGGTTACCATAGTCTAGCAAAATCCTCGGCACAAAACTTCACTATGGGGCTCCTTGGTCAAAATCTATGTATAAAAAATCTAGGTCCACAGAAAATAAAAATAACCAGTAGCTATGAAGGTATATCAAAAAATTTTCAAATGTGGCAATAAGTGGTCTTCCACCCTCAAATTGTCGCACAGTGTAATTGAAAGCCACAGCATCGCGTGGCCGGGTTTACTAGTTAAATCTAATTGACAAAATTTTCAAACTTAGTGACCAGGAGTACAGAGAAAACAATAAAGAGAAAATTTGAAAAATCCTACACAAGAACGGATACCCAAACGCAATAATAGAAAAATTGATAACAACAAAATTCAGTGAGATCGAAAGTTAAAACCACACTAATAATACAATAACAACAAAAGAACAAAACAAAATTTTCAAAGGCATATCTTATATACCGGGGTTGACAGACAGGAAATCAATAGACAAAATTATGCCCAAAAACAAAATCACTTTTGCATATCGACCATACCACACATTCAACACTATATTTACAAACACAAAAGACAAAATGGAAAAAGAGCAGCAACACAACCAGGGTTCGGAAATTCTCACTCACATTCATTCACGTTCGCGAGCGAGAATATTTCAAATTATTTTTTTCGTTCATTTATCACGAGTGAGAAATGCAAAAAAAAATTATGCTTCTCACTCGCGATAAGTGAACAAAAAAAAAATTTCCATATTTTTCACTCACGAGCGAAAAATAAAAAACCAAAATTTCTCACTCACATGTGATAAAACCGAACTAAGCCGGCTTCGGCTGTTCACATATGAGAAAAGCAATGCGAGAAATACTGATCGCGAGCAGTATTTTAGCGTTCACGAAAAGATTTTCTCATGGACATTTTTCAGCTGCGTTGTATGGGAGGAAATGCAAGCAGATTTTCGCAGTTGCCTTAGCCAAGCATTTGTGCGTACATATGTATCTACATATTTATGTATGGTTGGGTGTATGCATACAAAGGAATGGTTTGCATACCCTGTAGGGAAAATCTCTAGTTCCGAACTAGGTCGCTTCTAGTGCATTTTTCGACACTACTAGTGCGAGCTAAATCTCTTTTGCATGTTATCAACTGGCGAATTTAATACGGCGATGTCCTAGGCGGTGTCAATTGTCACTATCTGCACTACATTTTCGATAGTTCCGAACTAGTACTAAATTCTACAGTTTACACTAGTTCGTTTATTGGCACAATTTCGATAGTTCTGAACTAGCTACATGTACCTACAAATTCTACAGTTTTACATCTGCCGCTTAAGTGCAGTCTTTGACACACTTTATGAAAGTAGCGCGATGGCCGACTGGCTAACGCATGTGCCTTTCAATCTGAGAGCCGCTGGTTCGAATCCTGTCGGTATCAAGTTGGATGATAATTTTTTTTTTTTATTTTTTTTAAACTAATATTTTTTTATTTATTTATTAATTAAAAATTTACAATAATATTTAAAAAGTAATAAAATTAAAAAAAATTAAAAATAAGCCTGAGGGATCGAAAAATCATAATTAGGGGAACATTTCATTTCATACAAGATGCAAATAGAAAACTCTTTATATGAAATGCTTCACTATACATCTGAGAATTGCAGAAATATACAAAGCAGACGGCAATTGAACCAACGAAAAATTTTCATAGAAGTGCATATAAATCAAAGTGTGTCTTATAATGGTCACTCAATTCACTCCTTCTGAATTGGTGAGGGTCTATTTAAAATTTATCTAGTTCCTTTTTGACACCTTTTCGGTAGTTCGGAACTAGAAATTTTGCTCACTAGTTATTGAGTTCCCTGCAGGGTATGAACATATGTGTGTATATACATACATATTATTTATGTATACGTATTCAATATTATCTCGGATTGCCTGCGATCTTTAGTAGAAGCCGGGTAACTAAATTTCCCTTGTGTATTATAATTACATTATTGAGTCTTTTTTTATAATTTTTTTTTTTTTTTTGCAAATACATACATACATATGTGACGAGTTCTTAATAGCCATTTTTATAGCAAATGTAGGTATATAGATGCTAGCTCCTTTTTTATACCTATTTAGGAAGGTTTTTGAACGTGGAATGATATAAATACATACCTAAATATGTATGTACCCAGCAGTATTTGAGGTAAGGAGGTGCATATTCAGTAGAATATTCAGTATGAAAAATAACCTGAAACTGAGTTCAAAATTCATTGCTGAAAAAATAACTGAACACGAAGTGAAGCCATCAGGTGTATTGAAATATATGCTATGGAAGTTCTCCCTGCGTATTCAGGCCTTTTTTCATACAGAAACTCTCCCTTCTCGTTCTGCAGTTTTTAGGTAGTTGATTTTCGACGCCACCTCTATATAAAAACGAAAGAGAAAGTTCAGATTTTAGAACTACATCTCTACTGAATATTCAGTAGGAAATATGTGCTGTTTTCCAACTGATAAATACTGCTGGGTATATACATAAGTATATATGTACATATGTGCATACATATGTACATATGGATGTATCAATGAAAGTACTTAGGTAGCACTTTTTTGTCCTTGGATTTCATTTTTTTTTGAGAGGCTTTACAATCCGCCCAAACTACACACATACATAAATATTTTTTTATTGTTCGTAAAGCTGAAATACCCCTATCTAGGTACTAAGTTTGGTAATGATATGTGAATATGTATATGCATATGGGCTAATCCTGAAAAAGTCAACCCAGAGCATGAAATTGAAAATGGTCCAAACTTTATTCTTAAACTCAGGCTGAGAAAAATCACCAAAAAATAATAATTTTCACTAAGGCTTTTTTATTAGCAAAGTATCATTTTTTTTTTCTTCGCGGGTTTTGCTTATTGAAAAGAGTTATATTATTGTTACACGCTCTAATCATTCTACATAGAACGTAATTTAATTTAAGAGTATAAAATTTGCGAAGCTAGTAAGAATAAAGGAGTTTTTTTTACTTTAAAATTTCGCTTATCCTTTTGTCGCGTGCGTTACCAAAAAACTATATAAATAGTTATTAAAACTAGGAAACCACTTGAAATAAAAAAAAATTTCAGTGACAAAGTAAGTTTGTGTACCTTTTTCCAAAAATAAAATCAGTGTTGTCCGAAAGCTGAATGTTACAACTTTATATGTGTTTTAAATTTGTCGCGTGCGTTACCGTAAGTGCAAAACTCAATCTATATACATATATAATTAAACAAAGTAAAAAAAAAATTTTAAAAGCTTTTATATTTAATATTAATATAAAAATTTACTAAAAAGGAAAAAAAATAAATTTATAATATTTTTGAACAAGATTTATATTACTCCTTAGTTCATTTGGATTTTAATTTCAATCTAAGCATACATTTAACGTATTTCTTCAAAGCATTTCTGTATATGTATCAAAATCAAATGAAATTAAGATCCAAATGAACTAAGGAGTAATATAAATCTTGTTCAAAAATATTAAAAATTTATTTTTTTTCCTTTTTAGAAAATTTTTATATTAATATTAAATATAAAAGCTTTTAAATTTTTTTTTTTACTTTGTTTAATTATATATGTATATAGATTGAATTTTGCACTTACGGTAACGCACGCGACAAATTTAAAACACATATAAAGTTGTAACATTCAGCTTTCGGACAACACAGATTTTATTTTTGGAAAAAGGTACACAAACTTACTTTGTCACTGAAATTTTTTTTATTTCAAGTGGTTTCCTAGTTTTAATAACTATTTATATAGTTTTTTGGTAACGCACGCGATAAAAGGATAAGCGAAATTTTAAAGTAAATAAACTCCTTTATTCTTACTAGCTTCGCAAATTTTATACTCTTAAATTAAATTACGTTCTATGTAGAATGATTAGAGCGTGTAACAATAATATAACTCTTTTCAATAAACAAAACCCTCGAAGAAAAAAAAATGATACTTTGCTAATAAAAAAGCCTTAGTGAAAATTATTATTTTTTGGTGATTTTTCTCAGCCTGAGTTTAAGAATAAAGTTCGGACCATTTTCAATTTCATGCTCTGGGTTGACTTTTTCAGGATTAGCCCATATGCATATACATATTCACATATCATTACCAAACTTAGTACCTAGATAGGGGTATTTCAGCTTTACGAACAATAAAAAAATATTTATGTATGTGTGTAGTTTGGGCGGATTGTACCGCCTCTCAAAAAAAAATGAAATCCAAGGACAAAAAAGTGCTACCTAAGTACTTTCATTGATACATCCATATGTACATATATACTTATGTTTATACATACATGTTTAGGTATGTATGTATATCATTCCACGTTCAAAAACCTTCCTAAATAGGTATAAAAAAGGAGCTAGCATCTACATACCTACATTTGCTATAAAAATGGCTATTAAGAACTCGTCACATATATATGTATGTATTTGCAAAAAGCAAAAAAAAACAAAAATTATAAAAAAAGACTCAATAATGTAATTATAATAAACAAGGAAAATTTAGTTACCCGCCTTCTACTAAAGATGGCAGGCAATCCGAGATAATATTGAATACGTATACATAAATAATATGTATGTATATACATACATATGTTCATATGCAAACCATTCCCTTGTATGCATACACCCAACCATACATAAATATGTAGATACATATGTACGCACAAATGCTTGGCTAAGGCAACTGCGAAAATCTGCTTGCATTTCCTTCCATACAACGCAGCTGAAAATGTCCATGAGAAAATCTTTTCGTGAACGCTAAAATACTGCTCGCGATCAGTATTTCTCGCATTGCTTTTCTCATATGTGAACAGCCGAAGCCGGCTTAGTTCGGTTTTATCACATGTGAGTGAGAAATTTTGGTTTTTTATTTTTCGCTCGTGAGTGAAAAATATGGAAATTTTTTTTTTGTTCACTTATCGCGAGTGAGAAGCATAATTTTTTGTTGCATTTCTCACTCGTGATAAATGAACGAAAAAAATAATTTGAAATATTCTCGCTCGTGAAAATTCTCACAAATGAATGAAAATGAGTAATCATAAATGAGAATTTCCGAACCCTGCACAACGTTATATATGAAATACCACGCAAAGGGAAAAAGGACGAGAGCTGTAACAAAATTTATATAGGAATAACAAAAAGAGCTTTGGGAGTTAGAATAAATGAGCACAAAGCAGACGCAAAAAATAAAAAGCTCAGAACAGCTTTAGCACAACACTTAACAAACAGCGAACACACAGCTGATTACCAAAACGCGCGAATTTTGGACATACAGTGGCGGACAACAGTCTACATACACCCCCTATTTTTGCTATATCACGGAACCAACAACAATAAAAGAAAAAGTAAAAATGCAGTTTTATTTCACACCTTTTTTTAACTACAATAAGCAAAATGAAACTCTTTTTTAATAAGAAATTAAAAAAATATTGGCGAATTTCACAAAATCAATGCTGACAAAAGTGTACATACAGCACGAGGTTACTGTCGTTCACACTTCTACGCTGCGTTGTGATAACGGTAAAATACCGTTATTTGTTTCTTCGATCGATTTTGTTATTTTTGCAACTATTCACTTAGATCAATCAGTTTTTGTTTGCACGTTATACTATTAACAATGGCTCCGCGAAAAGAAATTTCAGTTGATGTCAGAAATTTAGTTATAAAACACAAATCGGAAAACAAATCATATGGTGAAATAGCAAAACTATTAAAGTTGAGCCGCGCAACAGTACAAACGATAGTTAGAAACCACAAAAGTAATGGTTGTACCGAAAATAAACCGCGTTCTGGCCGACCGAAAAAACTATCACGCAGAGATGTAAGCGTTATACTTAAAGAAGTAAACATAAATCCAAAAGTCACTGCTCCGAATTTGGTCGAACACTTAGAAAACATGACACAAAAGTGTGTACATGCACGCACAATAGGAAGATATCTGAACTATAACGGTTTTCGTAGTAGAACACCACGCAAAAAACCTCTTATTAGTGAAAAAAATCGAAAACTTCGCTTAGAATTTGCTAATAAACATAAGGAAAAGGGAATGGACTTTTGGCAAAAGGTTTTGTTCACAGATGAGTCGAAGTTCAATATATTTGGAAGTGATGGGAGGACAAAAGTTTGGAGGAAAGCAAATACTGAAATGAATCAGAAAAATTTGGTATCAACCGTCAAACATGGTGGCGGCAGCGTAATGGTTTGGGGAGCAGTTGCGGCATCTGGAGTTGGAAAATTAGCATTTATCGAAGGTATTATGGATCGTTATAAATATAAATCATTGTTGGAAGAAAATTTGAAGCCTTCGGTGGATGATTTGGAACTTGGTGCTGGTTGGATCTTCCAACAAGATAACGATTCAAAGCACACAGCCCGAGTTGTCAAGGACTGGTTACTATATTATGAGCCAAGGCAATTACACACACCACCACAAAGTCCAGATTTAAATGTAATAGAACATGTATGGGAGATTTTGGACCGAAAAATTAGAAAACACCAGATTTCTAGCGCAGCAGTAGTCAAAGATCGAATAACAGAGGCTTGGAACAGTATAACCTCTTCGGAGTTGACAAATTTAGTAGCCTCAATGCCATGACGACTTCAAGCAGTTATTAATGCAAAGGGAGGACCTACTAAATACTAAATAATAATAAAATAGAGAATAAAGATAAGTTTTCTTTCTGAGAAAAGCTTTGTTTTGTACTGTATGTACACTTTTGTCAGCACTGATTTTGTGAATTTCGCCAGTATTTTTTTAATTTCTTATTAAAATAGAGTTTTCTTTTATTTATTGTAGTTAATAAAAGGTTTGAAATAAAACTGCATTTTTACTTTTTCTTTTATTGCTGTTGGTTCCGTGATATAGCAAAAATAGGGGGTGTATGTAGACTTTTGTCCGCCACTGTAGAAAACAAAGCAAAGAAAAGACTGACATTGGAAAGACAGAATACAACAAAAATACACAATGAATTAAATTTTAAAGAAGACGCAGACAATATAAGTAGTGCATACAAACCAGTGATAACCTGACGAATATTTTAATTTTAAGATATTTAAAGATGTGATGTACTCTTTGTAATTATTTAATTGTAATTCTGTAAATATCTATATATGTATATCTTGTCAGCTGTAATAATTTTAACAACGTTTTATAAAATAAGATACGGTATTCATTTAGGAATTATAGATTGTGTGTGTACTAATTAATTGTTTTCTTGAAAAATAAAAATATAGACTCCCTGAAGAAGACACCATAGCGTGTTGAAACTCGTAGGAGGAAAAAAAGAAAAACAAACGTTTTTGATTTATAAAAATCGGCCAAAAGAAGCTCTATAAAGAAAGAAATTATACATATACATACCATGGCGTAACAGAAAGAAATTTGTTAATTTAATTTAAATTTTTTTTTTTGGATGTAGCGACAGCTGTTACACCTTAGATCCTTCTACTACTACTTTTGCTTCTGGCAAGAATCGAACTTGCGCACTTTGCAGTACAATGACTACATCTTAGCAGTAGTCTTAGAGGGATCTAAGGTGAATCAACCAAGTTACAAAAAAATTTTAGTTAAAAAATAAATAAAAATAGAATATAACCTGGGCCTGTGCTCGTTAAATAAAATAAATTCTTGATTTAAGTTACTCTAAATTTAAATTACTTGAACTAATCGTTAAGACTCCGGTTGGGACATTGGTCCTTATGCATAAAAGCTTAGCTCTTTCTCAAGATACTCAACTCAAACTTAATCTCGAGAAATAACCAAATAATTTAAATTTATTGGATGGGGTTTTATTATTTTATAATTTTTCTATGAGATAAACCTAATTTGGTTGGCAAAATCAAACAATTTTAATAATTTTTATGCATACAAAATGCCTATTTTACGAAAAAAACTGAGTATGAGCTAAAGCTCGATTTTTATGCATTATGTCGCGTTCGCGATGTCACGTTGCAAAGTTTTTCTTAAGCTTATAAAAATCGAACGAGTGCATATATTTCCACGACAAAACCACCAGTGGAGAGCTACATTATTCTTCTTTTATCCCTAATCATTACTTTTCAAATGTTGGACTAATATTCGCAGAGTTTTTCACTTTTCTAATAGCACCTTCTTCCACATTTTGTCACATTCGCCATCACCCTGTAAATGCTAATATCTCAGAAATTTCAAACCGATAGTACTACTTATTTGCTTCGATTATAATGCTATTCAAGTGCTCTCTAAAATAAGAATAAGATATTTACACCCTTATTACGGTTGTCGTCGTCGACGTCGTTGTCACTTTTCAGTCGACATCACGTCGTCTCGACGTCGTCGTCATATCGACGCAAAATCGGTATTAGCTAAGCGTATTGAGACGACGTCGACTGTTTATCGGTAAACCGAATGACGAAAGTACCATCCCTATAATTTCTGCACTAGCTGTTTGATTTTATTTACAATCTGTGCGCAATTTTTTCCGTTTTTTTTATTTTGATAATTTATTTCTTTATTATAAATGTATGTATGTATATGATTCATCAAGTTTTAGCGATGAACATAGCAATGAAGTGCTCGAGTAATTAAGAAATAAAAGAATGGTTTTGTACCCCATTAAAAACCTTTGGGTCGGCTTCGGTATGTGCACTCACCGAATTTATTTTTAAACTGGTGGGAAGTTTTAATGAAACTAGCAGGAAATATTCTGCGGATGTTAGTTCTACTAATTTTAACACTCCCGTAATAAAATTTTAAAAACAAAAATGCATACATACCAAATTTTCTTCTTGTCACTATTAAACGCAGCGTCGACGAAAATGGCAACGAGTGACCGTCGACGTCGACTTAGCTGATACCAAATATGTTTCGATAGTTGTCACAAGTTATCGACTTTACCATACGTAATACCGATTTTGATAAGTCGTCGCCGACACCGTCGAGTGAGTGTCGACGACGCCAACCGTAATAAGGGTGTTAACTATATGCATCCTTTATTAGGCTTTGAAGCCGTACGAACGTCACGTTCGCCCATATGTATGTATCTACGTACATACATACATTTGTATATATCTAATTTATGTATATACATATACACGTTTTTATTTAAGCGTGAGCAATGGCAACAAATTGAGGAACCTGGGCCGCCATCACGTCCGGGCTTGCCGACGCGAGTTATTGTGGTATCTGATCCACCCATCGGGAATCCACCACATGCCAATCGCCCATTACCACCGACTCCTAAAAGCTCAGAGCCATCTGCTCAAACGCCACAACAGCAGCAGCGAAATTCGCAAAATAATATCAAACCCACGGTAGGTACATGACATATATATGTAAATATATCAATTGCTAGTTGAGTAGTTGTTATTGTCATGCTTAAATAACTAAAATAATACATCTGTGTAAACAAAAGTTAGCATTTTAATGTGGACAAAATTTGCTACAGCAATTCCTAAGGGTGTTTTAGTTTTTGTTCACAAATGTATTTTTATTTTCATTTTTTCTATGTGTGATCCCTCTTTTCCAATAAAACATATTAATTTTTTGCTTTGGACACGGATACATAAAAACGTTTAAAAATGTTTGCTGCTTGCACATATGTGTTTTCAATATCATGAAAATTATTATACATATGAATACCACACACATTCATCATCAAAAACGAAACAGTTGCCACCAAGGAGACCAGAGGTATGTTTCCAAATTTAAATCATACGCCAAAAATTACACGTACATATTACACTTTATTGCTTTTTTATCATATGTAGGTATGTTTTAAAAAAATTCATAATTTGGCTATAATTTTTGATACATACTGAAATTTGTAGGAAAATAATTATACTATTCTCTTCTTGGTTCTTTTATTGAGAATATTTTATAATTATTGACTAGTTTAAATATTATTAATATATTAGGGGGATTCACTATCCATAGCATAACCCTAGCAATTGCAAAGTTTTACAACACACAAAAACAAAACACAGAAGGAAATTAATTGTGACCCTGTGTCAGCTGACATTTGCCAATTGCTAATTTCAATTTCAGCATCCGAATGTTACTTAATTTGTTATGTCTTGTGTGTATTTATTAAATTTACAAAAATAAAATGATTTGTTTATTAAAAACGGTAATGGTTTTTTTGACGAATTTTCTGTTTTTAGTTTCTTGGATCTACTTCGCTCTCATTAGTAACAAACGAGTATTTATTAAATCTACAAAAATAAAATGATTTGTTGGGGTAAGTGGAAAAAATTCAACAACTATTTACAGCGAAGGTTGAGTGTATAGCACCGGTGCATCCACTTCCGAAAAGAAAGCTGATGATCGAAAATGGTTTTTCGTGAAATAGCTATACACTCAACCTTCGCTGTAAATAGTTGTTGAATTTTTTTCCACTTACCCCAACAATTAAAAACTGAATTAAAATAAACCTTTCGTGCTAAGCACTAAAAACTCTTTCAAGTAAAATTGTTAACGTTGTTTGGTATATACATAAAATAAATACCAACAACAATGTTCATTGCGAACTGCCTACAACAAAAATTCAGCACGTTTGTGGAGAATATATGCAAAAGCATATACACACTAACGTTAATGTTGAAAATGAAAAAAAAAGGCAAAAGTGGGGAAAATCCAACAGCTTGCACAGAGTCTCAATGGCCGAGTGTGTTTATGCGTTGGGTCATTGCGGCTGAAGATGGAATGGACTCGGGTTCATTCCCCGGTGCATCCACTTCCGAAAAGAGTGCTGATGATCGAAAATGGTTTTTCTTGAAATAGCTATACGCTCAACCTTCGCTGTAAATATTTGTTGAATTTTTTCCACTTACCCCAACAATTAAAAATTGAATTAAAATAAAAATTTCGTGCTAAGCACTAAAAACTCTTTCGCATAAAATGATTTGTTTATTAAAAACAGTAACGGTTTATTTTTGACGAATTTTCTGTTTTTCGTTTCTTGGATCTGCTTCGGTCTCATTAGTAACAAACGAGTATACAACGTTTGCAGTTGTAGCAGCTCAGCATTTTGTCTACACTGTAGCCGCTACACCTCCAATCGGTGATTTTTATACTTAACTGTACTATTACACAGAGTATTATAGTTTTGGTTTCATAACGGTGGATTGTAACAGAATGAAATAATCGAGATAGATATAGACCTATATATATTAACTAGCAAATACCCGTTGCTTCGCATTGAGGAATAATAGTTAACCAAAGTCAAGTCAAGTCAACTCAAGTCAATTCAACTCAAGTCAATTCAAGGCAACTCAAGTCAATTCAAGTCAAGTCAATTCAAGTCAATTCAAGTCAAGTCAACTCAACTCAAATCAAGTCAAGTCAACTTAAGTCAATTCAAGTCAAGTCAAGTCAAGCCAAGTCAATTCAAGTCAAATCAAATCAAATCAAGCCAAGTCAAGTCAAGTCAAGCCAAGTGAAGCCAAGTTAATTTAAGTTAAGTTAAGTTATTTCGGGGTTACCTGAAACCGTTCCCAACAATTTTCATTTGATACCAATATCGCTCAAAAAGATCCGGGTCCGCTTTTTTACCCATATCTGGGGACCCGGTCTAGGAATCATTATGAATAGAACTCCATGTAAAACCCTTGTTCAAAAGCTTTCATTTCATACTAATATTGCTCCGAAACATTCCGGGTTAATCGGTCCAGTACATTTTGACCCATATTTGGGGACCCGGCCTAGGTATCACAAATAACATAATTCTACGTCGAAGTCCTCATCAAGACCTTTCATTTGGTAGCAATATCGCTCAGAAATATTCGAGGGCCATCCGGTTCCACGTTTTGACCCATATCAGAAGACCCGTCATGGAAATCACAATGAAAATAGGTCTGTGTTAAAGCCTTGCTCAATACCTTTAATTTCATACCAGTATCGTTCAACCACATTCCGGAGTCATCTGGGTCCACATTCTTACCCAGACTGGGGAGGATATCTAGGCATCACAATGAAAAGAACTCTATGTTGAAGCCCTGTTCAACACCTTTCATTTAATGCCAATATCGCACGTGTAGGTGCAGGCGTTCTTGAGTTATACATAGCATACTATGCATGCATAAACAGGTTTTTGATTGTCACCGAGCCAAACAACCAACCGTGCACAAACAAACATATGAGTCGCCTACGCTGCGCTGCCTGGCACGACTGCGACGCCTCCACTGAACACGGCAAATGACCAAACTAATCTGTCTATGCTTGCGCTTTTTTGAGTTTTTCGAAATTTAAAACCGGGAAAAAGGTATTAAAGTGTCAGAAATGCGCAAAAAAAAGTACATGGTTCTCGAGAATTTACCATTTGTGACATTTTAAAAAAAGAATTATTAAAATCGGTCCAGTAGTTTTTGAGTTATCGCGTTACATACATTTTCCATACAATCAATTTTTTATAATTAGTATAGAAATCAGGGTGAAGAGAGAAATCGATTGAGCCATGTCCGTCCGTCTGTCCGTCTGTGCGCACTCTAACTCGCGCAAAACTTGAAATATTTTGATGAAATTTGGAATGCAAGTTGGTATCGAGACTGGGACGGTTAGTATTGAAAACGGGCGAAATCGGACCATGGCCACGCCCACTTTCCCTATATAGTAAAAATCGGAAATTTTGTATCTCAGTCACTAATAGAGTTGGAGTCAAAAAATTTTACCCACGTATTGAGCTCAGGCCCTTATGAAGAAATTTTATGAAGTTTTGGAAAATGGGCGGTGCCACACCCACTTATTAAGGGCCAACCATTGAAAGTTTTATAAGCCATAACTCAGAAACCGTAGCAGATATAACGATGAAATTTGGTATGCGTGATTTACTTACTTAGGCAAACGTTTGGAAGGAAAATTCTCAAAATCGGTTGACGGATATTATAGTGTCCTAATAAAAACATTTTAAGCGATCTCTCTGTCAAATATAAAGATATATCATTGAAATTTTATGGTAGGAGTCCAACTATGAACACAAAAATTTTGGAAAATGAGCGTGGCACCGCCTCCTTTTAGAAGCAGGAATATACGAGATTTCTTAGCCTATAACTCAACAAATAATTGAGATATTATGACGAAACTTGGTGTATAGACTTTTTTAACTTGTGGTAATACATGTTCAAAATTTTAGCGAAATTGGTTTACGGCCACACCCACTTTTATACATGGGAACTATAAAGTGGCCTAATAACAACATAGCGATATCTCTGTCGAATATAAAGATATTTCATTGAAATTTTGTGGCATGAGTTCCACAATAGACCGGAAACAAAAAATATAAAAATTTTGGAAAATGGGGGTGACACCGCCTCTTTTTAGACAAAGGAATCTACGAGATTTCGGAGCCCATAACTCGACAAATGATTGAGATATTATGACGAAACTTGGTTTATACACTTTTATAACTTGTGTTTATAGACACGCAAAAATTTATTGAAATCGGTTTATGATGTAATAAATGGAAACGTTATTTTGGTTTTAGTGTCGAAACACGAATTGCCTTTATTATTGAAAGTTGATTTCTTTTATACCAAATTTGTTCTTATGTACTACTTATTTACTAAAATACCTATTTACTCTAATTCTTAAATGTATAGACTTAAAATAACAACGAAACAGTGAGAAAGTCTATTTCTCGTATTTTGTATAAATGTACAGTGGTGGCCTGATAATTAGAAACGATTCACGCAGGTATCAAAATCAATGTACAAATTTTGTCTAAGAGCATTATTGGGAATTATTGCCATCCTTTAGGATAGACTAGGCAATGGACATTGTTGTCGTATAAACATGTATTCCATTGAGGTAATATTTCCTCTAAAAAATCTTTTTATATCCCTACCCATAAGTTTTTGGCTGGCCTCATAATTAGAAACGCCAACATTCTCTTGGAATATTTCGCTGTTTTTTTGTTTTGTTCTCGAAATATAGTATCCTTTGAGTACCCAACGGATATATTGTGCAGAATTAATACATTAAAGCAATTTAACTGGTCAAAGACCAGTCCCCCATCAAAAAATTGAAAAGTTAAAAGTGTACCACCATCTTATGGATAAAATGTCGATACTGGTAGTAGCATAGGGGTTTGGATGCTTCTATAAAACGTTAATTGTAGCAGTTAACATATACCGTAATAATAACCTATCTGCAATTTAATCCAAGAAGCGAGGACACACCGTTGGTGCATCGGACGAAAAAACTCGGATGAGTGAAAAATATAGTATTATGGAACAATAGCATTGCGCCATCGCAATGGTTGAAACATACCACTATTATAAAAAAATATGTTCTATACCGATGAAACTCAGCTTAATTTGTTACAATTTCATGCTGAAGTGTACTTCGAGCGATTCCAAGCAAAATTTTATATCCCAGATGTCATTCGAGAATTGTGAAATATAGAGGTGGGTCGATTGTGGTGTATGGGGTGTTTTTTTGGCCTGTCACATGTCCAGTCATCGCTGTAATGGTGATAATGGATCAAAAACATTACAGTAGCAATTTAGTAAACCCTATCGAGCCACATTCCCTTCAGAATATGCCATCTCATTACGTTTTTCGGTATGATACCACAGGGAAACCCTCCTCAAGATTTGTAAAAAGTGGGTTATCGGTCAAAAATTTTGTATTTTGGTGTTATTTTTCGCAAGAGCCTGTTCTCGTATAAATTTTAGGTTTGTTGGCTAATACCAAAAGAGATCCCATGCTCAAAAATTAGTGTTTTAGTGATGAACTCTGCTGGTTGATTCAACAAATTTCACACCACCATACAAAAAATAATTTTATAAAAGATAGTACATGCACAAATATTTGTGTAAATACATGTAAAATCTATGAATATTCGTGGATGTACTTTGCGAATGTTTGTCAACAACTACTGATTATGTTTATAAACAAGAAGTGTGGAGACATTTCCCTAAAATAATGCTGTGGATATTAGCTGAGGTTTGTTATACTCAGCTGTACTAGTACACAGAGTATTATAGTTTTAATCACATAACGGTGGATTGAGCCATGTCCGTCCTTCCGTCTGTAAACACTCTAACTCGCGCAAAAATTGAGATATTTTGATGAAATTTGGAATGCAGGTTGGTATCGAGACTGGGACGGTTGGTATTGAAAATGGGCGAAGTCGGACCATGACCGCGCCCACTTTCCCCATATAGTAAAAATCGGATATTTTGTATCTCAGTCACTAATAGAGCTGGAATGACAAAATTTCACCTACGTACGAGGGTGCTCTATATATTTTTAGCCTAATAATGAAAAAGTGCTCGCCTGCTATGCCAGAGGTCTCGGGTTCAAACCCCAGTCCGAGCAAACACCAAAAAAATTTATCTAATTAGTAAAAATCCAATTATTGTGTTTTTAGGAGCAGCGGTCACCTCTCGGCAGTCTGCGGCATACCCTCCGAGTGTATTTCTGCCATGAAAAAGCATCTCACAAAAATGCATTCGCCGTTCGGAGCCGGCATAAAACTGTAGGTCCACCCAATTAGTAGGAAAAAACAAAAAAAGCAGCCAGTGTTGCCAGATTTTTTTTGTCCCAAATCGTCAACTTAAAAATAAAAATCGTCATCCATTTTTTGCCCCATCTGCGACAAATGCAATCATGTTTTCATAAGGAACATTGTTTTCGATGAAATACTGTTTTATCGTATTATGTAAACTGATAGCGTCGCAGGTTTCAACACGGACCAAACCAAAAAAAGTCTTTCACTGAAAAGTTTATACATACTCTCACTACAAGACTGAGTAATTTCGTATTACTTAAGTATATCAGTGGATTCATCAACGCACAATGAAAATTTAGTTGTTCGGATTATGGCACACAGCGATTCTAGCTGGTAGGTACTGCCCAAGAGCGTTCTGAATAATAATTGTTGCTTGTGTTTTTCCACACGATAAAGCTGCCGCCGTTTTATAATCGTCGAAACTGCTTTTTATACACTTTACAAGATCATCTACGGCGGAGATTGGTAGATTATGTTGAGCAATGAATGTACTTATTCTATTCGTGTGGCAGTGCGCTCAGAACAAGGCAATGCTACATTTTAATGTAGTAAAAGGATTTATGAAAAACAAATACCAGTGTTGGAAAAGGATTGAAGAAAACCAATCAGATTGCCTTAATTTTTTTTGTCTAATTATGGAAATTTGTATAAAGTAATTAATTTTTATTACGAATAAATCTATAGGGGTATTCGCTATCCCTAGCAAGATAGCTAGATAGCACGGATTGCAAATATCCTAGACCAAAATATGCTACACATCGAGAGCACCCCATTGCACAGTCGTAGGAAATTTTAAGAAGCAGCTTTTCTTTTTAGCCAAAGGGACGCGTTCATCACACTTTTTAATAAATAAATCATTTTATTTTAGTAAATTTAATAAATACACATAAAAAATAACATTTTAAGCAAAATTCGAATGATCAAATTGAAATTGAAATTAGCAATTGGCAAATGTCAGCTGACGCAGGGTCGCAATTAATTTCCTACACTTCATAGCAAATAAATATACATAGGTTTTGATGTAGCATATTTTTGTGCGCCTGTATTTTGTTGTTGTGCGTTGTAAAACTTTGCAATCCGTGCTACGTGCTAGGGTTATGCTATGGATAGCGAATACCCCTTATATTTCTCTGTACTTCCTAAAATCGTCATTTTGTGACATGAAATCGTCCCATCGTCATAGAGTCCAAAAATCGTCAAAATGACGATGCCATCGTCATTCTGGCAACGCTGAAAGCAGCACACCTCGAATTGGGAGAGAAGTTCGGCTATAAAACACGTCAGAGTTATAATACCGCCATTGTATTATATTTATTATTACACTGGATCACAAAATGAAATTTTTTGTCTGTACTTTGGACGTGACTATCCTATCTATATGTAAAATCGGTCTCTGATTCCGAAAATCGGGTTCATTTTTAATTCTATGGGAAGGTTTTTGAGATATCGGCAATTTACCGTTATTTGGCCAATGGGTCCACTTAATCCAGTATATCTCTTTAACACAGTGAGTTATCTTCCTTAGGGTGACACCAAACGAAAGAAAATTAAATTTCCTTTTTACGGTTCCTATAACATTTTTCTCTAACTCGTATAGTTTCTGAAATATTGACGATTAAATTTGAATTTTTTCGATTTTTTACGATTTTTTGAAGAAAAAATTGACTTTGTCAGACAATATCTTTAAAACCAATGTCTTCACCTTTGGTTTTACTCTTTTACGTGAAGCTCCATTCTATTGGGAAAAAGATAAGCTATCAACGAAGAAAATCCATGGTAAAATGGAAAAGTTATAGGCGATCAAGTAAATACAGCCAAGTCGCGCAGTGCCTCTGCACGGGTATATTCTATGCATGTTATACCCGTAAACGCGCTTGTATCTACTGCGCTGCCAATGTGCTGCTACTGCAGATGTGTAGGTATTGGTACAATATGCATAGAATGTACCCGTGCAGAGGCATTGCGCGACTTGGTTGTATTTACTTGATCGCCTATAACTTTTCCAGTTTACCATGGATTTTCTTCGTTGATAGCTTATTTTTTTGGAAATGGAATGGAGCTTCACGCAAAGGAGTAAAACCGAAGGTGAAATCATTGGTTTTAAAGATATTGCCTGACAAAGTAAATTTTTTCTTCAAAAAATCGTAAAAAATCGAAAAAATTCAAATTTAATCGTCAATATTTCAGAAACTATAAGAACTAGAGAAAAATGTTATAGGAGCCGTGAAAAGGAAATTTAATTTTCTTTCGTTTGGTGTGACCCTAAGGAAGATAACTCACTGTGTTAAAGAGATATACAGGATTAAGTGGACTCATTGGCCAAATAACGGTAAATTGCCGATATTTCAAAAACCTTCCCATAGAATTAAAAATGAACCCGATTTTCGGAATCAGCGACCGATTTTACATATAGAAAGGATGGTCGCGTTCAGAGTATTTTTTGGCTGTAGAGCAGTGTTATTAATGAAAAAGTGATGCCAGGTGCAATCTGACATTTCCATTGGAAAGTCTGACATTTTTTTTTAGCATAATCGTACTCAGAACGTTTTGACGTACGACAATCATTTGTGTTGATTACAGTGACTTGAAAAATTTGGTTTGGCAAAAAAATGAAATTAACTCGTGAACATTTTCGTGCGATCATTTTTCACAACTTTCGACGTGGATTATCACGACAAGAGTGCATTGATGAACTTAAATCTTTATATGGCGATGAAGCACAATCCTATTCTACTGTGAAAATTTGGTATAATGAATTCAATCGTGGCCGATGCTCGCTCAAAGACCAATTTCGTGAAGGTCGTCCAAAAACGGCTGTTGTGCCAGAGAACATTGATGCCGTGCGTGAACTCATAATGCAAGATCGTCATGTGACATACCGTGAGATAGAGACATCCTTGGACATTTCTCCCACTAGCATAAATTCGATATTGCATAAACACCTGACCGTAAAAAAGGTTTGTTCTCGTTGGATCCCGCACAATCTGACTGTCGCTCAAAAAAAGGCTCGTGTCGATTGGTGCAAAGAAATGTTGCAAAAATACGATCGCTGTGCTTCAAGAGATGTTTATAAGATCGTCACAGGTGACGAATCATGGATCTATGCGTATGAACCCGAAATAAAACAACAATCGACCGTGTGGGTCTTCGAAGACGAGCCATATCCAACGAAAGTTGTTCGTGGAAGAAGCACATCGAAGAAAATGGTCGCTTGTATCTTCGGCAAGGATGAGCATTTTTCAACTACCACTCATTTTCAACTACCACTCAAATTGAGTGGTAATTAAATCCTGATTTTAACTACCACTCAATTTGAATCAACTACCACTCAAATTTGGTGCTCGAAACCTATTTAGGCAGTGGAATCATTGAGAAGTTAATCAACACATCAGCTTGTGGTGAAATGTATGTACATTAGAGTGCGTTTAAAATTTAAATTAACGATATTTTACTGTATCGCCCCCTCAATCTGTAGTAACATGGTCAAAGATATCACACATAAATTTTGGTCCTGATTGGTGGCGGTCAAGGCGTGGCGCATTGAAGTCAAAGTTCAGAAAACTCTATGAAGGGTCAAAAAATCAAAATATTTTTTTTAATTATCTAATACCCACAATTAATACTTCTATACCCAATGATAACAAATATAAATTTTGGTTCCGATTGATGACGGTTTAGTGGTGTTTAAAGGTGGTCAATGTTCAGATTGCCATAGAAGACTTACATTTTTAGTGTCGCATATGTATAAGTTATACGCATACATATACATATGTATGTATGCAAGTTTTTCCATAAGCTTTTTTGGGGTTTGACTGACTTCTGTGCACTCTTGCTACCAACACTAAAGTTGAGTGGTAGTTAAAAATCGAGTTAAACCATGAATTTAACTACCACTCAAATTGAGTGGTAGTTAATTTCAAGATTTAACTACCACTCAATTTGGTCAATTCTGACTGGTACACCACAATTTGTTTGCCTGAAGTCTTCGGAGAAATTCGAAAAACGAACAAGAGAAGACGAATCATTGTTCACCATGACAATGCGAGCTCTCACACATCGGCTGAAACCAGCACCATTTTGGCTGGCCAAAACGTCGAATTGATGGGTCATCCGCCGTACAGCCCTGACTTGACACCCAATGACTTCTTTTTATTCCCGCACATCAAGAAAAAAATGCGTGGTCAACGATTTTCGTCGCCAGAAGAAGCTGTTCAAGCGTTCAAAAACCATGTTTTGGAGGTGTCTCAATCGGAGTGGAAAAAGTGCTTCGACAATTGGTTTGAGCGCATGCAAAAGTGTATAAATCATGCTGGAGAATACTTTGAAAAACAATAAAACCATTTTTGATGATTAATATTCGCATTTTCATTATTAGGCTAAAAATATATCGAGCACCCTTCGTATTCAGCTCAGGCCCTTATGAAGAAATATAGTGAAATTTTGGAAAATGGGCGGTGCCACGCCCACTTATTAAGGGACAAACATTGAAAGTTTAATAGCTCATAACTCAGAAACCGTAGCAGATATATCGACGAAATTTGGTACGCGTAATTTACTTAGGAAAATGTTTGGACGAAAAATTGCCAAAATCGATTGACGACCACGCCCAAATTTATATATGTGAACTGTTAAGGGGCCTAATAAAAATATGTTAAGCGATATCTTTGTCAAATATAAAGATATGTCGTTGAAAAATGTTGGAAAATGGGCGTGGCACCGCCTCTTTTCAGACAAAGGAATCTACGAGATTTCAGAACCCATAACTCTACTAATAATTAAGATGTTATGACGAAAATCAGTTTAATAACTTGTGGTAATACATGCTAAAAATTTAACGAAATCGGTTTATGACCACGCCTACTTTTTACCAAAAATTTTTCTGGAAAACCCTTTGGGAATTTGTAACTTGACATCTTTGTAATTAGAAGTCATAAAGGGTTGCAAATTTGCACTAACAGTCATATATATTATTACTAATTGGTGTTTTATAAATATCCCTTTTTCTGCTCACATAATTTACCAAAATTAATAAGTAAGGCATCGTTTTAAAGGTATTAATTAGCTATGCATGCGAAACGGTGTTTTATTGGGCGTGGTACTTTTTTTAAATAGTATTTTGCGGGCCGCTGTGGTGCAGTGGGTAGAGTGCTCGCCTGCTATGCCAGAGGTCTCGGGTTCAAACCACGGTCCGAGCCAAACAAATTTTTCTAATTAGTAAAAATCCAATTATTGGGTTTTTTAAGAGCAGCGGTCACCTCTCGGCAGTGGGCGGCATACCCTCCGAGAGTATTTCTGCCATGAAAAAGCTTCTCACAAAAAATGCATTCGCCGTTCGGAGCCGGCATAAAACTGTAGGTCCACCCAATTAGTAGGAAAAACAAAAAGGAGCACACCTCGAATTGGGAGAGAAGCTCGGCCATAAAACTCGTCAGAGTTATAATAGCGCCATTGTATTATATTATTATATTATTATTTTGCAAAAATAAAATGTTTAAATTTAAACTAAAAGATTTGCGCCTAAAACTATGCCTTCAGAATTATTTTATTCTATCAATTCAAATCTCAAATGCAGATGTTGCTCCATTTTAACAGTCGTGTATATTTTAAAACACTTTTATAAGCTTCAGCTGTATGTTTGTATGTAAACATTATATTATTTTAGGCGAACACGTGTGTATTCATTCCTACGCTAAATGGGGGCTTTTCAGTATAGGATATGCTGTACGTAGTACATACAATATATGTATGTATATTAGGGTGGGGCGATTTGTATGGAGGGAAGTTAATCGATACCGCGCGATCGAAATTTGGATTCGTCTCATTTTTCTGAGTAGAAAACTCCTCCACGACATTTGCCTAAAATTAATTTTGATGTTCCGGAATTTGGTTTTTATGAACCAAGACGAATTTTGGATAATAAAAATTTGGCAAAAATGGACAAAAAATTATCCAGGTCAATATGCACATCGAGTTGAAGCAGAATTTTATGCTGAATCCAGATATGAAATCGAAACTAAAATCGGATGATCCGTTTTCGAGATATAGCCTGATTTCCGGTTATGGAGGCTGAATGCCGAAAATCGCATATTTTCGCGATTATCTCTTGCTGTGTACAATATATCTTAAATTTTTTTGCAAATTTCTTAAAGATAGGTCAATACAACATATGAGCAATATTTTAAAATATTAATTTATCTTCCTGTATAGGAAAACTAGAATGCACTCTTTTTTCCTTAGCCCAAAATCGCAGTATGGGATCTCCATGTTATAGTCATCCGACACCGATGATTTTCGCCGACAGCGGTTTGTGTACAATAAATGCTCTAAATACAAAATTTCAGAATTTTAGCTGCAAAATTTGAAGAGTTATTCCCTAAAACGTAGACTTATGCTTCTGAAATTTGTTTTTTGCTTCCAATAGTACGCTATGGCGTATGAGTAACCTTGAGTTTTTGTTAGAGTTGACTAAAGTAAAAAAACAAGTCCCAAACAGCATACGTCTACGTTTTGGGTTATAACTCCTCAATTTTTGCAGCTAAAATTCTGAAATTTTTTATTTAGAGCATTTATTGTACACAAAGCGCTATCGGCGAAAATCATCGGTATCGGATGACTATAACATGGAGATCCTATACTGCGATTTTGGGCTAAGGAAAAAAGAGTGCATTCTAGTTTTCCTATACAGGAAGATAAATTAATATTTTAAAATATTGCTCATATATTGTATTGACCTATCTTTAAGAAATTTGCAAAAAAATTTAAGATATATTGTACACAGCAAGAGATAATCGCGAAAATATGCGATTTTCGGCATTCAGCCTCCATAACCGGAAATCAGGCTATATCTCAAAAACGGATCATCCGATTTTAATTCGGATTTCATATCTGGATTCAGCACAAAATTCTGCTTCAATTCGATGTGCATATTGGCCTGGATATCTTTTTGTCGATTTTTGCCCAATTTTTATTTTCAAAAATTCGTCTTGGTTCATAAAAACCAAATTCCGGAACATCAAAATTAATTTTAGGCAAATGTCGTGGAGGAGTTTTCTACTCACAAAAATGAGAGGAATCCGAGTTTCGATCGCGCGATATAGGTTAGTAAATCGCCCCACCCTAATGTATATGCATGTATATGTATGTATACTTTTGATCACATAACGGTTGTACGTAAGACCATAAAATAATTGAGATAGATATGGACTTACATATATATATCAAAACGATCAGGATGAAAAAAATGATTGAACCATATCCGTAGGTCCGGCCGTACACACTAACTTGCGCAAAAATAGAAATATTTAAATGAAATTGGGTACACAGATTCTAATGGGAACAGAAAAAGTTGGGGTTGAAAATAAGGCATATGGATGTATTTCGAAAAACACGTAAAACATGATAATTCAGTCACTAATAAAGCCCGAGTGATGAAATGACGTTATGCCGTTTTGAGGAAACATGCTGAAATTTTGAAAAATCGGCCAAGAGGGGCGGGCAAATTTTCAAAGATTTATAAGTAAAAACTCAGGAACTGTAGGTATAATAAAAACATTTTATGCGATATGTTTGTCAAACATATAAGTTCCGTAAGTTCCACTGTAGACATAAAACCAAATAAATATAAGTTTTTTTAAAATGAGCGTTACAGCACAAACTATATCGACTGGCGCCATGTATGTTTTATTATTTTTTGCGCAAGATGCGGACGGGTCTAGCTAGTAATATTTATATGCTTAGTTGGATTTTTGATAAAAATTTTGAAAATGGACGTGGCTGTGCCCACACTATGCGGCATATAAAATACACCCTAATCGAACAAACGTAAACAAACAATGAAAGCATACAGCTGAGTATCTAATGCTCGATTCCACTCGAACTTAGGCTTCCTTACTTGTTAGTTTTAGTTTAAATACAGAGAAAATGCAATGAATTCAGATTTGAAAGGTGCCTTTGTTTAATGTGAGCACACGTAGGTCCACTCCCCAAACATAAATTTGAGTAAAAATTGTCTGGACGAGTTTTAAGTATTTTTTTTTTAATTTTCCGTTGGATATTGAAAATCCCTCCCCCCCAAAATATTTTTCTGTGTGCGCCACTGAGTATGACCATGATAAACACTAATGGAGGTTATATGACGAATATTGTCCAAATATTATAGGGATGTGTGATAATTCTCAACAAATTTAAGATTTTGCTAAAATTTCTCCAAAATGCTGGGCGTTTCTAATATAGTGAACTTTGGGTTAAGTCTATTTTTTTTTAAAGACTTGCGAATATATGCTTTGTGTATATTAAATTCAGTCGCATATAATTACTTAACAGCATCCAATCAAGAGTTTTAATATTTTCACTCCAGTTTTTGAAATAAATCACCAAATATGTGAGCTGTGAAGTCGTTTCTAATTATAAGGCCACCACTGTACGTATGTACCTACGCACATAGGTAGATTTTCAAGTTTTATGCGGCCAAAAATATTTTATTGTCTACATCTATTCCAAATTGCTTGTTTAATGCAAAATTTTAATAATTTGTATTAAAAGTCGATTTTATTGAAAAATATATACAGTGACTCCAAAAAAATCATACGCCAGAGTTTTTAAATTTATTTCAAAGAGTTCTGTCGAAAATATTACTTTCTTATTTTCGTTTAAAAAATAGACAATTTTTCAATAAAAATCGTTTTAAGCAGGATTTCTAAGCTTATGGAAAAAATCCGAAAAATCGTAAAAATTTCTAAAAGTGGATTAAAAATTTCAAAGCGCGGCCAGAATTTATAGAAGATTTTTAGGAGATTTCTAAGTGGACTGTTATGTAGCCAACCAATTTAGTGTAAAAAATTATATTATCAATGCTGTGCAAAATTCCGTCGATTTTATAAGTTTTTTTCTGTAGGGTGTTTGCCTTATATGTACGTGAGACCGTTCCAATTAAAATTTCCGAAAAGCCAATCAAAATTTTCAAAAAGTTGAATGTTGCATATTATTATATTAAAATTGAATGAGCAGCAAAATTGCATACTCAAAAATCTTCTAAAAAAATGTAGCTTTAGAATTCTTAGCCCCTTTTTATGATAAGTATTTCCTTGACGTTGAAAAATTGGAAATACTAAATATACTGCCTAAAAAGTTAACAATAATCGGTCATAAATATCGCGGTTACTTTCGAGCATCACCTACATTAACCAAGATATGCGTTAGAAATATAAGCAATAAAATCAAATATAAAACACAAAAAAGAAAATTATTGTAGGTACATATGAAAAACCCTGTATCTAGTAATGAAGTGCGGCTTTGTGCGACGTAATTTTTTGCCGGAAAAATACTAATTGTAC
Organism: Urophora cardui; assembly: GCA_960531455.1. Taxonomy (NCBI): domain Eukaryota; kingdom Metazoa; phylum Arthropoda; class Insecta; order Diptera; family Tephritidae; genus Urophora; species Urophora cardui. The sequence continues at coordinate 85,908,574 of OY482673.1, read as the reverse complement.
TAGATATCATGTCCGAGGGTTAATTTGACTGAGTCTGACAGAGCAATATAACAAAATTAATTTTGAACACAAAAAAGAGTGAAATTTTTTTTTTTAATATCCAAACTTTAAAAGCTTAAAACAATAAACTTAGAATTATTGGAAATCAGGGATATTATTGAAACGTGTTAATAATAGCATTGACAGACGGCAGTGATAATCCTGATTACCGCAACACTTAATTCGATTAAAATTTTACCCTGACAGACGGCAAGTATTGCGGATTAACAAAACAGCTGAAGGAAGGTAGGTGCAGCGGCGAATTCAAAAACTTCTTGTTTTATTTCCAAAGGTAGGGTAATGTTAAAATCAAAACGAAATCACATCATGGTCAATAGTAATGGGCGAGTCCCAAACGAGTTCAGATTTCAACCAAGGCGAAATATCATTTTGACATTACACTCTACCAATTACACTAACAAAGTACATTCAAAATTTCTGAATTCACTTATGCGCCTACCTTCCTAGATCTGCCTTGGGTTCTTCTTTTTCTTCCCTTTCATTCACAATAGACATTTTTCACCAGGGATGTCATTACAAAATGCTCTAATCCGCTAAAATTTTGAGGACTAACTCAAGAGATATTCCGGATTACCTCCAGTTAATTCTCAAGTTAAGTCCGAATTAGCTAGATATTCCGGATTATCGCTGCCGTCTGTCAATGCTATAACACTACTCGACAAATTTTGATCAACTTTAACCACCAAAATGAAATAATACTTTTCTAAAGCGAAATTTTACGCTGATTCGGAATATCATCTCCATTTTTTTGTGGCAGACCCAGTTTTTGAGATATTGGTAAAAATGTGGAAAAAGCCATATATGCAAGACATTGCATCACATAAGTGCATCAAAAAGTTTTATTAGACATCGTGGCGATTTGACATCTAGGAAGTGCTGGGAGCTCCAACAAACATTTTTTGCCTTCACACTCCAAAATTGGTCGTCATTTGGTTACAATGGCAAAAATTTGAAAAAAATCGAGTTTTTTTTAAAGAAATTTCAGATTCGACTGTCCTAAAATGAGAAAAATTGTACGGGGGGCAAAAAGTTAGCCCCCCTATCCTATAGAGAATTTAATTGTGAACATTTTAAGACTAATTGTGTAATAATCGGATGTACCGTTATTTATATTTATCTATTTTTATTGAAAGTCCTTAACCAAAAATTTTCCGGAAGAGTAAAATTTCAACAAAGAAATTGGGTTTATTCATAAAACTTTATAAAGGAGTAATACTCAAGATTATTTCATTCCATTTATTACGTGTTTTGAAGAGCACAATATCTCTCAAAACAGCAATTAATAGGAAAAAAATTAATTGAATAAAAAAATATCTGCATTTCGCCATTTTAAAGAGAGGATAAATAGTGAGCGATGTGAGTAAGTACTTTTGACTACTCTTTTGTGATTTTCTGCATTTGTTACTCGTATGATTGTCCAAAAAATAGTCTCCTATCATATCTCGTACCAAGACCCTTGATATCGCCATTGAAAAACTATTAAGTCCTGATGAAATCTCTCACCCTGTTCATCACTTTCAGCACCTAAGTTTGTAGGGAAATTATCAATATGTTAATGCTAGAAATGAATTTTAGGCGTTATATTACTTTCCTTGCTATATATTTTTGCAATAAAGCAGCGGTTTGTTAACTAGAAATCCACAAACAGAACAAAAGTTCTAACTATTTCACGATAGATCGTGTGCTTTTTGTTACTGCTTGCAGCAGTTTTTAACAAACCGTTTATGGATTTCTAGGTAACAGAAAGTTACTTTATTGCAAAAGATTGTAATATGCCGCATAAAATTCCTTCACATTTTCATAATTCCCTAAAAACTTAGGTGCTGAAAGTGATGAACAGGGTGAGAGATTTCATCAGGACTTAATGGTTTTTGAATTATCGTTAAGCTTTTGAATGGCTTAATTCTTTCTCCTTTCTTGCTAGCTGAAATAAACTTTAACATTCCTTCTCGTTCAACAAGACACTTCAACCCTATCTATTTAAAGCAGTGTAAATCAAACTTTGAATGAAATGAACCTTTCCGGGGTTTATGTAAGAGCTTTAATTCCTATTCCAGCTTTTTAGATATTTCGGACTCACTTTTCATTATAAGGGAAAAAATACTGTCTTATCTTAACACATAGTAGCGATTATTCTGTTATAATTCTCAAGACTAACTTCAAATGTACTATACTCAGCTGATGATTTTATTTCTCTGTAGCTGAGCAGTTTATGATCTCGACGCTTAACAAACTCCTGCCACTCAACACCTCGGCGTTTTATGTAAATAAAAAATATCCGTACGTCATGCGGGTGCGCCTCTCGTGCGGTCGGGCGGGATTGGAAGGCGTGGGTTATTATTATTATTATTATTATTATTATTATTATTATTATTATTATTATTATTATTATTATTATTATTATTATTATTATTATTATTATTATTATTATTATTATTATTATTATTATTATTACTATTATTATTATTATTATTATTATTATTAATATCAAGGGTCTTGGTACGAGGATATGATGGGAGATTATTTTTTGGACAATCATACGTGTAACAAATGCAGAAAATCACAAAAGAGTAGTCAAAAGTACTTACTCACATCGCTCATTATTTATCCTCTCTTTTAAATGGCGAAATGCAGATATCTTTTTCTTCAATTAATTTTTTTTCCAAACAACAAAGCTGACGGCGGTGGTAGCTCAATGGGATAGACCTGTGACTACCAATCGAACGACTTAAGTTCGATTCTCGGTTGAGGCCGCTTGAAGAAGTCTGATGAGGGGATGTGGTGGTCTCCGAAATGGATCCATAACTTCTACCAAAAAAAAAAAATTTTTTTCAATTTTTCTTCATTAAAAAAAAAAAAAAAAAAAATGGCCAATAGCTCATTTAAATTCACATAAAATTTTTTTTCCTATTAATTGCTGTTTTGAGAGATATTGTGCTCTTCAAAACACGTGATAAATGGAATGAAATAATCTTGAGTATTACTCCTTAATAAAGTTTTATGAATAAACCCAATTTTGTTGTTGAAATTTTACTCTTCCGGAAAATTTTTGGTTAATGACTTTCAATAAAAATAGATAAATATAAATAACGGTACATCCGATTATTACACATTTAGTCTTAAAATGTTCACAATTAAATTCTCTATGGGATAGGGGGGCTAACTTTTTGCCCCCCCGTAAAATTTTTCTTATTTTAGGACAGTCGAATCTGAAATTTCTTTAAAAAACTCGATTTTTTTCATTATTTTTGCCATTGTAACCAAATGACTTGACCAATTTTGGATTGTGAAGGCAAAAAATGTTTGTTGGAGCTCCCTCTACCAGCACTTCCCAGATGTCAAATCGCCACGATGTCTAATAAAACTTTTTGATGCACTTATGTGATGCAATGTCTTGCATATATGGCTTTTTCCACATTTTTACCATTATCTCTAAAACTGGGTCTGCCACAAAAAAATTGGAGATGATATTCGGAATCAGCGTAAAATTTCGCTTTAGAAAAGTATTATTTTATTTTTGGTGTCGAGTAGTGTAAAGATTTAGGATTCATAACGATTACTTAAATGAAATGCTTTAAATAATAAATATTCACTTATGTGAATTTAAATGAGCTATTGGCCATTTTTTAATGAAGAAAAATACAAAATAAATACAAACGTAAATATATCGGAGAGCCTGCCGCAAAACAAAAGTCTGAAAACAATAACAAGCATTGCCTGTACAAAAGCTGTGCTTGTTAATAGCTTTAGAACTTTGTACAAACCAAACACACAATCGCACCAACATACTAGGTAGCAAAGGCAGAGTGTCATTAAGCTACTGTTGTTGGTATGTGGATTGTAATGGAAGGAAAATTGAAATTTAAGCGAAACAAAGCTGACGGCGGTGGTAGCTCAATGGGATAGACATGTGACTACCAATCGAACGACTTAAGTTCGATTCTCGGTTGAGGCCGCTTGAAGAAGTCTGATGAGGGGATGTGGTGGTCTCCGAAATGGATCCATAACTTCGACCAAAAAAATTTTTTCAAATTTTCTTCATTAAAAAATGGCCAATAGCTCATTTAAATTCACATAAAATAATTATTAGAATTAAAACGGCCATATAAATACAAACATAAATATTCACGTTGAAACTAGCACTTAAAAATATGTAAAAAAAAATTAAATTATTAACTTTAGATATGTTAAGTGTCGACCATCTGGGAGCAACAAGTGCAGAGTATGGGGTCGGGAAAAAAGCGATGGATTATTGTTCCCCAGTCTATTTCCAATATGTGGGTATGTTTTTTTTCTGTAATTGTAACAACTTTACAAAATTCAATTTTGGCCGCATAAAACATAAAAATCTACCTATGTGCTACGTACATGTACAATGTATACTCATATGAGCACTTAGGCTTAGAATAACATTGGAAGCGTGAGAATGCCAGCGTTAGCTATTTTGGGTATGTATTTGCAATTTGTTTAGGACTGACTAAGTAGTCAGCGCCAGCGCGTGGCAATTATTTTGACGCTCTACATCACCCTTCCAAAAAAAAATGCTCGCTTCATTTGTGAGTTTAATGAAGCGAGTATTTAATTTCAATTAAAAATAATTTTTTTTTTTGTGTTGTTTGGCAGAATGAACATTTGTGTTTCTGTTTTTATACTTACATATTTACATTTGATGTAAAAAGTGGAAATGTCTTATGCTATTGCCTTAGGTCTATTTTTATGTACTATAATTTTCTTTTCTGAATTTATTAATGTATAATTACACAGTCCAACAAATTTACAAAAAATTTTCTCAACACGAACAAACGGTAGCAATTATGAAAGAGGATGTCTCCCAGACCAACTTTGCCGAACAGAGTACTAGTCCAGAGGGTCTGAGTTTTTTTTATTAGCGGGGGTCAAAATTTTATAGTTTTAGCTGGAGGTGCAATTGCTCTATCGAAAATATCTTATAAAAAACGGCCTCAAATGAAGTTTTTGAGCTCGGACTTCTTCTACAGAATTTAATGGGCAATTTTTTTGCGGAAGCCTTAACCCTCTAACTCCCACGCAAATCGCTGTTTTTAACCCTTGTTTGGAAACACATGTAGAGAATATCAATTAAAAATGCAGATAGAGTGTTAAAATGTTCTAGAGAATTATTCGCCATAAAATTTCACTAGGGGTCCTCTCAGAATAAATCTTCGTACAAATAACGCAAAAAACCACAGGATATAATAATCAAAAATTACGCCATGAAATATGCAACAAATTTTATAAATATACCAGGGACCGTAACGATTATCATTTTTATAAAAAAAATAATTTTTAATCGTTATAATTTGATTTTTATTTTTTCGATGAAATTTGATCGATATTTTATGATTTTTATTTTTTCGATCAAAAATAATTGTTATTACCGGATTTAAATTTTTCCTATGAAACTTGATCGATATTTTAAGATTTTTATTTTTTCAATCAAAAATAATTTTTATTATTGGATTTAAATTTTTCCGATCATAATAAACTCTAAAAACTTGTTTTTTTTGCAAATTTTGTTCTCAAATAGAACTGCGCCAATGTTGGCACAATAGTCAACTTCAAGCCATCAAATATAGGATTCACTAACGTTTGAAAAAGTTTACTATGATCGGAGAAAAAATAAAAAAGTATTGATTAAAGTTGATCGGAAAAATTTAAATCCAATTATAACAATTATTTTTGATCGAAAAAATAAAAATCATAAAATATCGATCAAGTTTCATCGGAAAAATTTAAATCCAATAATAAAAATTATTTTTGATCGAAAAAATAAAAATCGTAAATAATGGTTATTTAAAAATTTAAAAAATAAAAATCTTTAGAATAAAGATGAGCTCATATTTGGATAGAATGTAATATTTATATGCTTAGTTGGATTTTTGATAAAAATTTTGAAAATGGACGTGGCTGTGCCCACACTATGCGGCATATAAAATACACCCTAATCGAACAAACGTAAACAAACAATGAAAGCATACAGCTGAGTATCTAATGCTCGATTCCACTCGAACTTAGGCTTCCTTACTTGTTAGTTTTAGTTTAAATACAGAGAAAATGCAATGAATTCAGATTTGAAAGGTGCCTTTGTTTAATGTGAGCACACGTAGGTCCACTCCCCAAACATAAATTTGAGTAAAAATTGTCTGGACGAGTTTTAAGTATTTTTTTTTTAATTTTCCGTTGGATATTGAAAATCCCTCCCCCCCAAAATATTTTTCTGTGTGCGCCACTGAGTATGACCATGATAAACACTAATGGAGGTTATATGACGAATATTGTCCAAATATTATAGGGATGTGTGATAATTCTCAACAAATTTAAGATTTTGCTAAAATTTCTCCAAAATGCTGGGCGTTTCTAATATAGTGAACTTTGGGTTAAGTCTATTTTTTTTTAAAGACTTGCGAATATATGCTTTGTGTATATTAAATTCAGTCGCATATAATTACTTAACAGCATCCAATCAAGAGTTTTAATATTTTCACTCCAGTTTTTGAAATAAATCACCAAATATGTGAGCTGTGAAGTCGTTTCTAATTATAAGGCCACCACTGTACGTATGTACCTACGCACATAGGTAGATTTTCAAGTTTTATGCGGCCAAAAATATTTTATTGTCTACATCTATTCCAAATTGCTTGTTTAATGCAAAATTTTAATAATTTGTATTAAAAGTCGATTTTATTGAAAAATATATACAGTGACTCCAAAAAAATCATACGCCAGAGTTTTTAAATTTATTTCAAAGAGTTCTGTCGAAAATATTACTTTCTTATTTTCGTTTAAAAAATAGACAATTTTTCAATAAAAATCGTTTTAAGCAGGATTTCTAAGCTTATGGAAAAAATCCGAAAAATCGTAAAAATTTCTAAAAGTGGATTAAAAATTTCAAAGCGCGGCCAGAATTTATAGAACATTTTTAGGAGATTTCTAAGTGGACTGTTATGTAGCCAAACAATTTAGTGTAAAAAATTATATTATCAATGCTGTGAAAAATTCCGTCGATTTTATAAGTTTTTTTCTGTAGGGTGTTTGCCTTATATGTACGTGAGACCGTTCCAATTAAAATTTCCGAAAAGCCAATCAAAATTTTCAAAAAGTTGAATGTTGCATATTATTATATTAAAATTGAATGAGCAGCAAAATTGCATACTCAAAAATCTTCTAAAAAAATGTAGCTTTAGAATTCTTAGCCCCTTTTTATGATAAGTATTTCCTTGACGTTGAAAAATTGGAAATACTAAATATACTGCCTAAAAAGTTAACAATAATCGGTCATAAATATCGCGGTTACTTTCGAGCATCACCTACATTAACCAAGATATGCGTTAGAAATATAAGCAATAAAATCAAATATAAAACACAAAAAAGAAAATTATTGTAGGTACATATGAAAAACCCTGTATCTAGTAATGAAGTGCGGCTTTGTGGGACGTAATTTTTTGCCGGAAAAATACTAATTGTACTAGATATCATGTCCGAGGGTTAATTTGACTGAGTCTGACAGAGCAATATAACAAAATTAATTTTGAACACAAAAAAGAGTGAAATTTTTTTTTTTTAATATCCAAACTTTAAAAGCTTAAAACAATAAACTTAGAATTATTGGAAATCAGGGATATTATTGAAACGTGTTAATAATAGCATTGACAGACGGCAGTGATAATCCTGATTACCGCAACACTTAATTCGATTAAAATTTTACCCTGACAGACGGCAAGTATTGCGGATTAACAAAACAGCTGAAGGAAGGTAGGTGCAGCGGGGAATTCAAAAACTTCTTGTTTTATTTCCAAAGGTAGGGTAATGTCAAAATCAAAACGAAATCACATCATGGTCAATAGTAATGGGCGAGTCCCAAACGAGTTCAGATTTCAACCAAGGCGAAATATCATTTTGACATTACACTCTACCAATTACACTAACAAAGTACATTCAAAATTTCTGAATTCACTTATGCGCCTACCTTCCTAGATCTGCCTTGGGTTCTTCTTTTTCTTCCCTTTCATTCACAATAGACATTTTTCACCAGGGATGTCATTACAAAATGCTCTAATCCGCTAAAATTTTGAGGACTAACTCAAGAGATATTCCGGATTACCTCCAGTTAATTCTCAAGTTAAGTCCGAATTAGCTAGATATTCCGGATTATCGCTGCCGTCTGTCAATGCTATAACACTACTCGACAAATTTTGATCAACTTTAACCACCAAAATGAAATAATACTTTTCTAAAGCGAAATTTTACGCTGATTCGGAATATCATCTCCATTTTTTTGTGGCAGACCCAGTTTTTGAGATATTGGTAAAAATGTGGAAAAAGCCATATATGCAAGACATTGCATCACATAAGTGCATCAAAAAGTTTTATTAGACATCGTGGCGATTTGACATCTAGGAAGTGCTGGGAGCTCCAACAAACATTTTTTGCCTTCACACTCCAAAATTGGTCGTCATTTGGTTACAATGGCAAAAATTTGAAAAAAATCGAGTTTTTTTTTAAAGAAATTTCAGATTCGACTGTCCAAAAATGAGAAAAATTGTACGGGGGGCAAAAAGTTAGCCCCCCTATCCTATAGAGAATTTAATTGTGAACATTTTAAGACTAATTGTGTAATAATCGGATGTACCGTTATTTATATTTATCTATTTTTATTGAAAGTCCTTAACCAAAAATTTTCCGGAAGAGTAAAATTTCAACAAAGAAATTGGGTTTATTCATAAAACTTTATAAAGGAGTAATACTCAAGATTATTTCATTCCATTTATTACGTGTTTTGAAGAGCACAATATCTCTCAAAACAGCAATTAATAGGAAAAAAATTAATTGAATAAAAAAATATCTGCATTTCGCCATTTTAAAGAGAGGATAAATAGTGAGCGATGTGAGTAAGTACTTTTGACTACTCTTTTGTGATTTTCTGCATTTGTTACTCGTATGATTGTCCAAAAAATAGTCTCCTATCATATCTCGTACCAAGACCCTTGATATCGCCATTCAAAAACTATTAAGTCCTGATGAAATCTCTCACCCTGTTCATCACTTTCAGCACCTAAGTTTGTAGGGAAATTATCAATATGTTAATGCTAGAAATGAATTTTAGGCGTTATATTACTTTCCTTGCTATATAGTTTTGCAATAAAGCAGCGGTTTGTTAACTAGAAATCCACAAACAGAACAAAAGTACTATTTCACGATAGATCGTGTGCTTTTTGTTACTGCTTGCAGCAGTTTTTAACAAACCGTTTATGGATTTCTAGGTAACAGAAAGTTACTTTATTGCAAAAGATTGTAATATGCCGCATAAAATTCCTTCACATTTTCATAATTCCCTAAAAACTTAGGTGCTGAAAGTGATGAACAGGGTGAGAGATTTCATCAGGACTTAATGGTTTTTGAATTATCGTTAAGCTTTTGAATGGCTTAATTCTTTCTCCTTTCTTGCTAGCTGAAATAAACTTTAACATTCCTTCTCGTTCAACAAGACACTTCAACCCTATCTATTTAAAGCAGTGTAAATCAAACTTTGAATGAAATGAACCTTTCCGGGGTTTATGTAAGAGCTTTAATTCCTATTCCAGCTTTTTAGATATTTCGGACTCACTTTTCATTATAAGGGAAAAAATACTGTCTTATCTTAACACATAGTAGCGATTATTCTGTTATAATTCTCAAGACTAACTTCAAATGTACTATACTCAGCTGATGATTTTATTTCTCTGTAGCTGAGCAGTTTATGATCTCGACGCTTAACAAACTCCTGCCACTCAACACCTCGGCGTTTTATGTAAATAAAAAATATCCGTACGTCATGCGGGTGCGCCTCTCGTGCGGTCGGGCGGGATTGGAAGGCGTGGGTTATTATTATTATTATTATTATTATTATTATTATTATTATTATTATTATTATTATTATTATTATTATTATTATTATTATTATTATTATTATTATTATTATTATTATTATTAATATCAAGGGTCTTGGTACGAGGATATGATGGGAGATTATTTTTTGGACAATCATACGTGTAACAAATGCAGAAAATCACAAAAGAGTAGTCAAAAGTACTTACTCACATCGCTCATTATTTATCCTCTCTTTTAAATGGCGAAATGCAGATATTTTTTTCTTCAATTAATTTTTTTTCCAAACAACAAAGCTGACGGCGGTGGTAGCTCAATGGGATAGACCTGTGACTACCAATCGAACGACTTAAGTTCGATTCTCGGTTGAGGCCGCTTGAAGAAGTCTGATGAGGGGATGTGGTGGTCTCCGAAATGGATCCATAACTTCTACCAAAAAAAAAAAAATTTTTTCAATTTTTCTTCATTAAAAAAAAAAAAAAAAAATGGCCAATAGCTCATTTAAATTCACATAAAATTTTTTTTCCTATTAATTGCTGTTTTGAGAGATATTGTGCTCTTCAAAACACGTGATAAATGGAATGAAATAATCTTGAGTATTACTCCTTAATAAAGTTTTATGAATAAACCCAATTTTGTTGTTGAAATTTTACTCTTCCGGAAAATTTTTGGTTAATGACTTTCAATAAAAATAGATAAATATAAATAACGGTACATCCGATTATTACACATTTAGTCTTAAAATGTTCACAATTAAATTCTCTATGGGATAGGGGGGCTAACTTTTTGCCCCCCCGTAAAATTTTTCTTATTTTAGGACAGTCGAATCTGAAATTTCTTTAAAAAACTCGATTTTTTTCATTATTTTTGCCATTGTAACCAAATGACTTGACCAATTTTGGATTGTGAAGGCAAAAAATGTTTGTTGGAGCTCCCTCTACCAGCACTTCCCAGATGTCAAATCGCCACGATGTCTAATAAAACTTTTTGATGCACTTATGTGATGCAATGTCTTGCATATATGGCTTTTTCCACATTTTTACCATTATCTCTAAAACTGGGTCTGCCACAAAAAAATTGGAGATGATATTCGGAATCAGCGTAAAATTTCGCTTTAGAAAAGTATTATTTTATTTTTGGTGTCGAGTAGTGTAAAGATTTAGGATTCATAACGATTACTTAAATGAAATGCTTTAAATAATAAATATTCACTTATGTGAATTTAAATGAGATATTGGCCATTTTTTAATGAAGAAAAATACAAAATAAATACAAACGTAAATATATCGGAGAGCCTGCCGCAAAACAAAAGTCTGAAAACAATAACAAGCATTGCCTGTACAAAAGCTGTGCTTGTTAATAGCTTTAGAACTTTGTACAAACCAAACACACAATCGCACCAACATACTAGGTAGCAAAGGCAGAGTGTCATTAAGCTACTGTTGTTGGTATGTGGATTGTAATGGAAGGAAAATTGAAATTTAAGCGAAACAAAGCTGACGGCGGTGGTAGCTCAATGGGATAGACATGTGACTACCAATCGAACGACTTAAGTTCGATTCTCGGTTGAGGCCGCTTGAAGAAGTCTGACGAGGGGATGTGGTGGTCTCCGAAATGGATCCATAACTTCAACCAAAAAAATTTTTTCAAATTTTCTTCATTAAAAAATGGCCAATAGCTCATTTAAATTCACATAAAATAATTATTAGAATTAAAACGGCCATATAAATACAAACATAAATATTCACGTTGAAACTAGCACTTAAAAATATGTAAAAAAAAATTAAAATATTAACTTTAGATATGTTAAGTGTCGACCATCTGGGAGCAACAAGTGCAGAGTATGGGGTCGGGAAAAAAGCGATGGATTATTGTTCCCCAGTCTATTTCCAATATGTGGGTATGTTTTTTTTCTGTAATTGTAACAACTTTACAAAATTCAATTTTGGCCGCATAAAACATAAAAATCTACCTATGTGCTACGTACATGTACAATGTATACTCATATGAGCACTTAGGCTTAGAATAACATTGGAAGCGTGAGAATGCCAGCGTTAGCTATTTTGGGTATGTATTTGCAATTTGTTTAGGACTGACTAAGTAGTCAGCGCCAGCGCGTGGCAATTATTTTGACGCTCTACATCACCCTTCCAAAAAAAATGCTCGCTTCATTTGTGAGTTTAATGAAGCGAGTATTTTATTTCAATTAAAAATAATTTTTTTTTTGTGTTGTTTGGCAGAATGAACATTTGTGTTTCTGTTTTTATACTTACATATTTACATTTGATGTAAAAAGTGGAAATGTCTTATGCTATTGCCTTAGGTCTATTTTTATGTACTATAATTTTCTTTTCTGAATTTATTAATGTATAATTACACAGTCCAACAAATTTACAAAAAATTTTCTCAACACGAACAAACGGTAGCAATTATGAAAGAGGATGTCTCCCAGACCAACTTTGCCGAACAGAGTACTAGTCCAGAGGGTCTGAGTTTTTTTTATTAGCGGGGGTCAAAATTTTATAGTTTTAGCTGGAGGTGCAATTGCTCTATCGAAAATATCTTATAAAAAACGGCCTCAAATGAAGTTTTTGAGCTCGGACTTCTTCTACAGAATTTAATGGGCAATTTTTTTGCGGAAGCCTTTAACCCTCTAACTCCCACGCAAATCGCTGTTTTTAACCCTTGTTTGGAAACACATGTAGAGAATATCAATTAAAAATGCAGATAGAGTGTTAAAATGTTCTAGAGAATTATTCGCCATAAAATTTCACTAGGGGTCCTCTCAGAATAAATCTTTGTACAAATAACGCAAAAACCCACAGGATATAATAATCAAAAATTACGCCATGAAATATGCAACAAATTTTATAAATATACCAGGGACCGTAACGATTATCATTTTTATAAAAAAAATCATTTTTAATCGTTATAATTTGATTTTTATTTTTTCGATGAAATTTGATCGATATTTTATGATTTTTATTTTTTCGATCAAAAATAATTGTTATTACCGGATTTAAATTTTTCCTATGAAACTTGATCGATATTGTAAGATTTTTATTTTTTCAATCAAAAATAATTTTTATTATTGGATTTAAATTTTTCCGATCATAATAAACTCTAAAAACTTGTTTTTTTTTGCAAATTTTGTTCTCAAATAGAACTGCGCCAATGTTGGCACAATAGTCAACTTCAAGCCATCAAATATAGGATTCACTAACGTTTGAAAAAGTTTACTATGATCGGAGAAAAAATAAAAAAGTATTGATTAAAGTTGATCGGAAAAATTTAAATCCAATTATAACAATTATTTTTGATCGAAAAAATAAAAATCATAAAATATCGATCAAGTTTCATCGGAAAAATTTAAATCCAATAATAAAAATTATTTTTGATCGAAAAAATAAAAATCGTAAATAATGGTTATTTAAAAATTTAAAAAATAAAAATCTTTAGAATAAAGATGAGCTCATATTTGGATAGAATGTGCTAAAATCATTGTATCGGCATTCTTGCATTTTATTGTTAACGAAGTTTTCTTAATGATTTTTTCATCCGAAGAAATGAAAATAACGATTAAAATCGGTCCCTGAAATATACAAATTAGATGCATTTTTTTTTCTTTAGATACTCCCTCCGACACCGGAATATGAAACTGGGTCGTTGTAGAGTACGTAAATTGAAAAAAGTTCACTTTTGCAAAAACTGAATGGGGCTACTACAAAAACCGCGCGATTTCTAAGAATTTCAAGGCAAGTTTAGATTTATGTATGAAAAAAGTTATGATTTTGCACAAGAAAAAAATTTGAGGTCTAGCTATACGTAGAGTTAACCGCTAAAGCGAATGGCGTACTTAGTTTTTTAGTGCAATCCCCAGTGGAGGTGATATTCAAACCCTAGTTAATGCCTTTAATTTGATGCTAATATTGCCCAAAAATAGTTTGCGGCCATCCGGGTCCACATTTTTCCACTATCCACGGTCTCGACCTTTCTACCTTTCTTTACATTTATGGAGTTGTACACCATCATAAAACCGCCTTCAAGAGCAAAAATTGTTAACATTTTTTAGAAATTTTAAGCCATGCCAGCTTTTTATTGAATGTTCTATGGCTGCGTTCAACAGTGCCTAACGTTTGATGATGGTAAGGTGTAGAAGTTTTGTGTTCTATTTTTAATAATTTACACAGTTCTTCAAAAACGTTATTTTTGTATTCCCATGGTTGTGAGTATGGTCTTCATACATCCATAAATGAGAATGAAATGTTGGAAAATAGCTTTGGCCACTGTTATTGCATGTTTGCTTTCAGTTGGAATTCCTATTAGGTATTTGGTTAAGTCACATATTATATTGACTGCATACTCATTTCCATTCAATGATTTTGGAAATGGTCCTATTGTGTCAATTTGAACTATATGAAACACTTTTTTTTGGCGTTTCTGTTATTGTCATAGGTTCTTTTAAATTTTTATTGGTTTTGTTTTTATTGCATTCAGCGCATTTTTTAATGTATTTTCTAATGTAATTTTTCATGTTTTTCCAGTAAAATTTTTGTTTTATTTTATTAGTTGCACGAGTGATTCCTGGGTGGCCACCATTAACAGCATCATCGTGATGTTCTTGAAGAATATTTTTTATTTTTTCTTTATCTGTCACATGCATAACCTCCGGAGTTAATGCAATAATTAAATTTTTGAGAACTTTGGTACCAATTTCTTTAAATGTGTCTACTCGAGTATAACTAAACAATTTGTCTCCTAGGGACAACTGTATTTGATTAATTCCTAAATTGCCGGCTTCTTTCATAAGCCTGGTAAAGAATTGTCCTAAGTCAATCTTCGCCTCAACAATTAGGTTATTTATATTAATTTCGCTACAAATTTTCTTTCTTTTTTTGAAATAGGATTTCGGAGGATCGAAAACGAGCTGGACTAGTCTTTTTACTTCACAATTACTTATATAGCGCTTCATATATTATAGGGTTCTCATTGTGACATTTTTCTTCACTTTTTATATTATTACTGGATTTTTTCTTAGTTTCCGCTCTAGTCGTAACTTTCATTATTTTACATGCTTCAATTGACATTTCTTTAAGATCTTTGATATCTATGCGCGATAGTGCGTTTGCTACGTAATTTTCTTTTCCAGCTATGTACTCCACCTCAAAGTCATATTCTTCCAGACCTAGTGTTATTCTTTTTAATTTTGATGATGGGTCTTTCATCGAAAATAGATATGTTAAGGGTCAATGGTCGGTTTTGATTGTAAATTTTCTGCCATAGACGTATGGTCTGAAATAAGTGATAGCCCAATGAATGGCTGCTAATCTAATGATCTTGAAGCGTAAGCAATAGGTAATTGTTTTCCTTCGTATTCCTGACTCAGTACTGCTCCGCAAGCATAGCCACTAGCATCTGTTGTAATATAAAATTCTTTACCAAAATCGGGGTATTGTAGAATAGTTGGACTGATTAATGCATTTTTTAAGTAGTTGAATGATTTTTCACATTCTGCTGTCCAATTGAAAATTACTTTCCTTTTGCAAAGTCCTGTAAGTATTCTAGAATATTCTGCGAAATTGGGTATAAATCTTCTATAATAATTGCAAAATGCGAAGAATCTTTTTACTTCGTCGGCATTCTTAGGAGTTGGGTAATTTTGAACTATCTTGTATTTACTGTATGTAGGTTTAGATTTATGTATGAAAAAAGTTATGATTTTGCACAAGAAAAAAATTTGAGGTCTAGCTATACGTAGAGTTAACCGCTAAAGCGAATGGCGTCCTTAGTTTTTTAGTGCACTCCCCTGTGGAGGTGATATTCAAACCCTAGTTAATGCCTTTAATTTGATGCTAATATTGCCCAAAAATAGTTTGCGGCCATCCGGGTCCACATTTTTCCACTATCCACGGTCTCGACCTTTCTACCTTTCTTTACATTTATGGAGTTGTACACCATCATAAAACCGCCTTCAAGAGCAAAAATTGTTAAAATTTTTTAGAAATTTTAAGCCATGCCAGCTTTTCATTGAATGTTCTATGGCTGCGTTCAACAGTGCCTAACGTTTGATGATGGTAAGGTGTAGAAGTTTTGTGTTCTATTTTTAATAATTTACACAGTTCTTCAAAAACGTTATTTTTGTATTCCCATGGTTGTGAGTATGGTCTTCATACATCCATAAATGAGAATGAAATGTTGGAAAATAGCTTTGGCCACTGTTATTGCATGTTTGCTTTCAGTTGGAATTGCTATTAGGTATTTGGTTAAGTCACATATTATATTGACTGCATACTCATTTCCATTCAATGATTTTGGAAATGGTCCTATTGTGTCAATTTGAACTATATGAAACACTTTTTTTTTGGCGTTTCTGTTATTGTCATAGGTTCTTTTAAATTTTTATTGGTTTTGTTTTTATTGCATTCAGCGCATTTTTTAATGTATTTTCTAATGTAATTTTTCATGTTTTTCCAGTAAAATTTTTGTTTTATTTTATTAGTTGCACGAGTGATTCCTGGGTGGCCACCATTAACAGCATCATCGTGATGTTCTTGAAGAATATTTTTTATTTTTTCTTTATCTGTCACATGCATAACCTCCGGAGTTAATGCAATAATTAAATTTTTGAGAACTTTGGTACCAATTTCTTTAAATGTGTCTACTCGAGTATAACTAAACAATTTGTCTCCTAGGGACAACTGTATTTGATTAATTCCTAAATTGCCGGCTTCTTTCATAAGCCTGGTAAAGAATTGTCCTAAGTCAATCTTCGCCTCAACAATTAGGTTATTTATATTAATTTCGCTACAAATTTTCTTTCTTTTTTTGAAATAGGATTTCGGAGGATCGAAAACGAGCTGGACTAGTCTTTTTACTTCACAATTACTTATATAGCGCTTCATATATTATAGGGTTCTCATTGTGACATTTTTCTTCACTTTTTATATTATTACTGGATTTTTTCTTAGTTTCCGCTCTAGTCGTAACTTTCATTATTTTACATGCTTCAATTGACATTTCTTTAAGATCTTTGATATCTATGCGCGATAGTGCGTTTGCTACGTAATTTTCTTTTCCAGCTATGTACTCCACCTCAAAGTCATATTCTTCCAGACCTAGTGTTATTCTTTTTAATTTTGATGATGGGTCTTTCATCGAAAATAGATATGTTAAGGGTCAATGGTCGGTTTTGATTGTAAATTTTCTGCCATAGACGTATGGTCTGAAATAAGTGATAGCCCAATGAATGGCTGCTAATCTAATGATCTTGAAGCGTAAGCAATAGGTAATTGTTTTCCTTCGTATTCCTGACTCAGTACTGCTCCGCAAGCATAGCCACTAGCATCTGTTGTAATATAAAATTCTTTACCAAAATCGGGGTATTGTAGAATAGTTGGACTGATTAATGCATTTTTTAAGTAGTTGAATGATTTTTCACATTCTGCTGTCCAATTGAAAATTACTTTCCTTTTGCAAAGTCCTGTAAGTATTCTAGAATATTCTGCGAAATTGGGTATAAATCTTCTATAATAATTGCAAAATGCGAAGAATCTTTTTACTTCGTCGGCATTCTTAGGAGTTGGGTAATTTTGAACTATCTTGTATTTACTGGGATCAGGTAAAATTCCTTTGCTTGTGCATTTGTGTCCAAGATAAGTAATTTCTTGGTTGAAAAATAGACATTTGTCTGGATGCA
Source organism: Urophora cardui (assembly GCA_960531455.1). Lineage (NCBI taxonomy): Eukaryota > Metazoa > Arthropoda > Insecta > Diptera > Tephritidae > Urophora > Urophora cardui. The sequence continues at coordinate 85,890,936 of OY482673.1, read as the reverse complement.
ATTTTAAATTATATTTTCTGCAAGTGGTGAATACATCTCTTAAATTTTTTATCATACGCTTTTCGGAGCATCCTAATAGCATTGCCAGACGGCAGCGATAATCCCGATTACCGCAACACTTAATTCGATTAAAATTTTACCCTGACAGACGGCAAGTATTGCGGATTAACAAAACAGCTGAAGGAAGGTAGGCGCAGCGGCGAATTCAAAAACTTCTTGTTTTATTTCCAAAGGTAGGGTAATGTCAAAATCAAAACGAAGTCACATCATGGTCAATAGGAATGGGTGAGTCCTAAACGAATTCAGATTTCAACCAAGGCGAAATATCATTTTGACATTACACTACAAATTACAGTAACAAATTACATTTGAAATTTCTGAATTCACTTATGCGCCTACCTTCCTAGATCTGCCTTGGGTTCTTCTTTTTCTTCCCTTTCATTCACAATAGACATTTTTCACCAGGGATGTCATTACAAAATGCTTTAATCCGCTAAAATTTTGAGGACTAACTCAAGAGATATTCCGGATTACCTCCAGTTAATTCTCAAGTTAAGTCCGAATTAGCTATATATTCCGGATTATCGCTGCCGTCTGTCAATGCTATAATACTACTAAGTCATCGATATACATACAAAAATGCTCGTGATGGCTTAAGACCTGCGAATGCCAAAGTCATCATTCTTTGAAATGAATTTGGTGCTACTTTAAGACCATAAGGCAATCTTTTGAAACGGTAAGTACCATTGTCTGCGGTAAATGATGTTATATCTCGAAATTCTGGGCTTAATTCTATTTGGTGAAAACCTGACATTAAATCCAAGCAAGAAAAATATTTTGCTCTTCCTCATTGATCTAGAATATCATCAATTCTTGGTAATGGGAATTTATCTGCGGTTAACTTTTTATTTACCTGTCTATAATCGATAACCAATCTCCATCTTTTATCATTGCTACCTGGAAGTGATTTTTTCAGTACTAATAAAATAGGACTATTGTATTCAGAAATAGATGGTTCTATTAGACCATCTTGAATTAGTTTATTGACTTGTTTATTAATTTCTTGTTTGTGCGCTTCTGGTACTCAGTAATTTTTAATATAGACTATTGCTCTCAAATAGAACTGCGCAAATTTTCATGAAAATTGGTTGGAAAATACGTCCACAATCGTCGTTGGAAAATTTCCATGTGGTTGTTGTTGCATACTTTTGCACACAACAGAGCTGTATCAATGCGCAAGCATACCTGACTTTGTGCGTTTTCATTAAACTTATTATGCAATTGTGAACATGTTTGGCTGGTGGTGTGTAGTTTCAAAGAAGTAGAAACGTAAAAAGGTAGCAAAAGCACTACAACAAAAACACAAAGTCAAGGACTAATAAGTGAATATTTTAAAAATATAAATACACGCGCGCCATCTGTTGGAACATAGCGGAGGTTATAACCTAATCTCATTAGTAAAATGTGTTGCATATATTTAGACATCAGCTAGAAATTACATACATACATACATACATACAGGTGAAGCTAATAACAGCGTGTTAAAAAGGATAAGAAAGAATAATTAGGAAATAAATTGAGTAAAGAAAAGAGCAGAAATAGAAAGAAAGAAGTAGGTAGGACAATTTGGAAGACGAGTAATGACAATGACACCAACAACAACAACAGCAAAATAGTAGCAGTGAAAGTAACAACAAAAGGAGCAGCATCAACAGGAACAACAACAAAATAGAAACTGTAACAATAACAACAAACAATTATACAAAAAATATAGTTGCACCTTAGTCATAAGTAAACATCTAGAAAGACTGTCGAGTTTCGACAGTAGGCAGCACTCTAGTATCAATAAATTCTCTACATAACGAGTTTAATTGATCGTTAATGAATGGCGGAAAATTTTTTTTGAGTCTTTCTAATTTTTCTTTATTTGCTTCATTTTTCTGTTTATTATTTACGATTATGTAGACGTCTAAATTTTCTGTATTGATATTGTAATTTTCATTTGTTGCATTTTTATCTGTTGTATTAATAATTCTAACAAATGCTTGATTTGGGTTCACTATTTAATTGGCAATAAAAATACCTTCGGCCAATTGTTAATGTGGTATAAATAATTCATTATTATTATTAATTTTAATTTGTCGAATTACTTCTGATCTGGCTGGTACTGATATACTATTGATACTAGGCTCATTTGTCATTTGAATTGCTATATTTTCTGAGAAATCATATGGACGTAATATCAAAGTATCTTTGTCATTTTGATAGTCCAAAATGCAATTATATTTTTTGTCCCTCAGAAAATAAATTTTATTTTGTTTTATCTCACTTAGAAACTTTTTTCTTTTTCCTCAGGAAATAATTTTTTTTTTTGTTTTAATCGTCGCTCAGAAAGTAAAATTAATTTTTTTATCTTTCATTTAGAAAAGTTTTTTTTTTTTGCTTTTCACCTCAGAAAATAAGTTTTTTTTGTTTTGTTTGTCCCTCAGCAGAAAATAAAATTATTTTTTTTTATCTTTCAATTAGAATTTTGTTTTTTTTTTTGTTTTTTCCCCTCAGGAAATAATTTTTTTTTTGTTTTATTTGTCCCTCAGAAAATAAAATAAATTTTTTTCTTTCACAGAAGAACAATTTTGTTTTCCCTTCAGAAAGTAATTTTTTTTGTTTTATTTATCCCCCAGAAAATAAAGTTTATTTTTTTCACTTAGAAATTTTTTTTTTGCTTTTTCTCGTCAGAAAATAAGTTTCGTTTTCTTTTATTTGGCCCTCAGCAGAAAATTAAATTATTTTTTTTTTATCTCACTTAGATTTTTTTTTTTGTTTCTCCCCCTCAGGAAATAATTTTTTCTTCGTTTTATTTGTCGCTCAGAAAATAAAATTAATTTTTTTTTATCTTAAACAATTTTTTTGATTTGGGTAAGTGGAAATAGTTTTCAGCTAATTTTCCACTTACCCAATACGAGCTGCAGAACTTAACCATACAGGAAGCATCTTATATCACAAGAGTGTGCAACTGCTGGCGTACGCCGATGACATCGACATCATTGGCACTAACACGCGCGCCGTATGTTCTGCCTTCTCCAAGCTGGATAAAGAGGCTAAGAAAATGGGTTTGGCGGTCAACGAGGACAAGACGAAGTACCTCCTGTCATCACACAAAGAAACAGCACGCCTTGGCAGCCACGTCAATGTTGATAGCTACAAATTCGAAACTGTTAAGGACTTCGTCTATCTGGGAACCAGCATTAACACCAAGAATGATGTCAGCACGGAGATCCAACGAATAATCACGCTTGCCAATAAATGCTACTTCGGACTAAGTAGGCAACTGAAAAGTAAAGTCCTCTCTCGACAAACAAAAATCACACTCTACAGGACGCTCATCGTTCCAGTCCTCATGTACGGCGCAGAAGCATGGACAATTTCAAAATCAGATGAGATGGCACTTGGAGTATTCGAGAGAAAAGTTCTTCGTAAGATTTATGGACCTTTGCGCGTTGGCGTGGGCGAGTATCGACGGAGATTTAACGATGAGCTGTACGAGCTTTACACAGACATCGACATTGTTCAGCGAATAAAGATCCAGCGGCTGCGTTGGGCAGGTCATGTTGTGAGAATGGACGAAGGCGCTCCGGCCAAGAAAGCATTTCTATCGAAACCCGCTGAACGCAAAAGAAAAGGGAGACCTCTACTGCGTTGGGAAAATCAGGTGGACAGCGATGCTGCCTCCCTAGGTGTTCCCAAGTGGCGCCATGCTGCACGAAACAGAAGCAATTGGCGCGCTCTGTTGGATTCGGCCAGAATCGTCTAGACGGTTAAGCGCCAATCAAGAAGAGAAGAAGCAATTATATTTTTTAATGAAATCAAGTCCAAAAATTCCGTCGCACGAGATTGGGAAATCATCTTCTACTATGTGCAATTTATGTCGAATCAAGAGATCGTCACCCTTTAAATCTGCCTTAACCAGGGTTCGGATTTGCCTCCACACTCACACATGCCGCACTCATGAGGATCCTGTGAGTGTGCAAACAACGGAGGCCACACAATCAGTGATGCCGAAATTGGGCCTTTCGGACCAAATCTGGGCCGATAAATTTACTTTGGGCTGTTGGGCGGCTAAAATCAATTTTGGTCCGATTTGTAATATGAATATTTTTAGTGGACACAATTTCTCTGACGCTTAACATTTTATCTTTCCTGTGTAAAGTTCTTTTATTGTTAGTGAAACACACAATTCGCATAAATTCGCCTGGGACTAGTTATATCTAAATTCGCTTGGAACTCGTCTCGCATGCTAAGTTTAATGAAACGTCAAAATCAGGCAATCTGACATTTATTTTGCAAATAAAATGCTGAAATTTGAGACAAATTATGTTTCACTTGAAAAGCGCCAGCGTACAGGGCTATTCTACGAATAGGTTAGGTTGGAATGGCTGCCATAGAGTCGCACTTAGGCCAGTGCAGAGGCGCGTTGCGATACCACAAGAAGAAAGCGGATTACTCCTCCTTTTTGAACCAATTTGACCTAATGCACCTAATGCAGTTCACCAGGGCCCTCGCTCTGTAGTTCTATTTGAAAGAGAAATTCGATTCGAAAGCACATTTTTATTGTATAGAATATATGGAATAGAACTCGAAATCGAACGAATTTTCTTTCGAATTAAACTGCAGAGTGAGGGAGCAGGGCCCAATTAACTTTGCAAATAAAAAAAGAGGAATCAGCTGACGAGATGAGCCCACTTTAAGGGTAAGCCATGGTATGTAATTTGGGAACATGAACTAGTTCGTTCACTCACTTGGATGAACTAGTTCAACGAATGTTATTTTTGAATATAACTTTTTGAAGTAATGCAATTTTTTACAACGCGAAAAACTATATGATATGTACATTGATCTCATATAATTCATATGTACATATTTTGTTTCTTTTTAAATTCAATTCAATAATTTATTTCGTCTATGATATACAATCTTACAGACTAGAGCAAAAGTAAGAATAAAACAATGAGTAAACCTAAAGTTTAAGAATAATACAGAGCAAGCGAACTTTTAAATGAAGATCTGGAAGATGAAAAATCAGTCTTAACGACCCTTGAAATATTATTAAATTCTATAAGTGCTCTTAATATTGGAGCTAAAGAAAGGTAATTTGCTTTAATAGTATTGAAATGAAAAGGTAGTGGAAGACGTAAAATTCTATAAGGAACATTGAAATTGATAAGCTCAAGCAGATCAGGACAATCAATATTACCACATACTATATCAAAAATAAACATTAGAGATTGAATAATTCTTCTGTTTTCTAGAGATTGAATATTAATTAATTTACACCGGGCGGAATAAGGTGGAAGCGGATCCAAGGGCGTAGCCAGGATTTTAGGGGGGGGGGCAAGCACATCAAATATTTGAAGCAGTCAAAAATCAATTTTTTTGCGACTAAAATCAAGTGTTGCTGTTCCGCTCTTAAATGTCAAAAATAATACTAATTTGTGAGTGCGACTACAGCAACACTGCTAATATAAAAATGACAACAACAACTGTCAAACAAACTGGGTTGCGCAAAGTCAAAAGGTAGGAAAAAAAACTACTATGTATAAAACAGCTGATCGGGTTGTTGTGTGCAAAATTATTCAAGTCGCTCATTTGGTGAAACCCAAAAGTAAGTTAACCTATGGGCTAACTTAAGTCAAAACTTAGTTTTATACTGTTTTCAGACAGAAAATTAATGTAGTACATTACATTTATAACACAGGCCGACAAGAAATTTGACCATAAACCAGACCATACTTCCCCCCCCTGCCCCTACCTGCCTGATCCGCTGCGGATCAGAAAAATTAAGAGTCTGTAACGCAAATTTTAGGAATTTTCTTTGTACTAGTTCAATTCGTGACGTATGGCAAATGTGTAAATTGTTAAGTTGTTATTTGCGAATATAATTTTTGAACCAATATGAGTTTTTATAACGCGATTGATCTCCTATATGAACATATGTATGTATACATAGTATATACATACTTACGCATGTTAAAATGGATATTACTTAGTGTGTACATATGTATTTAAAAATAAATATGTAATCCCATTTTAAGTTGACTTCTAATTTTTGGGCTTTTTTTGGCGGACTTGGGCGGTAATTTTATTTAATTTTACTCCGGAGTGAGTGAGGATGAGCGAGGCCTCACAGCTTGGCGATGAAGCAGCCAAACGTCTGTAGTGTGTAGTAAGCAGCTGCATGAATGCCACAAATTGGTTTATCCTCTACAGTGTGCACACTGCACGCATATGCGGTAAATCTACCGAATATTTTTTAAAATATGAGGATCTACTGCAAGGCGTTTAAAATGTACCGCATTTTAAGATTAAGTACTCGTATTTGTTTAATCTTGCCTTGTGACTTTTGTTCAAAATAATGTACTTTATGGCAACAGTTGCAGTTCTTTACGCAATAAACAACTATGAAAATGTGTATACACTACAGCTGCTGATACCCGTGTACACGGTAATACCCGGAAGGAAGTATAGGCTATTTTTTTCTAATTTTCGGGGTTCCGACCCTGCTAGGGACCGTTACTTTTCGATATTTTTTTATTCAATATAACTCTGAGTATAGTGGAACTATACCTATGATATTTCGCATATAGGTATAGAAACATCGTACAATATGGGTATCAAACGCAGGGGGAAGGCCCCAGTTTCATTCGAATTTCAATATATTTCGATAAATTTATCGATAACTGAGTTATCGGTGAAAATGTGATTGCCAAAAAAACCTTAATATTATCCTACAATATGGGTATCACACGAAAGGGGATGGGTAAACCTAAAGTTTAAGAATAATACAGAGCAAGCGAACTTTTAAATGAAGATCTAGAAGATGAAAAATCAATCTTAACGACCCTTGAAATATTATTAAATTCTATAAGTGCTCTTAATATTGGAGCTAAAGAAAGGTAATTTGCTTTAATAGTATTGAAATGAAAAGGTAGTGGAAAACGTAAAATTCTATAAGGAACATTGAAATTGATAAGCTCAAGCAGATCAGGACAATCAATATTACCACATACTATATCAAAAATAAACATTAGAGATTGAATAATTCTTCTGTTTTCTAGAGATTGAATATTAATTAATTTACACCGGGCGGAATAAGGTGGAAGCGGATCCAAGGGCGTAGCCAGGATTTTAGGGGGGGGGGGGGCAAGCACATCAAATATTTGAAGCAGTCAAAAATCAATTTTTTTGCGACTAAAATCAAGTGTTGCTGTTCCGCTCTTAAATGTCAAAAATAATACTAATTTGTGAGTGCGACTACAGCAACACTGCTAATATAAAAATGACAACAACAACTGTCAAACAAACTGGGTTGCGCAAAGTCAAAAGGTAGGAAAAAAAACTACTATGTATAAAACAGCTGATCGGGTTGTTGTGTGCAAAATTATTCAAGTCGCTCATTTGGTGAAACCCAAAAGTAAGTTAACCTATGGGCTAACTTAAGTCAAAACTTAGTTTTATACTGTTTTCAGACAGAAAATTAATGTAGTACATTACATTTATAACACAGGCCGACAAGAAATTTGACCATAAACCAGACCATACTTCCCCCCCCTGCCCCTACCTGCCTGATCCGCTGCGGATCAGAAAAATTAAGAGTCTGTAACGCAAATTTTAGGAATTTTCTTTGTACTAGTTCAATTCGTGACGTATGGCAAATGTGTAAATTGTTAAGTTGTTATTTGCGAATATAATTTTTGAACCAATATGAGTTTTTATAACGCGATTGATCTCCTATATGAACATATGTATGTATACATAGTATATACATACTTACGCATGTTAAAATGGATATTACTTAGTGTGTACATATGTATTTAAAAATAAATATGTAATCCCATTTTAAGTTGACTTCTAATTTTTGGGCTTTTTTTGGCGGACTTGGGCGGTAATTTTATTTAATTTTACTCCGGAGTGAGTGAGGATGAGCGAGGCCTCACAGCTTGGCGATGAAGCAGCCAAACGTCTGTAGTGTGTAGTAAGCAGCTGCATGAATGCCACAAATTTGTTTATCCTCTACAGTGTGCACACTGCACGCATATGCGGTAAATCTACCGAATATTTTTTAAAATATGAGGATCTACTGCAAGGGGTTTAAAATGTACCGCATTTTAAGATTAAGTACTCTTATTTGTTTAATCTTGCCTTGTGACTTTTGTTCAACTTTTGTACTTTATGGCAACAGTTGCAGTTCTTTACGCAATAAACAACTATGAAAATGTGTATACACTACAGCTGCTGATACCCGTGTACACGGTAATACCCGGAAGGAAGTATAGGCTATTTTTTTCTAATTTTCGGGGTTCCGACCCTGCTAGGGACCGTTACTTTTCGATATTTTTTTATTCAATATAACTCTGAGTATAGTGGAACTATACCTATGATATTTCGCATATAGGTATAGAAACATCGTACAATATGGGTATCAAACGCAGGGGGAAGGCCCCAGTTTCATTCGAATTTCAATATATTTCGATAAATTTATCGATAACTGAGTTATCGGTGAAAATGTGATTGCCAAAAAAACCTTAATATTATCCTACAATATGGGTATCACACGAAAGGGGATGGGTAAACCTAAAGTTTAAGAATAATACAGAGCAAGCGAACTTTTAAATGAAGATCTAGAAGATGAAAAATCAATCTTAACGATCCTTGAAATATTATTAAATTCTATAAGTGCTCTTAATATTGGAGCTAAAGAAAGGTAATTTGCTTTAATAGTATTGAAATGAAAAGGTAGTGGAAAACGTAAAATTCTATAAGGAACATTGAAATTGATAAGCTCAAGCAGATCAGGACAATCAATATTACCACATACTATATCAAAAATAAACATTAGAGATTGAATAATTCTTCTGTTTTCTAGAGATTGAATATTAATTAATTTACACCGGACGGAATAAGGTGGAAGCGGATCCAAGGGCGTAGCCAGGATTTTATCCGGGGGGGGGGCAAGCACATCAAATATTTGAAGCAGTCAAAAATCAATTTTTTTGCGACTAAAATCAAGTGTTGCTGTTCCGCTCTTACATGTCAAAAATAATACTAATTTGTGAGTGCGACTACAGCAACACTGCTAATATAAAAATGACAACAACAACTGTCAAACAAACTGGGTTGCGCAAAGTCAAAAGGTAGGAAAAAAACTACTATGTATAAAACAGCTGATCGGGTTGTTGTGTGCAAAATTATTCAAGTCGCTCATTTGGTGAAACCCAAAAGTAAGTTAACCTATGGGCTAACTTAAGTCAAAACTTAGTTTTATACTGTTTTCAGACAGAAAATTAATGTAGTACATTACATTTATAACACAGGCCGACAAGAAATTTGACCATAAACCAGACCATACTTTCCTAAAGGTTTTCGCTGAATTCAAATCTGGACGCAGAATTGCTCTATCACGTCAGGATTTTGAGATATCCTAACCTAAATGTGCAAAAAACACCGTTTTTGCCTATTTTTGAGGTTATATATAAACGACAGATTATTTTTTAAAAAAAAAAAAGCACACATAGCATCTTAAAGAAGAAGTCTTTCTCTTAAGAATGGCGTTGAGTTTGCTCAAATATCTTTTTTTTCCTTAAGATAGAGCAATTTAATTCTGCGTCTCATTTTGTCGGCCTGTGTAATTTAACAATAAATTCTTGTGTTTCACACACACTCAATTAACAAGGAGATGTCACTTTTCATTAAATAATTTGTTATTATTGACAAGAATTTTTTAATAAATAATCCCAGTAAACATTCGGAGTCATAACAAGTAAGGAAGCCTAAGTTCGAGCGGAATCGAACATTAGATACTCAGCTGTATGCTTTCATTTGTTTGCGTTTGATGGAAACACGGATTATTTTATATAAAGCCAGTGCCGCATAAAGTGGGCGTGGCCACGCCCATTTTCAACATTTTTATCAGTCATCCAACTAAGCATATGAATATTATTATTTGTGCAAAATTTCATTCCTTTATGACTTCTAGTTACAAAGATGTCACGTTACAAATTCCCAAAGGGTGTTCCAGAAATATCTTTGTAAAAAGTAGGCGTGGTCATAAACCGATTTCAATAAATTTTTGCGTGTATATTAACACAAGTTATAAAAGTGTATAAACCAAGTTTCGTTATAATATCTCAATTATTTGTCGAGTTATAGGCTCAGAAATCTCGTATATTCCTGTTTCTAAAAAGAGGCGGTGCCACGCCCATTTTCCAAGATTTTTGTGTTTTTCGTTTTATGTCCGCAGTTGGACCCCTGCTATAAAATTTCAATGATATATCTTTATATTTGACAGAGATATCGCTTAAAATGTTTTTATTAGGTCACTTTATAAGACCCATATATAAAAGTGGGCGTGGCCGTCAACCGATTTTGGAAATTTTTCGTCCAAACATTTGCTTAAGTAAGAATATCAAGCGTACCGAATTTCATCGATATATCTTTAACGGTTTCTGAGTTATGACTCATAAAACTTTCAATGTTTGCCCCTTAATAAGTGGGCGTGGGCCCATTTTCCAAAATTTTTGTGTTTTTTGTTTTATGTCCACAGTTGGACTCATGCGACAAAATTTCAATGATATATCTTTATATTTGACAGAGATATGCCTTAAAATGTTTTTATTAGGTCACTTTATAATATACATATATAAAAGTGGGCGTGGTCGCCAACCGATTTTAACTATTTTCCGTCCAAACGTTTGCCTAAGTAAGTACATCACGCGCACCAAATTTGATCGATATATCTTCTATGGTTTCTGAGTTATGACATATAAAACTTTCAAGGTTTGACCCTTAATAAGTGGGCGTGGCACCGCCCATTTTCCAAAATTTCATCAAAATTCTTCCTAGCGGCCTGAGCTCAACACGTGGGTAAAATTTCATCGCTCTAGCTATATTAGTGACTGAGATACCAAATTTCCGATTTATTCTATATAGGAAAAGTGGGCGTGGTCATGGTCCGATTTCGCCCATTTTCAATACCAACCGTCCCAGTCTCGATACCAACTTGCATTTCAAATTTCATCGAAATATCTCAATTTTTGCACGAGTTAGAGTGTTTACAGACGGACGGACAGACGGACGGACGGACGGACATGGCTCAATCGATTTCTCTTTTCACCCTGATTATTTTGATATATATAAGTCTATATCTATCTCGATTATTTCATTCTGTTACAATCCACCGTTATGTGATTAAAACTATAATACTCTGTGTACTAGTACAGCTGAGTATAAAAAAATCAGAAAGGAATCGTAAACTTGAGTATTCACACTCATTATGAGCTCATTTTGGAGTCCGAAATGTATGTATTTCTGTTCTTAAGGTGGTCCCCTGATATGAGCCTAATTTCATACATTTTATGAGCCTGAATATGTAGTAAAACCAAAAAAAAAAATGTCTTTTGTTTTTGCATTTTCCTTCCCCTGACCCAATTCCCTTCATCCCCTCTCTCCATTCACCCAGCTTATTCTCCTCTTCTCTCATTGGTTGCGTTCAGAAGTCGGAACTGTTGTGTAGATATCACTGAGCGGAAAGGGATATAATTTGCTCCTTCTGAACGAGCTGATACAGAAAATAAACAAACTATTATTATAATTACCTATCCACAACATAATCGGCAATAATTTCGCTGCTTTGAAACATTTTTATCATATTAAAAAATTCATAAATATAGGTATTTATATATTTGTACATATGTCAAAATCGTAAGCACAACATGTTGTCCGAAGTGAGCATAAAAAATGTATGATGAAAAACAGTGTCCAACCTAACATCATGTTGTGTTAACCAGAAATGCTCAACTTTGCGTTCAGAAGATAAAAACACAATTGTTGCGCAACCGTTGGGATTCTGAACACAACCATTGTGGGACATTCATTCCTTGCTTTATAGTGTTGTCTATTTGTATTTTTCTCCTGATGAACTTTAGTGATACTTTTATACCTACTTCCCATTTTTCGAATTACAATTATCATTTACAAAAAAAACAAGAAAAAAAATTATAAAAAAATTTCTCCTAAGCTCATACATATTCACACATGTTTGTGATTCATATCCGACTCCAAATTATGAGTGCTCTGAGAATGTTTGTTGGGATAATAAATTCATGCCAAAACGAATTGACGGTTGACACTGAAAACTTCAAAATTAATAAAAATGAACTTACGTCCCAGAGTTGTATTGGATTTTTATTCGATTAAAAATTCAATTAATTAGTAATGGATCCATTAATAATTGAACTTCTGAATGGAAGATCGAGCTTCATTATCAACTTAATGAAGAAAATGTGGATAATTACTCCATAAACCGCCTGTGTGAAATCAGTATTAGCTTTAGTCACGCTGGTGAAACCGGGCCTTAGATTCTGCTTATCAATGCTAATGCTAAAATATTTAGTGAACTGTAGACACGAATTGAAACAAATCTCACTGTTTTATTTTGACATGTAAATTTCTGTACTATTCTCTGATGCCATTATAATGTTAAGCAGTATCTACCTAGCCAGGGGGGGAGGGCAGCTGCCCCCCCCCCCCTGCCCCTACCTGCCTTCGCCCTTGAGCGGATCAGAAAAATTAAGAGTCTGTAACGCAAATTTTAGGAATTTTCTTTGTACTAGTTCAATTCGTGACGTATGGCAAATGTGTAAACTGTTAAGTTGTTATTTGCGAATATAATTTTTGAACCAATATGAGTTTTTATAACGCGATTGATCTCCTATATGAACATATGTATGTATACATAGTATATACATACTTACGCATGTTAAAATGGATATTACTTAGTGTGTACATATGTATTTAAAAATAAATATGTAATCCCATTTTAAGTTGACTTCTAATTTTTGGGCTTTTTTTGGCGGACTTGGGCGGTAATTTTATTTAATTTTACTCCGGAGTGAGTGAGGATGAGCGAGGCCTCACAGCTTGGCGATGAAGCAGCCAAACGTCTGTAGTGTGTAGTAAGCAGCTGCATGAATGCTACAAATTTGTTTATCCTCTACAGTGTGCACACTGCACGCATATGCGGTAAATCTACCGAATATTTTTTAAAATATGAGGATCTACTGCAAGGGGTTTAAAATGTACCGCATTTTAAGATTAAGTACTCGTATTTGTTTAATCTTGCCTTGTGACTTTTGTTCAAAATAATGTACTTTATGGCAACAGTTGCAGTTCTTTACGCAATAAACAACTGGTAAATTTGTCCCGTACAAACATTTCGATTTCTCACACATATACCAGTTTTTCAAGTGCAAGCTTCTGCTTTTGTTTAGAAAGTAGCCACACAATATTAATGTACCAGAAACTTTGTTTGATAACCTTTTGGCTTGTCTGTAAATTGTAAATATTTATACCATTTCCTTATTTCTAATCCTTTTTCTGTTTGAATAAAACTTGATATTAGTGCTACCACATTTACTTTTTTATTTTTTTCTAATACAATTAATTTGCAAAAAATTGCTCCTGATTCGCATAAACCAAGGATCATGGTAAACCAGCCCTGTCCCGTACAAACACATAACTTTTTTAAGATTTTTCACACATACACGAATATTTCAAAAGCAAGTTTCTGCTTTTAATAAGAGTATTATCAGACAGTAATAATGCACCAGATATTCTGTTGGTTAATATTTTGGTGTGCCTTTAATTCAAATCGAAAACTGTAAAAATTCGTACAATTTGTCCCGTACAAACCATGGAATGCTCCTCCATTTGATACCAATATTGCTCAGAAATATTCCGTGGTTAACCAATAACCGGATTCTAGAAATTGCCATCCCCTTTCGTTTGATACCCATATTGTAAGGTAATATTAATGCTTTTGTGCAATCGCATTTTGACCGATAACTCAGTTATCGATAAATCTATCGAAATATATCGAAGTTCAAATGAAACCTTGGGCCATCCCCTTTCGTTTGATACCCGTATTGTAAGGTAATATTAAGGTTTTTGTGCAATCGCATTTTGACCTATAACTCAGTTATCGATAAATTTATCGAAATATATCGAAGTTCAAATGAAACCTGGGCCCATCCCCTTTCGTTTGATGCCCATATTGTAAGGTAATATTAAGGTTTTTGTGCAATCGCATTTTGACCGATAACTCAGTTATCGATAAATTTATCGAAATATATCGAAGTTCAAATGAAACCTGGGGCCATCCCCTTTCGTTTGATACCCATATTGTAAGGTAATATTAAGGTTTTTGTGCAATCGCATTTTGACCGATAACTCAGTTATCGATCAATTTATCGAAATATATGGAAGTTAAAATGAATCCTGCGGTCATGCCCTTTCGTTTCATACCCATATTGTAAGGTAATATTAAGGTTTTTGTGCAATCGCATTTTGACCGATAACTCAGTTATCGATAAATTTATCGAAATATATCAAAGTTAAAATGAATCCTGCGGTCATCCCCTTTCGTTTGATACCCATATTGTAAGGTAATATTAAGGTTTTTGTGCAATAAGATTTTGACCGATAACTCAGTTATCGATAAATTTATCGAAATATATCAAAGTTAAAATGAATCCTGGGGTCATCCCCTTTCGTTTGATACCCATATTGTAAGGTAAAATTAAGGTTTTTGTGCAATCGCATTTTGACCGATAACTCAGTTATCGATAAATCTATCGAAATATATCGAAGTTCAAATGAAACCTGGGGCCATCCCCTTTCGTTTGATACCCATATTGTAGTGTAATATTAAGGTTTTTGTGCAATCGCATTTTGACCGATAACTCAGTTATCGATAAATTTATCGAAATATATCGAAGTTCAAATGAAACCTGGGGCCATCCCCTTTCGTTTGATGCCCATATTGTAAGGTAATATTAAGGTTTTTGTGCAATCGCATTTTGACCGATAACTCAGTTATCGATAAATTTATCGAAATATATCGAAGTTAAAATGAATCCTGCGGTCATGCCCTTTCGTTTCATACCCACATTGTAAGGTAATATTAAGGTTTTTGTGCAATAAGATTTTGACCGATAACTCAGTTATAGATAAATTTATCGAAATATATCGCAGTTCAAATGAAACCTGGGGCCATCCCCTTTCGTTTGATACCCATATTGTAAGGTAATATTAAGGTTTTTGTGCAATCGCATTTTGACCGATAACTCAGTTATCGATAAATTTATCGAAATATATCGAAGTTAAAATGAATCCTGCGGTCATGCCCTTTCGTTTCATACCCATATTGTAAGGTAATATTAAGGTTTTTGTGCAATCGCATTTTGACCGATAACTCAGTTATCGATAAATTTATCGAAATATATCAAAGTTAAAATGAATCCTGCGGTCATCCCCTTTCGTTTGATACCCATATTGTAAGGTAATATTAAGGTTTTTGTGCAATAAGATTTTGACCGATAACTCAGTTATCGATAAATTTATCGAAATATATCGAAGTTAAAATGAATCCTGGGGTCATCCCCTTTCGTTTGATACCCATATTTTAAGGTAAAATTAAGGTTTTTGTGCAATCGCATTTTGACCGATAACTCAGTTATCGATAAATCTATCGAAATATATCGAAGTTCAAATGAAACCTGGGGCCATCCCCTTTCGTTTGATACCCATATTGTAGTGTAATATTAAGGTTTTTGTGCAATCGCATTTTGACCGATAACTCAGTTATCGATAAATTTATCGAAATATATCGAAGTTCAAATGAAACCTGGGGCCATCCCCTTTCGTTTGATGCCCATATTGTAAGGTAATATTAAGGTTTTTGTGCAATCGCATTTTGACCGATAACTCAGTTATCGATAAATTTATCGAAATATATCGAAGTTAAAATGAATCCTGCGGTCATGCCCTTTCGTTTCATACCCATATTGTAAGGTAATATTAAGGTTTTTGTGCAATCGCATTTTGACCGATAACTCAGTTATCGATAAATTTATCGAAATATATCAAAGTTAAAATGAATCCTGCGGTCATCCCCTTTCGTTTGATACCCATATTGTAAGGTAATATTAAGGTTTTTGTGCAATAAGATTTTGACCGATAACTCAG